>VYXD01006830.1:192889-381288 GCA_013397195.1 Hylia prasina
TTTTTTTTTGTGTTTTTTTTTTTTAATGTGGAAGTCTCTTTCTGGCTGTGCTGTTTCAGTCAGCACCTCTATTCAGTTTGTTTTCCTCTCTCTAAAACATGATCATGGCTGAGTTGTGTAGCTCAGGCAAGCCAGGAGAGAACTGTAGAGGTAAAGTCAGGAAGAAGTCTGAAGGCCACTGCCCCAGAGTGCATTCCATGTGCTGAACTGTTTCACTTAACTGTTCATCTCTCCCTCTCTTCATCTAAGGCATACTATAAAATTCTTTCATGACTTGTGCATTTTCAGAGGAGTTAAGGCAAGTCAAAGTGTGGTGTGCTGTGTGCTGAAATGGCTTTCTTACAGTTTTGGAGACTAGGCTGAAGTCCTGTGAATTCCTTACTCCTACATCTCAACCCTATCCTTGTCTCAATCTTACAGAACTTAAAATGCCCAGAACCAGTGGGCAGTACTATGAACCTGATGGTTCACCAAGTGCTGCAATATGTAAGAGTTTTACATTTGATCTCACATTTTTAATATATAGCCATAAAAAGTTAATTTCAGTGCTAGAAATATCCATACTCTTAACTGTTGTTAAAGTTTAAAAAATATAAACATATGAAAAAAAATCAGTGGTGTCAATATGCCAGAAATGTAGAATAATTAGTTTCATTTATTTCCATGCTTATCTTTTACTCAATCTTTTTACTGTATCTGATGCAGCTGGAGGTTTTGTATTATAGCCCAGCTTTGTATTTTAGTAATATTTTTAATATATAGCACATACTTGGTTAAATCTTAGCCCCCTCTTTCTGTCTGTTTTAAGACAGAATGCCTTGTTGGGTTACTGTGTGATTAAATGCTGATTTGTCTGTCCTACAGATCTGTTCAAGACTGTAGGTTTATTAAAATGTTTAATGTAGACTAAAACATCATAATATATTAAACTGCAGTTACCATCTTCTTGGAATATTAAGTATGTGCAGATAAGTGACACATTATCTGGGTGCATGTGTAGAGAAAAAATTATCTCAGCCTTTTTCATCACCAGTTGTAAAAGGAGGAAAATGCCTTATGGTACTTTAGATAATGCAGTTCTGAAACAGACCTTGTTGCCTCTCTTCAGGCATAATCCATGTAATGGCTGTATTGCAGCGAGGATAAGATCATCTTATAAGTACCATAAATGCACAATCTGCCATGTTTACCCAGTTTTTCCTTTTCCAGTTCCATTTTTAAATCATACTTAAATAGATTCCTAGCAGTAGTTTATCTGTGATGCATCAGAAGAGAGATATTTTGGGTTTGGGAGAGCAAAAAGCCCTATAGGTAGTAATTGCTGCTCTCTCACGAATTGTTAGCAAAGAGCATCCCATTCCACCAAAGGAAAAAAAAGAAAAAAAAGAGAGGTTATTTTCAGGGATCCTTGCAAACAGAAATCATCCTCATCTATGCATTTTAATAGGGAAAATCCTGGCATATGTAATTAGAAAGGCATTTACCTCAGTGATGAAAGAGCTTTGTTATAATGTTAAAAACCACTAGTGTTGACAGGGACAGCTATAGAAAGCAAGTAATGTTCTTTTTTAATATCAATTGTGACATTTATTAATATTTTAGAAAGCAGGGAGCAAGTCTGTAACAATCAAATGCTCTGGGAAAGCAACAGTTTACCAAGTGCTTCTTAAAACAGATTGTCAAGCTATGTATGGTCTGGCTGTGTCATTTACTCGAAACGTGTACACAATGTATTTGTTATCAGCATGTCTGGATGCACTTAAATGAACAGTAATGTAGGAAAAGTGCTTTTCAAGGCACTGAGGAAGCCATCTGAAGCTCCATTTTGTATGAGCTTCTTAAGAGAATGATTTTGATGAGGGTATATAGAGCTTTCCATTGGTGTGAGTCACCTCATAAATAAGGGTATCAGCCCATCCAACATTTCCCAGGTGCCGTTTCCCCTTCTGCCTGATCTTCTGCAGAAAGTTTGGGTTAGTGATATGTGTTGCGCTGCATTTTTCTTGTAAGGATCAGCATGTTTTCTCCAATTCAGGCAAGCAGGGAAACTGGTTTTGGAAAGTTATTTATTGTTGTGTTTGCCTTTGACAAGCAGTAGTGAGAAGGTAAGCAGTGAGGGGGCTTTGGGCCAGGTGTGGAACCATTACTTACCTGCACAGTTCTCTGCTAACCCAGGGTTCTTCTGCAGCCAGTTGTTCAAATTGAGTACTTGTAATAGTGCTTATTCCATCTTTAAAGAGTTAAGATTTCACAAATGTAATTTCAAAAACTCTTTGGTTGCAGACAGTAAAACTATAACAATGCAATTACTGTAACTCTTTTCACCTATAGAATTGTCTACAGACCTGAGATGTTCAAGAAAGTTTATTTCAAACTGTGGATAGGAAACAGAACCAGAAAAGAGCAGGAAGCCTTTCCAAAAGGAAAGTGTTGCATTGTAAACTTTGATATCCAAATAATTTCGTTTGTATGAAAGAAGCTCACCAAACAGAATTGCCTTCTGTTATTACAAGGTAGTGTCATTGTATTTTGAATATCTGACAGCAAAAGCAGACAAGTTTCAGACACTGAGGAGAACACATAGTCCTGACACTCCAAGTAGGAGTGCCATGGATACCATTGCTTTCCTCATTATTCATATTTTCTTAGGTAATTGTTTATGTAAGAGAAATGCAACTGCTTCACACTGTGGACCTGTGGTGGTTTGAAGGCAGTTTTAGAGAGATGAGTGCATGCGAAATTTTTATACAAAATTCGAATGGAATGAGACAGGTTAGGTGTTCCATTTCTGCAGCCCCAGAGAACCACTGACATACCTGTCCAGCGATATTTGGAAAAGCCATTTTATCTCAGAAGGTGCCTGCTGCGGCACAAAAAAAAAAAAAAAAAAAAAAAAAAACAAAACCCAAAGTAAAGGCAACTTCTCAAATTTCCTCACCAGTTAACAGGGGCTGAAGCTCAGAAGAAGGTTGTACTAACTGTTACACATTTCTGTCATTTCTTGTGACAAAGTTTTAGTTTATTTCACTGATTATTTATCTGTCTATTAGGGCCAGTGTTTAAACACTCACCAGCCATTGCCTTAAATTTCACAGAATTTTTTGTTTCTGCTAGATATTGTCCTCCCTTATTCCATTCAGGATTTTATTAGGTCATGTTATTTCCACTCTGCATCTTTTCCAGCAGTCAGTAAGGTAGGGGATGTGGGATAGGCATGTTTTTGCTCAGACCTGAATTCTGTCCAGAACCTCAACATAACAAAATAATCAACTCCAAATCAGTTTGGACCACCGACTCTGAAAAATACAATCCCCCATCTGTGACTCTGCTTCTATTTTTGTTGTCTTCCAGCTAAAATGTATTTTGAGAAGAAGAATGGTAGGGAAGCTATTACCTCTTATAGATCATCTGCTCTGTTGGTACTTAATACCAAATCCATTGCCATAAAAAAGATGAATAAACATGGAAACTTTTTTTTTCTTTTTTTGGTTTCTAAAACCAAGCAATTGGACTTTGCATAAGGATGCTAACATGTTCATGAATACAGTGAGGTGCCTTCTTGCTTTTAATTATTTTAAATTTCCACTCTTTTTAATAGGATCCTTCTCTTTAGAGGATCCTGTCTTGAAAGGACAATCAAACAGTGAGTGAATTCTTGGCCCACTGGAGTAAAAAAACCCGCTCTGTTTGCTTCAAAGCATCTCTCACCATTCTGCCCTATTTCTTGAGCTGACAGCCAACCCTAAGAAGTAAGTGACATTCCATACTGCCCATTTCTTATCTTCTTGTCACCATCCCTGGTTTGGCTTGAAAAGTGAAGAATCAAACCTACTGAAATAGGGATGGGGGGGAGATGGGGAAAATAATCAGGCACTGGACCACAAGTTCTTTATATTGGGGATATTTGTTGATATTGGGAATGAAAAGACTTATGCTGGGGAAAGGCAACTCTTAGGCATCTGCAGTTATTTCCTTGTTTTTCTTTTCCTAGAATTAAGAAATTCTAAATTTCTGATTTAGAAATTAAAATTAAATTAAAATTCCTTCGAAAATCAGAACTTAGATTTCTGGTGGACATACTTCTGCTGACATAAATCATCCCATATTCTTTTAGCAGCCTGTAGTATTGTGAACATTTTGGAATCAAACAAAATCTCGCAAACTGCTCTGTCTGAAAGGATCTTTTACCAACTCTTTAACTGTAACCTTTTTAGTTATGCGGGAAGAAAAACCCCAAAAAAACAAACAAACCAAAACCAAAAAGGAGATCTGCTAAAATTGTGACCTCTCACTGCTGGAGTGATTTGAAAGCCTTGGGCTCACAGAGAGTTTCCACATGTTCTGTCTTTGCTGCTGCTGCTGAGCCACATGACAGCATGGTCTGCCAAGCCCATGTGAGACTGCTGTCCAAGGAGCTGCACAGGCACACACAGCACAGCTTCGTTTTCAAGGGACTTGCAATAAACTACTTTGTTTATTGATAAGTGCACAGATGATATTACTTGCTCCAGGGTATTCATATGGTCAATGAAGAAGCTGTGTAACTGTTCTGCCCAACTGTTAACTTATTTTTTCCCTCATGAAATGGAAGATGATAAAAATAAAACCTTTATTTGATCTTTCCAGGGAAAAGATCCCCTTAATTACAAGTCCCCAGATTGGTAATGAAGACATAGCTTGATCTCTCCCAAATCCTTGATCCACCTTCATTCCACCTTATATATCTTTAACTCATTCTCTCCTCACCATGACACTTACAGGCTGTAAGTTGTGGATAATAATAAGCTTTATGTTTTGTTGATGTTACTTTTTTTTGTCTTATTACTGTGTCCGAGACCTTTCTTGTAGTTCCAAAGAAGCTGTTTGACATCTTGTTTGCATAATTCTGTTTGAATCTTTCCCTTTGGTTAGTGTTCTCTTCCTTGGCAGAGCTCTGAAACCTACAGGATTTCTGTCCTCAGAGGGGAATCGAGTCTGTAGGTTAATACAGATTTTCACTCAGCCACTCCTTCCCTCATAGCCTGGATTTTTACCCCAATTTAAATAGTGTGAACACCAATTTTACTCCCTACAATTTCAAAAGAAGAAGGAAAAAAATTTTTTTCATTTAATTTTTTTGCATTAGACTTGCAAGTTACTTTGCAAGAACAGGCTGTTTTTTGTTTCTTGAAGGGCATCATGAGTTTTACAGGTTATTGAGAAATCCCAACTCCGGCCACGTGAAGGATAAACCTATTGGTGCCTCAGGCAATGCAAGTAAGGAACTTGCCACACTCAAATGTTTATTCTTTTGGGAATATATCCTAAGCACCATAATTTCACAAGATGATTCAGTTGCCCCATGGCTTATTTATAAAACGTTGAAATGTTAAATACAATTAGTATAAGCATCCTAATCTCTCTAGAGACTCTTTGCTTATAGTACTGCTTGGAGCTTGTGTAAAATAGTCAGGAGTATTTTATCTTTTTTTTTGTTTTGTTTTTGTTTGTTTTTCTTCTCTGAGCCTGAATGGAAAAGGAAATTTCAAAGATAAAATGTTTTCTTTCTTCTTGCAAGCTACTACACTCTGCTGGTGAAGCTGAGGTAAAATGGTTCTGTCCTGGAGCAATGATGCAGTTTGGGTGGTTGTGATTGTATGCAATGATTTTTAATATTCTTTTTTTAAATCACAGTATGATGAGAACATTGTAATGTGGCCTGCGTGGGCCACATTTCCTGTTATCAGATGGAAAAGGAAACTTTCTGTTTTTAGTGGCTGATGTTTCTGGGAGAATGTTTAGTTCTCTAGTTTCTAGAGAAAATGGAGTTCTCTCCTGCAGTAGTTTCTGTGTCTGCTTATAAAAACTCAGAAAATAAGGTGAAGTATTTGGTTTTTTAAGACTTAAATATTTTGGCACCTTTTTCTGAATGAAAGGAGGAGTGGTAACAGTGGGCTTTTCTGTGTCAGCAAATTTAATATACGGTAATGATGAATTTGGATTTTAGGTTTACTTATGTGGGCTTTGACAATGCTAAAATATCAGGACTCTGTTTGTCTTTGGAATAATTTCATTTTTCCATGATGCTCTCATCAGTAATGGCTAGCAGAAGAGGGCTGTCTTTCTAACTGAGACTTTTAAGGCTGCTGATAGTAATTCACACATTGACTCTTACATGCCTAATTGTGTGAAAAGGGTGATTTTAATTGATAGATGCTAAAAAGAAACTCAGCCTCTCATCGTTGGGAAGGTCTCTCAATTTATAGTTTCAGTGTAAATTAGTTTGTTTATTTTTGTCTGTTAGGATAGTTGGAGTATGTAGATGGGACACTGGAATTTGTTGTCAAAATTTCAAAGTAAACAATAGCCATAAAAATTTGTCACCTCCATGAAATCTCACAAACAAGAGCAAAAGGAATCAAACCTTGAACAATCTTAAAAGTTCAAGGCAATATTTCTCACTGGTTTTATTGAATGAAAATTGAATTTGACTGCCAAGATCATGTGTGAACAGAAAAGAGCACACATACAACAGAATGACACCCTGATGACGGACATAAAGAAAACCTTTATCTGAGCAATTAACACAAATAACTGTTTATGGATGGTAACAATGTGTCTGAGAAGGATTTCTGTTTCTGAGCTTCATGGAGGAAATCTTTAAGTAAGGATTTGTACGAAAAGTGGGACAAGAGGCAGTGAATTGTGGTGGATGTAAGAAGCCAAGGAGAAAGAATAAATTGGGAAAATGGGAACAGGGGAAGTGAAATAAGAGCAGAGCCAAGTTTGTTCTTTAGCTGCTTCTCAATATAGTTTTTGGTACTGATCCTTTCAGCCTCAGAACATTTATTAAAGTGAAGAAGTGCATTAAGACCTCAGCTGGTCACATTGATGGGGAGATAACATCTGTTTAGTGGCCGTGCGGGACACAACTGCAACATGTTGTGGAAGTATAGTTTGATCTTTTGTGTTATCACATTCCCAGAAAATGGTGATTTCATTCTACTGCCACTGATTTCAATAGCAATGATTATCCACATAATTTATGACTGATACTATGAGCACAGTTAATTACATCTAAAATTCCTTCCATTTGTTTAGCTTAGGATTCTGCCGTTGTGATTTATCTTTAGGCTTTTATTCTCCCATCCACAACAAAAATACATGTTTGAAACAAAGATTTATATAAAATGGCTTTGCCTATGACAACAACCAGGTTGTAAATGAGATGTGACAAGGGAGAGGGTGGATTTCTGGTTTAATAGCTACAGTTAATCAATCGATCAATCACTCTGTGTCCCTAGGGAAAATGATGCATTACATGGATGCAGATGATCTGTTGCATTGCCCTTGGGGAAGTTTAGGTTCTTCTATGTGATAATCATCTGCTCAGAAGTGACAGTGAATTTAAAATACCACCTTTACAATTTCTCTAGATTGGTGGATCATCAGATTGGATTATATAACCAGGAGTCAGTCCAGGTGATCTATAACTCTGTTCTGCTCAAAGAAAGTAAGAAAGAAATTGTTAAGTTTTACAAGCATTGGCTGTAATAGAGCAAGGTAGGAATTAGTCCTTTTAAGATTTCCTTTATGATTACAATACACTTACATGAACTGGTGAATATAGATAGAGAAATAAACAAGATAATTAAATGGTGAATCTATCCAGGTGTATATTTTGCAGAAATCCTGTTTTAGTCTGAATTATAGGTATGGTTTCATTTTGTTCTCAGTGTTAAACATGGTCTGAAATCTTATTAATTTTCTTTGAACTTGAGAAGTGATTTCTTGCCATGAAATCTTGAGACCCTTCAAGATGAACTGAAATGTAAGAGGTTTTTCCATGACAGTGAGACTTTGACCCTTTGTCACTAACTCTAAACCCCCAGATGTTTTAACATACCCCAGATACTCTTTAGTTTGCATGAGCCCTGTAGAAAACAGTGTGATTAAACAATTCTGTCTGTATGTATTACCTGCAGCCTATTTTCTTCTTGTTTGTTTTTTTCTACAGCTTTTTCACAAATAACAGGATTTTTACCCCTTATTACAGCTTATCTATCCCTGCAGTTTTTTCCCCCTCACCTAGAGTAATAATCCTCTATTTGCAGCACTGTCAGCATCCTCACAGTAACCAGCTGTGATCTCACAGGCAGTAGTGGATCATGATTTCTATTAAAGAATATATAAACTTTTAAACCCAACATATTTTCATGACCCAATATATGTTTTAATGAGAAAGTAATTTTTTTGTTCATCTAGATAACAAAAGTAAAATCAGTGGCTTTGAATGTCTTGGCACACAAATAGAACAAGGAATTCTTCCCGTTGTGTGAACAATGTATTGTTGACAAGACTGTATTCTCACTTCAATGAGAAATAACTATTCTTTTACTATTATTAGGCTCTGATTTTAATAGATATATAGGGTGGGTAACAAAGATGCAGAATAAGAAACTGTATTTCTTGAAAGAAGAGAAGATAATGTAGAATATAGAAAAAACTAATTGTGAACCATTCCAATTTTGCAGTGGTTTGTTTCCAGTAACTCTAGTGAATCTTGTCAACTCAATGTGCAGTTGTCTGCCCTAGAGTTAGGAGCACAGTTCTGGTTTTTTTTAAGAACTTATTTTCTGATATCTTTTCACAAAGATTATAGTGTGATTTGAAACATTGACCAATTCTGAATAAATGAACTGGAAAACAAAGAACAGTAACTGGGGAGTAAATAAAAGTAAAAAGCCAGGCCACGGTGATGTTTACTTTTCTGAAGCCTTCTTAAACTTGTATATCTACTGCCCAGGAAGTGATCTGCTTCCTGAGTCATACTCCATGGGAGATGGCTTGGCAGATTTAGTGTAAAATACTGTGTCTCTACAATAAGTACAATTGCTTCAATTGATGAGCAATCAAACCATATTTGGCTATGTTTTTCTTTATGGTAATTTTTGGATTACTTGTGGGTAATTATTGGATTTCATGGAGGACTGCTAAAACACAGTATGTATGATATGCCAGTTAAAAAATTTATGGACCAGGTCAGGTAATCACAATAATACTACTGCAGTAATTTGAAGTATAAACAATATTTTTGAAATGCATACAAAGTACGATGGTTTGTGTTGGACATTGAAGGCAAGTTATTTTGGTCTGCATCAAGGACGTGGTTTGATCCAGGAGATTGGGGAATAAACTAGAAAAACAGCAAACTGATTTTGTTAGTTAAGGAGACATTCCAGAGAATTGTTGGTAAGCATGATGCCTGTTGTGTAGAAAATCCACCAGTGAAGATGTGAGGGGTGGATTTATCATTTCCATGCATGGAACACACCAGCTTGTGGCATATTAGAAAGACTTAACTGCTATCTCAAGAACAAAACTCACTATTTGAGAGCAGCAATCAATTTCTCTAACTCACAAAACACCTTACCTGCGTTACCATGGGATTTGCAGATATGAGCAAAATACCCAGACAGAGGAGATAATTTGCAGAAAACAAGTTGGTTATTTTAGCGCTTGGTTTTATTTGCTTTATGAGTTGAATATGTTGGTTCAAAGGTACGAAATTCTCACTCTGGGATTTCGTTTATAGATATTCAGGGATAATTTGTAGTTGTGGTCCATATCCTGTTAGGTACAGTTGCTTGGATATGCTGTGGGACCCTGTTTCTACTCCTTGAGTATGCAAATGCTATAGGCCATGCAAGTATTTTTGGTCATGTGCTTTTGTAAATAGAATACTGAAAATCTCCTTCTGTATTATCCTGAAGAAAAACTTAATTGTAGGAATGTTGTCAGAAAGTATCAACAAAGCTGTTTAAAGTCAACAAGTGAATTGCAGTGAGTATTGACACTCCTTTGTGAGTGAAATAATTCATTGTATTTCAGAGTGAACAGCTACCAGAGTTTTTGACCGGCAAATTTTTCATGGCGTAGGGTTTCCCTCCTTTAAAAGTACAGGTTTTCTCTTCTGTCTGAAATAAAGTTAAAAAATGTGCAATCCCTTGTACCTTGAGGGATTTAAGTAAAAACACATTAGAAATTCTTAATTTTTTCTTTCTCTATCCCAAAAAACTTTCCTGACACTAAGAAATATCCTCAAGTCCATAATGAGGATTTAGGAGCCTTGACTGCCTAAAGCCTAGTACTAAAATCTATTCTTTTTTTTCTAGGTAGGAAATGACTTTTTCACAGTTTGTTCAGAAGAATCAAAACATGAAGTAGCTTCAGTAAGATATTTGCACATTTGGAGACAATGTCTCTGAATCTGCCAGACTTTTCTGTGGTCCTGATTATATTTCAGTAGCATATTAATTTCTCTGTCATAAATCTCTCTTATGCGGGGTGAATGCTAAATACTTGCTTTAGTTGCAAAGGCAATAAAAGCTTCATGTTTGTACAGGTTTTTATTTCCTAGGTGGGTCACTGCAGTTTCATTATTTTTTTTTTAATACACAGAATAATTATTTTTGATGCATATATTGAAATGAAATTCAATATATTCTCAGTAGAGAATTTTCATCACCTCAGTCCTTTGCCTGGTTTATGGCACATGCCTGTTTTGTAGCAGCATTCTTTCATACTCCATATAGGTGTGTGTTGTATTTCATGCACCATCACTGTAACTTTGGCACAAAGCTAACCATTTTCTGTGGCCAACCAGAATATTCTGTACACATAAGAAAATCCTGGATTTCCTTATTATGGGAATGGGGTCACCTACTGGTCATAACAAAATTTTCATTATTTTAAGCTGTCTGTCATTTACATTACTAGGATCTACCTAAGAACCTTTCTTAATGACTTTGTGTTGTTTCAATTAAGTTGTTCTTAGATCAAATCAAATAATGGTAGGATTTGTTGATCTGCAAAACTGCCTTCCCCATATGGATTGGTAAGAGATTATCCCACCAGGGGTTTAGAATCCAGGAAATTAAAAAAAATATATCTGAATGACTAAATGTTTTCAAAAGGAGGAAACATCCATGATAATGAAACTGAGTCTATTTTAAAATGCAAGGGATCCTCTTGAAAGCCAGTACTAAGCACACTCAAAGAAAACATTGTGCACTAAACACTGTGCATTATGATTATGAAACTAGGTCTCATTTAATCCATCATTATTTTGGTATGTTTAATACTTAAAGAGTGTTTTTAAACCATTATTCAGAAAACCCTAGGACAAAAATGATTTTACAAATATCAAAGCATACAAGAATGGAAGTTAATTTGACCTTTATCACTGTACTGTCATTAGGAAAAGAAATTCAGTTGCAGCAGTAGTCTGCATATATATGTAATCTGTATCTTTTCAAAACAGGAGAATACATCAGAGCATTTTCCATAATTTTGAGGCTATTACAAATCAATTGCATAATAAAATATGGAACTGTAATAAATGTTATGCATCCCAAATATATGCCAAATGTTTTATCTTATTCAGTAGAAGGAAAAGCAGATGGTTGAAGGAAATTTGTTTTCCCCGTGATCACTAGAACTATTTTCAAAAAGTACTTACAGAAGCTGACAGTGAGTCATCACCTTTGTTTCACTGTCATATAGGAAACATTCCCTTATCATCCTGAATGACCTGAATATATGTTTTTCATATTTAAGGTTTAGATCATAAGTAATAATTATTAGAGGAAAAATATATGTTTTTAAAAAGTATTATATGATTTGAAACAGCACCTTTCTGTCAAAGCTTGTCTGGGGTTTCATTTCCCATGGATTGTCTCTTAGGATTATGATTGTTACACTGGGTGCCACGCGTCTGGAAACGTGTTCAGGGGCTACTGGTTTGTGTAAGAAACACAGATTGAACTTGCACTGCTTTTACCCCTTCTGTGTTCTGCCCTGCATTATTTCAACACTGTGTATCCCACAGTGCTAACAGCTTTCAAATAGCTGCTATGTGCTTTAGACAGATGCTGAAACCTACAAAGAGTATTTCTGATTTATAAGAATTCTAGTAGCAGGCTGAAGGTGGCTTTGTTTGGAAAGGGGTCTTAACTATGCCAACTTGTGACTTGGGTAGCTCACAGTCAAATCCATATGAAGAGTTTGGCATATCCTTTATTTGTGCATTGAAATGATGGTATGATCTTAAATGAATAGAGTAACATCATTTCCAACCCCTCAGCTGGATGTTGTTTTATTCATTATGATGACATATGGTGAAAATATCAGCGTGGTATTGCATGTAGGGTGTTTTCTCTATTTGTTGGAGAATCTTATAGTGAAAAGGCAACCCACTGCAGTTAAAAGTCACCTTGGAAATCCTCTGCTTTGTCACGTGAAGCCTACGTGATAAATTTAACCTACTGATGGAAATCTGCTTAAAGTAATTAACAAGTTCCTATGAATTAGATGACTTGTCATCGCTCAGTAACTTTTTTTTGTGCCCCTACTTTCTTCAAGAGAGGGGTTGGACCTTAAACTACTTCTTATTGAATCCAAAGGCTGTTTGTGCAGAATTGCCACATAGTGTGTTAAGTGGTATCAATGCATCTTTCAAAGTGCACTAGAATGCCAAGTACTCAGAAAAAAGGAACTAGTTTAAAGCAGATTCCTCAAGTGTGTATAAACCCTTTACATTTGCGTGGACACTCAGTTATGAGGACAACCAAAACACCAGTAAATGGAGCATAGCTAGCTTTGGGCAGCAGAATTAATAGTCTAAAGTGAATTCACACGTCATAGACAAACTGCTGCTGGCTTGTTCAAATGCTGTGAATGCCTCTATGACACATTGGTGTCACCCTGTGATAACAGGGCACAGGGACTCTCTGTACCTTATTCTCCACTGGAGATAAGGGAATACAACTTTACATCCTGATGGTAAATTAATTGGTGGCTGTTGATCATTCACATGGTACAGCAGAAAACTTAGCAGAAAAAAAACTTATGAAGAATTAAAAACGGGGTAAAATGGCAGATTTTTGAGGTGGCATTAAAGACCTGAGGCATCACACTGAATAATGGAGATAGAATGAAATAGAATACTCTTTTTTTCACTGCACTTCATCCATCTTATCTACCAAACAGGTTGGGGTCCAAGGGAAATCCTGATATGTGAATTGATGATTGCAGAAGGAGTGCTGTGAAATCTGCTCTTGCAATTGAGTAGAAAGTTATCTGAATTTCTGCTGTTCAGTTTTCCCTTCAGCTGAAACCCAGTAGTTCTTCACAATGCTTCTAGTCCAGAAGTCCAGGCCATGAAGTTGCTTATAATCCCTTTGGTGACAATTAAACCTAAGGACTTCTTTCTCTTGTGAGCAGTCTCCATGTTTCAGGGGATGTGTAACTGCTCAGACAGCTCACACCCGGGTGCAGAAACATGTCTGTCTGTGCCCTGCACAGCAGTGTTGTCAACCTTGTGTGCTCTGAGCTCTGGCCCTCTCAGGAGTAAGAAAAGCTTAGTAGAGCTGTCAATACCAGGCAAAACAATGTCTGATTTTTTGAATACTAGTACTTCAGCTCACCACTAAAAATTATTTCAATGAATTTAATTTATATATTTGCAAATGCTGTAACATGAAATATAGTGCTGCTGACAATCTGAGTTGCTCATTCTGTCAACTGCTCGGAGGAGCTCTCAGCCTGGAGTTTGACATGTGCTTCCTTGGCAGAGAACAAGGAGAGTTGTTTTCCCCAAGCATAACCTGTTTATGCAGCAAATAATTTGTAGAGGTATTTCTTTCATTGACATTCCTGCTACCTTGAACAGGCTTAACTTTAATGAGCTCCCCATTTGTAGCTGCACTTTGCAATTTCTTTTCTAGACCCTGAAAACTGTTTTGTCCACTTTGTAACCTTAAGGCTGTGGTGTCTCCCAGACCTCATAATGTTGATGATGGTGTGTATTTGCTTTTCATTAACAGCAACACAAGGAGAAATAATAATAATTAAGCCTGCATACAAGTTGTTTAGTGTGAGGCTTTTTCGTTCCACCCAGCCCTACACCCTCCGTTGAAGGCACACCCTCCTGCCTTGCACTGGGCTACTGGGAGAAAAGAGAAATGTTTCAGTGTGGAAAGATAGGGAAGAAATCAGAATTTTTTACACTGAGATCTGTGGCTAGGAGTCTTTGTAGTGCCCAAAGAAGCCTGAAGGTAAGAGAGTGTTCCTTGGCTGCCTGGGTCTCTTTGGGCCTTATTACACGGCTCAGGCCCTGGGCTTTTCCCCTTGGCAGTGGCACATGGCTCTGAAGAGCTGCACCTGGAGCTGTAGAGGGGCATTGGAGTCCTGAACTAGAGCTAGATAAATGCACAGGAGTTAGTTAGACCGTGTGAGATACAAAAGGCTTAATGAGCATGGATATCTAGCAGAAACTTAAGAGAAATGAAGCCAATTGTCTGTGCACTGTTAAAGAAAACAGAGTAAAGGGATTTAAACATGTTCAGGTTCTAAGTTCAGATGCATACTTTTACAAATAATAACATGAATACTGTGGATTCACTTTGTATTTCCTTTGCAAAAAAGAGGGGAAAAAGTGATATTAAAGCCCTTTCTTTGTATATGACAAAAGACCTTTTTTCTGCTTGACTGTTCATTGTCTGGAGCTGTGTATTTATAGAGTTAAAACCTTGCATATTAGAATCACTATCTATTTTCGATGTTAATAAATAAATAAGTGCAGGAAGCAAGAACGGAAGATTTGTTTGCAGGAAATGGATATTGTTTAAAACATTTGTTAAAGCAAAAATGAGCTGAGTATGAAAATAAATCCTGTTTGTCTCTTTTTACTGTTCCGTAGTGTATCGATAAGGAATAACATAACTCATAGTTAATCAAAATAATCTGGTCTGGAGAGTAAGACAACTTACAAGTGTGTGATATGTATCTATGACTCAGTAATCTGCCATGGTTTGGTAATCATGCATTTATTGCAAAATACTCAAGAGCTTACGTAAGAGGCTAATACTGATCTCTGACATTTGGAGCCTGGCTCTTCTTAATGACTTAGGCTTTCCTGACAAGTGCTACTTTGATTGCAGCCTCTGTAAGATCTCTTTGCAAAATCAGTAAAAGCTGCAAACTATGAATGAAGTGTTTATACTGGAAGGTTGGAAAGCCACATGTTGACTGGTAAATTTTTAGAGTCTGCTTCCATCAGTGGGGATGTGGCAGGGTCTTGGCAGCTCTTGTGCCTTTGAAAGCTGCAGTAGATTGCTAAAAAAGCCCAATCAGGGCTTTTCTGTCAAGATTGCTAATTGTTTGGATCCTGCTTCTGTCAGTACTTGTAATGCCTGCTCCGAGGCAAGTGGATTCATTGACCTGAAGCATGTGTAAATTCTTTTCAAATTTCATTGATATTCTGTCTGAACAACCAGGACAGAGGAGAAAATGCATTTCATTTTCTCACTAGGTCACTGGAGATGATGACCATTTGAAGCAGCACAATGCTGCCAAATGATTGCCAGGGCAGACTATTTCATTGACAGCAGGTGCTCCAGTGTAATACTCAACACAAGCAGTGGTTAACACACTGAGAGGCAGAGTGAGTTGCATGGGAATGAGTGGCATTATTTTCTGGCATTTTGGAACCACGTGGGCTGTGTCTGGGTGATCCTGTGCTGTGTTTATCATATAATGATGAAAACCTGTGTTTCTGAGTCTTGCTGCCACAGGTTTTGACATAGTACTCTGTAATTTTGTCCCTTTGTGAGGGGAGGTGACACAGACAAAAAGCTGGCTTTCTGAGGCCATGCCCTGGTGTGTGAGGATGTTTGTGTGAGATCTCACAGGAATCACCAAGGGGAGGAAGAGCAGTATCAGTGCTGGGCTGACCCATGCCAAGGCAAGGGGGCAGCTCTGCAATTGCAGAAGGACTGAGAAAACTGGGGTCTCTGCAGTCTTGAAAACTCACTGCTCAGGCCAGGTAGAGTTTAGAGGTAGATATTTCCACATTGCAGAGAAGAAAGCGTACCTTTGTCCCATCAAACAATGGGGTTACTTGGATTTTTGTAAGTAACTAGGCCAAAATTGTCAGGTAGCATGTACTTCATCAGAAAATGCAGGTGTGTGTAAGGGTCACTGACTGAATCCCCATTTCTCTCAAGGTTTGTTAATATAACAAAAATTCATACTTTTGGCTGTAAATGTGTTTGATGTTCATTGAATATCTTGTGTAAATCAGCTGCTGGTCTTTTCCTTCTGCGATATGGATATCTCTAAATTAGGTCATACCAACCCCTACTAGCTGTTTCACTAGCTGACAGTCTTGCAGGAGAGAACAAGGCTAGGATGAAGACAGAAAATGAATTTCTGTTTTATCCCTGCAGAAAGGTTGCCCCTGCCTGGTCTGGGTTTAGCTCTGTGGTCAGTGGCAGGAATTTGTGCTTTCTAATGCTGATTGTACTGAGTTTGTTCTGGGAACAAAAGGATTGGGTTTCTGCTGATGTCAATCTGACTCCTTTTCAGAAGCACTAAATTCAATAAAAAAAAAAGTTTTATGGCATGCTTTACCTTAATCTTTACCTTTCTCATGTGGTGATATTTTTCTCCTTGTCTTTTTTTTTCTTTTTAAATTTGATTATTCATTTTTTCCTTTGAATGAATTTGACTTGACCACCTCTATGTGACATCAAAAAGTGTGTCAGACCTGAGGACAGCTTGACTCCTCCAAGTTCTTCTTTTAACTTCCAGCTCTAGATTTTAATGAGCATCCATCTGATTCTAGTCAAGCGGCAGCAGGTTATTATGTCTGCTGTGATACAGATTTAATTGTGTGCCTCTGTTACTATGCCGAGATTCCTGCAATCTCTGTAACCACTTTGATGTAGTGCATGTTTAAAAATTGTGTGAGTTATATTTTTCCCTCAGAGGTAAGGAAAATGTTTTGTAGCTAAGGCTGAAATTATAGAAGGGAAAAGGAACATGGGAGGCAGTGAATATTTGTGGCCTCTCTGATCCATTAGTGGTAAGAATTTCAGCTGCAGTACTACAGAGACCTGCTCGTGGTAGTGTGTCAAAGGATTTGTCGTCATTGGCATCTTTGAGGTTGAATTTTATTAGGTGTTTGTAACCTCTCCCCCTTGATTTATTTTAACTGGTATCATCTCTTTTGACAACCAACATTATTGCAGCATTTTTGCTTTTAGAAGTGACAAGATTTACACGCCTGAAAACCACATCTCTTTGCTAAAGAGGAATTGCTCTTAAGGCTCTTTTATTGACAAGAAATTAACAAACAAACCATAAAAATTCTCTGAAACAAATCCCAGTAGTTGATTTTAGTTGTGTGGAGGAGGAGTTCCGGTTACTGCTGAAATCACTTTTGCTGTTTTATTACAATAAAGTCTTTGATTTCCATTTATATTAATTTCCTTTTACATATCTGTGATGTGTGTTTTGTTGAGGTTTTTTTTTCCACAACATTATTAAAGGCTTAAAATCAAATCAATGATTACATAATGAAGAAATAATTTATGAGATAAAAGTGGTCATAGGCATAGTACAGATAAAACAGCAGCATATTAGGGAGTTTTCTAATAAAATTATTTTCTATTGTTCTTTGGAAACAATAGAAGGAAGGTGTTATGTACCACAAATTAAAATACCTTTCAGCATAGAAAATACCCTGAAATTTCTATTTTTGTTCTAGTAAAAGTTTGACACTTTGCTTAAGAAGAGGGGAGAACAATTTGCAAAATCAAAATGTTATTATGAAAAATGTTTCAATTTCTCACAAAAAACATTCTGGAAAATGCAGAGGCATCCGTTTGAAACAGGAATGCCATTGAATGAAGAATGGTGGAAAAGATTTTATTATTTTTATGGGGAGATTTAATTCCTTTCTATGGAGCCAGCATATTATGATAACTATTTCTTTGATATATTTTTGCAGCTAAGTGGCTTTAATCCCTTTGAATCTCACAGTACTAATTTTGTTTTATACAGTGATTTAAACACAGCACTCTTTCAGACATATCTTGTTCCCCTTATTTAATATTTATATCTGAGAATCATAATTTGTTTTTTCTTTTCCTCAGGATGATGTACAATTTCATTTGACATTTATCTTGATTCAAGGACAGTGTTAATTCATTTCTGCTTGGCCTTGTAACGTCTGTTATTCAGCGGATTGTCTTCACCTCTGTATGAAACTCTCTTGTTGACTTGCAATATAATGCTCTTTTAAATTGAAGGATTTTCAATTTTCCCTTACATGACTATGTAGTTGATGATTTTACTTCAGATTCTGGATTATGCACTGCTGATTTATTAGCAGGCAAATTCAAACGTTGTCTTTGTTTACAAAACATTTGTAAGGTATGTTTTCTCCTTTTATTTCTGATGATCTAAAATTCAAGTTTTCTATTTCAGCTAAGTTTAGGTTTTAGTATGTAGAACTGTGGATATACTTTTTGTCAGGGAAAAGTATTTTTATATGTTTATTTCTGTCTATGCTTATGATGAGTCTTAAACCTTTCAAGTCCTTTGCTGGAAGGCCATGGCATTGATGATTTCTCCTTCAAATTTAGGCACACAATTCAAGTTAGTTTTCCATGATCACTAGCACAGTCTATTTGCTTGCTCTTTCTCCATTGTTCTGCAGTTCCTTATTATATCTGTTGGTCCCAGAATATTTTGGGTTTACACATGTGCAAAGGGAAAAATTAATTGGGTTATGTGCAAAGTAACAGTGTAATCTGAACGTTTCTTAATAGGACGGTTGCTGTGTGGCCAGAAAACGACTCCAGCTTGGTAACAAAGACAAATTGCATCACTTAAAGTTCAAGATAATGCTTCACTCTTTCTGTTATCAGATCATAAACTCAATCCTGATGTGGCCCCTCTGTGTGCATCAGGAACTAAAGGCTTGCAGAAAAGAGAGGCTTCAGTGGGTTCGTGGGACTGCCTGAAATATTTTCATTGTTTCTGCTCAAGTGCAGTCTCTCCTTAACCTTTTCCACAAGTGCAGCAATTACATGTTAATCTCCAACTTTGTACAGTCCTCAACAATGGAGTGTGTGCTTGTGTTAAATGCCTCTTTATTCCTAAACTCAGAGCTGCAGATTCGTTCTACATTACCTTTATAAGGCAGAAATTAGTTTTGGACTACCTCTTAAAATCTTCCAGTTGCTAACACATCTTGCACTCAAATGCAGAGAGAAAGTGCTCTGCTTTTAGCTCAAAATACTTCATGTTGCTTCTTCTCTAAAGCTTTTTCTTGGATTTTTAGTTTGTATTACTATTGATTTAATGGTTTCTCCACTCCATTTTATTTTCAATTTATGCATCTTAATTTTAGATTATTTCAATTGGAGAGATTTAAAAAGCCCTGGAATTGTGCTTCTTACCTATAATTTATACATTTAGACATGCTGTATTACAGAGATAAGTAGGGATTTTATTTTAGTTGTTTTTTAAATCTGGCCAGAAAATATGGCAGCTTCTTGTGATTTTCTTTAATTTTCTAATGAACTGTGTAGATTTGCTGAATGATATGCTTGTTGCTGATGCTTATAATTGCATATCGATCTATTTATTTTTCAGTGTGACTTTATAATAGAAGATACTGAGGAATACTGTGATGATGCTCAGTAACCTCATGTTGACAACTCCAAGGAAATTGTAATTGAATTGGTAGACATGACGAGTAGGTAACATAAGATACAATATTCTCAATTTGTGTTTAAGTGTAGAAGACAAGAGAATTTTTGGTATTAGAATTACCTGAAATGGTTGCAGTTATAATTCTTTATGCTCTTCCAATGTTATACCATAGTTGCCATGTAAGAAATTGTAAATTATGGTTATTAAGCCCGGGAACAAAGGATCTGTTTAGACAATTCATTGCAGAAACCATGAAAGTGAAGAATTCAGCTCCTATTTTCCTATTTATTGTGGATCAACAATAAATAGGACATATTGGAACATATATACAACAATTGTGGGAAGAGATGTTATATTTTCTATATCATCTGAGATGTTTGTTGGCTATATGACACATACAATGTGAATATCTGTATTTATTATTGTTGGCATACCTTTTATTGAAGGTATTTTTACAAAGTTTCAAAATATTGCATACCTCAAGGGTGTAGATATTACAGTTTTAAGCATTCCTTCCAAAGATAAAAACAAGCAAACAGACAAAAACCACCAAAAACCCCAAATCACAAAAAACCTTTGTTTGTCCCAGGTTGGTGTACTGTACCAATAAAATATGATCTCCATTATAATAACCTACTTTATGAAGATTAAATGGTTTTGCAATTCAAACAAGGTAAAATTGGTTTAAAGCAAAATCAAACACTAGTTTGCTAGTTTAGGATTTGAGTAGTGGAATGAGAAATCTTTTTTTATATTGCTATTGTGCGCTGGTCAGCTAAGAAGTAATTGCTTTTTATAAGGCAAATTTGCTTTTACTTTTCCAAGGTAATGAAATGAACCTGAAACATTTCCTTTGAAATCAAAGTCACTATCACTCAAATGTCACTGGCAGAATTCCATCATATGGTTTCAGCAAATACATAATGAGAAAGTAGTGCTTAGAAATGATTGACAGGATTCTATTAAAAAGCTTTACTACACTTTCATCCCTAATTATCTGTGTTGTAAATCAATAGTGATTTGACTTTTTTTGATATTTACATGTTGCTGACATGTACTAACATCCAGAGACATCTGGATCCTATTTGGAGAATAGCTTGAAGATGTAAGTTGGAAATGGCAAATGCATTGAGGGAAAAGGTTCTGATTTTTTTTTTGATTTTTTTTTTAATACCTAATGAAATTCTGTGCAAACAAAGTATGCTCATTGACTCAAGAAAGTCTTAAAATATAATATGAAAAATTGTTCAAAGAAGGAAATCATCTAAGATTGAATCAAATCTTTAAACATATGTGTAAAGGTCTAACAGAGAAATTATTCCTGAGAGTAAAGATATTCCATTGCTTAAAATCAAAGATTTTTAAGGAAAAAAATTGACAAATATAGTTTAGCTCCTCTCCAGCATAATCATCAGTTCAGAAGAGGAGACTTTATTTGTGGTCAGGGAAATGCTTTTGAGGGGCAGAAGGACAAAGGATATAAATTCAATCTCAGTGATAGGGCAGCATACTTTTAGCAAAATAGATATCTGAAGGAATACTGCAGTACGGCCACAGAGTAGAACAATCTTCAAGCCCATTCCAATGACTCTGATATATTCCTTCTTGTAAACGTGACTAGAGTGAGGGCTGTAAAGTTAAAAAGTGAATTAAACAAGCATGGTTCATGGGAATTAACAGCTTCTATGTCATTATCAAAGGAGACTGTGTTTAGAGGATGTTCTAAAAGTTGCTCAGCAGCCACAGAGAAAAAAACCTAATAAATACAATAAATACCAGTAGGGCAACACTGAAGCCATCGGCATGACTCTCATGACTCAATATTTAGCATACTGGAGAAGACTTACGTGGCAGAAGGGGAGGAAAACTGTGCTTCATGCCAAATACAGTTTTAGCCATTTGAATTACCAATAGCTTGGGAAGCTTCCAGTGACAATGGATAAATCTTGCAAGACTGAAGTGTTAATGACAATGGATAAATCTTGCAAGACTGAAGTGCTAAATGATAACTCAGGACTAGAATGACTGTTCTGTAAGAACTTATTTATACGTAACATGAAAAAATGTACCTTATTGTGGAGATTATGGAAATTCGTACCTGAAGTTTCCATGCCAAATCCTGCATTCAACTAAATTGAAAGTAAATTCAATATGTCTTAGTATCTTAGAAGACAATTCCCAACCCAATTGTAGTCTGAGTACTACTAATCAAAAAATATTAATTTGTACCTCCAGACTGAATTTTGAATCCAGACTGAAAATGAAGGTTGTCACAGTTCAGTGCAAAGACCTTCACATTACCCTGCTCACTTGAAGAAATATGCTTAAGTGAATTAGAAGACAAAATTAAATTAGGATAATAGAATAAAAATTGAGAGGTTTACAGAATATTTGGTGAATTATATATCAAAGCCAAATACCCTGTATTATAAAGATCCCCTTTTACTTTTGAAGACAACAAACAAACACAGCTATACTTCAGGGAGAAGTTAGATACTCTATAGTGTTATAAAACAAGTTTTAACCGAAGGAAAAGTACAAAACTAGAGAAATTACAAAGAGGTAATAATTACAGAAAGTAAGATGATGGAAAAGAAAAATACATTAAAAATATCTAAGACTTGAAGGTTTTTGGTTAAATGGGTATAGTTTGATAATGGCATTGAGTTGAATTAATGTACTTGAAATAACTAATATGCTCTGTTAAATGGAAGTGGAATAGATGTGTACAATTACCACAGCCCAGGTGAGGAGGAGTTAAATTACACATCTGTATCACACTTCTGATTGATGTAGTTAATAATACATGCAATGTAAATACACTAAGAAAATTGTACATAAAACACTGTATGGCAAATAACTGAATGAGCACAACAAATGTTACAAAAATTGGAAAAACATTCCGAAAACCCACTTAATCTTCAAGGATTTCTTTCTAAAGATTCCATTAAGAACAACTTGGAAATTGACATTTTGTTGGTTATTTTTAAGAATAATGAAAAAGTTTCCTTCAAAAAATCAATAGAAAATTAACACTTGTTCCATTTGTTATGCCTTAGGATCTTCATCTTTACTTCAGTCCATGCAAAATAATTCAGTGATTGAAAAGGTCTTGAATAATAGAATTGCAATTGAGAAGTATAATTAACAACTCCTGAACAGGTTTGATGGAAGATAAATCTTACCAAGGTGGCTTGGTATAATTTTTAATGTGATTTTGATTGGCTGATACAGGTAATGGTGTTTTATATGACAGATTCCTGTAAGCACTTGTTTAAGATTACAGGTGAGAAAATGTAAGGGTGCTAAGTCAAGTGGTGGACCTTGAATAAAGGGAATTCCTAAATTAGTAGTTTTAGCAGTATTTGGGGTATTAATATATTTTTCTGACTAATATTTGGAACACCGTTTTCATTGACCAGGGAGAAAATATAAAATTATTAAAAGTGATAGTGCAGTGAGGAGGTATTTGGAAGAATGATGAATAATGATTACAAAATTATACTGATATATGGATATAACTGATTCATAGTCAGTTGAATGTACACTGCTAAGGTGATGTTTTGTTGAAGGATAATATATTTTTTGGTGTTGAAAAAGCCCCCTGCAAACTACATTAGAGACATTATTTTCATTGCATCTGTCAGCTTTATAATCAAAATAGAACATGTATTTACTCTCAAAAAGATGCAAGTAAATTGAGACAGGTTCATAAAGTCATGACAGTGATGTAAAATGTGCCAATATTTCTTGGTGAAAGATAAAACATTCCATGCTGAGTGTCAGCAAGCCATGGTGCCTCTAAAGTCCTGTATTGAAACAACTTGTCAAGAGTGTTCTACTAATAATATTTGAGGAAATTGAAAAAGTACAGTAATGTTGTTCCACTGCTGAGTTAATAAAGTACAATAAACTTTTGTGTCTCTGTACCTGGCAGAGAAGAAATGTGAGGTCTGATTCTGCCATGCTGTGCTCCTTTTGTTAGAAAACAGTTCTTTGTGTTTCTGGCTTTTAGTTTGCCCAAGTTGTCAGCTGCCCAGGCAGGATGGGTGACTGGTGAAGGTATTATCCTGCCTTTCTCCACACAGACCATGGCAGGGGGAAGCCAGGAGCAGCCACTGGAGCTGTTCTGAGATAAAGAAGACCCATGTGTACAGTGGCACTCAGCCTTCATAGCAACGCATGCACTTCCAGAAATAAAACAAAGGTTTCCAAGGGTGTTACCACAGATGTAGCTGGATCAGGTTCAGTGAGGTGGCAGCTCTGGTGTAGATGAATCTTCAGCTGATTCTGAAGTTTGTTGGCAGCACACATCTTTGTGAAGATACAGGAAATTTTGGGAACCTTTCTATAAATGTGCTGATGCTTCCTTTGCACTGCTGAGTGTGGCCATGTCTTGTGGGACAGATTTCCTTCTGAGGACTATGAATGGTAAAATGAGATACTGATCTTATAGGAATTTGCAATGCTGTTTTCTTACTGGCATATTCTAGTTTGCAATTAAATATTGCTCAAATAATTTATCAAGTATATTTCAATCCCTCTTACTTACGCTTTGCAGGAAAAGGAAGACACAAATCTGGATCCTTTGAATAAATTTACATTTTTTTCAATAGCTTAGTGAAATAATGCAGATTTAAACCATCTGTCCTCACTGGCTGTAAGGATAGAAGCTGTCAGAAATTTGCCTCCAAGGCAGTTTAAAAGTGCCTTGTACAACATCAAACCTCCTAGGTTTGTCATTGGAGAACGTTTTTCTGTAGTGTAGATAAATTAGTTTTTTTCTTCCTTCTAACCTGTAGTTGTAGTTGGAGTATTAAAATTTGCCATAATAACATATGCAGTCATCTAGGAGGGTAGCTCTTGTGAACTTTCTCACTTGGGAATCATAAAAGAGAAGCAAGCAAACCTTTCTTTGTGCTGTATGCTAATTTTTAATGTAGGCTCTTAGGAAAATATGGCAACAGAAGTGGTAAAACTTGTCCTACATTAAAAAGATCTTGATTTTCACAATAGCAATTTCAGCTGGGTTTATGGTAACTTGCATATCTTCAGCCCTTGATAAAATTCCGTGTGTACTTATAGACAACAAACCTGAGGAAAGCTTACAGGAGTATGTGCATCCATCTTCAGCAGTTTTTCAGCATGTTTTCATTTTAGTTCAGCTGCCTTGGGTTGACATAATAAAATGCTGGACTGCTGAGTCACATTTGCAGGATTCATGGTGATGTTTCTGAAATGATCGACTATTAGAAATTTTGCATATCTTAAAAATCAAACTTGAGGTTTTCACTTGAAAAAATTGCATTTACAGAACCGTTCGTAAAGATGTCACTCAAAGAGACAGGCATTTATAGTATGCTAATGCTATTTACATTGAGTAAATCAAAGAAAATATCTCCAGAACAGAGGACATTGCAGCTTCTGTTGTTCGGAGATGTCACAGCTGATTTTTGAAATTAAAGGGGTACATGACAAATTGACACAAGATATAAATTTGATTGAATCATAACCACCTAATATTTTTAATTGTTTATTATTAAGGAAATGCTTCTGTTGTAAGGAAAAAAATATCAGGTCACACTTAAACTGAAGATAAAACTCCCATCACCTAGAGGTGCTTGTAATGCATGACGACACCAAAAAGCTCAAGTGTTCTTTTGTTGATGGAAGTATTTAATGTGGTTTCATGAAGTATTGACTTCTTTCAGTAATATGTATTTTCTTTACCCATTCTCGGTCTGGCAGGAAGTTTTGTGCTCTTTAAAGGTGAAAAGGTTTTCCTTTTCACCCCTTTAAATTTGTGAATCAGCAAATCTTTTATAGATGAAAAAACTCCCAACCAATCAACCAACTATATAAACCCACTTGCTGGAATTAGTTCTCTTGTGGCTGGGAATTGTCAGGGATATTTTTGTGAACCACGTGGGGTTTTCTTGTAAATTTTTCCTTGCTTCTTAGTTGACAGGCAGAGCAGCTGTGCCACAGGGCTTGACCCACAGTGCCGTGGCACTTTGTGGTGGTGCTTGTTTGGGGCTGTGTTCAATCCTTCGGGTCAGTAACAGGCTGTCAGTGCACTCACTTTTTGTGCAACTGCGGTGGAATCCATGAGACACTGAAGAGGTGGAGAAAGAGATGCAGAAAATGAAGCACATTGCTCACTTCCTAGGTTTGTTTACTGAAGACAGTGGTTGAAAGTGCTCAGAAAAGGCCTTTAAGTTGACATTTGTGAAACACCTTTCTGAAGTGAAGGAAGTGTGCAGGATGGATTCCTTATGTTGCTACATTTCATCAAATGGTTCACTTATGGTTTAATCAGTCAGCTTGGATAGTTTAGAAGCTATTCATGCCACGCTCAGTGTGAGACTCCATCTGTAGATAGATAGATTGGATTTAAATGATGCTTTATTTTGTTTTGATCCTACAGAAAACTGCAATGCAGGTAATAATATAAAAATGTGTAAAGATACAGCGAAGGTGACTGGAACCATTTTTTTTTCTGCTAAAACTAGACCATTAATCACAAAATAGGTCAGGATTTTAGTACAATAAAAACCTTCCTCAGAAGAAACAGAGGAATGTGTTTTGCAACTCAATATGTTCTCTCTGCATAAGGAGTAATGCAGCACAAGGCAGCACAGATTGGCACCTACACCTTTCTTTTCATTCTGCAGCCTTTCAGTTACAAATGAAAGGAACAAGCAGCAGGCAATGCAGTTGTAGGAATTAGGTAGTTTGAACCTACTTTGTGTAGATTGATTCCTCCACAACATTTTGTGGGTTGTATATAACATATTGTTGTGTGTGATGTTAATTTGACCTTACAGTTTTCTAGCTTATATGTGATGCTATGATATTGGCATGCTATTGGAGGAACAACCAGAATGGTATTTTACAGGTTACTTGTATGGTCCTTTTACTGTTAATGAAAGATATTGTTGACTTTTAGAGCCATATAAGTTTGTTGTGTATCTCATAGCTCTTCCTATCAAATTAATTTTGATATATATTTTAAGCTGAATACTGTATTTTTGTCCCTGTAAGAAGAAATGGCTAATGGCATTTCTTATCTATGGTATGCTGTCTTATCCTGAAGTTGGGATAGCCCTTGATTTCAGACTATGGTGGTAGTACAAGTCTTAGCTTTCCATGTCTAGTCTCAAAAAGAGCAGAACAAGAAACAAAGGCTTTCTGCAAACATTGCAAAGAAAGAAAGAGTAGTTACTGTGAAAGCAGTTATCTGCTGTAGGTAGAACGCTGTGTGAAATAATTGTACAAGTTACCAGCAGAAATTAGTGGAGTTCTCAGTTCAGACAGGACATTGACCTGTTGAGCAAGTCCAGAGGAGGGCATTATCTTAGCTGGAGCATTTCTCCCATGGGGAAAGGCTGAGAGAGCTGGGCTTATTCACTCTGGAGAAGAGATGGCTCTGGGGTCACCTTATGGCATCTTTCCAGTATCTGAAGGGAGCCTGCAAGAAAGACGGAGAGAGACTTTTTACAAGGGAATGTAGTGACAGGATAAGGGGGAGTGGCTTCAAATTAAAAGAGAGTAGGTTTCAATTAGAAATTAAGAAGAAATTGTTTACTGTGAGGATGTGAGATGTGAAGATGTGAAGAAATTGTTTACTGTGAGGACAACCCTGGACCGGGTTGTCCAAACTAGTGAATGCCCCATTCCTGGAAGTGTTTGAGGCAGGGCTGGATGGGCCTCCAAGCAATCTGGTCGAGTGGAAGATATCCCTGCCCATGGCAGGAGGGTTGGAACTCAATGATCTTTAAGGTTTCTTTGAACCCAAACCATTCTATTATTTGATGAAAATATCTGATTTATTAGTATGTTTCCCAAATACATAATACTCAAAAAAAAATATATATATATATAAAAAAATATA
The DNA here is from genome assembly GCA_013397195.1 of Hylia prasina. Classification (NCBI taxonomy): domain Eukaryota; kingdom Metazoa; phylum Chordata; class Aves; order Passeriformes; family Sylviidae; genus Hylia; species Hylia prasina. The sequence continues at coordinate 220,329 of VYXD01006830.1, forward strand.
TATGTATATACTCTTCTAGGAAGATTTAAAGTATGTGTTGCCATAAGCAAAGGAGAATCTTCCCCTTTCTGGGTTGCCTAATGCTGCAATCAGAAGGATCTCGTTTCCTGGAGCAATCCATCATGTTGATTTACAAGTGCTGCTACCGTCTGTATCGTGCTAATAGGAAGCTCATGGCATCTGTCTTTGTGCTGAAAGCTAGCCAGCAGCAAAAAACACATGATTACCAGATGATGTACAATCAGTGGATAAGGGGAAGTTTGAGCAAGATTCTGGTAACTTCTGGATCTTAGTCAATGAAGTAGAATTGCTTGATTCTCGTTATATAAAAAAAGTCTTTTATCTTCTGATTAAGACTCTGCAATTCCTTCATGTTCCGATTGATCACATCGTATTGCATATTCTTGATCATATCACAAATGAGCAGAAAAAATTTAATTCTTTCCCATTTCTATGTGTGTTGCTTTCCTCATGAGCTAAAACTGCCATAGTTACATCTATCCCTTCACTAATCACTGTGAAGAGGGATGAGTATGTGCATACAACTTCTCCTTTGAATCCTATTTTATTCTACTTCCTACTGCTTTAGTGAATGAAGAACTCAATTTCTGAACTGAGGAATTTGATTTTGACATACCAAAAGCAAATTGTTTTCAAAATCTTTTCCTTTTTCCCCCCTTGTGGATGCCTTTTCCCTCCTGAGTTCAAGATCTTGGTATCTTTTATGTGAATACCATGCAGCATTTTACTTCTGGTTGTCTTCTGTTATTTCTCCACCTTTTCTCTACAAAAATTGACCATGTCCACGTTTTCAGAAAGAAATCAGAAATGTTTGCTACATTTTTTAAGAATTGGAAGCTGCAAGAGCTTTGTACTCCAGCAGTGTCTGGATGAGTGCAAGGCCTTTAAGAATTGCTCAGTGCTCTAATGACCACTCAGCCAAGAAAACTCCTGTTCTAGGCACTGCTTGTGTGGACAGGCATACTTTGGACCTGAATTTTTGGGTGATTGCCAATGCCAGCACCTGATTTCCATAGTTTAAATGATGTGATTTGTGTAGTCTTTGATTGTTTTTATGTAACTGTACAATTTTAAACATCAGTTTCTCCCAGTAGAATTTCACAAGGGAGAGTCTTAAGGAGATCTGTTGGGTTAGTAGAATTTACAGCCTCTTACTGTTCATAGGGGCAATAGTTACAACCCAAGGTTTGCCTTTCCCAAATGGTTAGGGTTTGAAATATCCTCCCCACATAGTGCTTGTGATCAGCAAGAAATGATGCAAGAAGGACAACATCTGGCAGAAACAATGGCAAAAAGCCTGGGATAAATTGATTGTATGCCATGGCTGTACTGTGTTCTGTTAAAAGTTAAGCAAATGCACGTAGCTGATGGCTTGTTTAATCTAGATTCCTTTTTTCTATGAATTAATTTGTATGGTCCCATGATGAGGGAAATGTCTTGCTTTGCAGTGACCAGTCTGCTCCAAATATCTGCTACTTCTGTAGCAGCAGGAAGGAAACTTCAGGAGATGAGTTCTTTCCAATTTGAACTACAAATTGAATTTACTCATTGAAGTTACAGGTGTTATGTTGTGTAACAAAATCTGCTCCTTGGATTTCTGTCCAACAGCCAGGGAATACTCAATTCTTTGCAATATAAGCAAGTGATCCTAGAGACAGCAAAATTTCTTGGGAAAGTAGGTGTTTCTTGGGAAAGAAAGAATGTCATCTGTCCCATTATTCAACTTCCTTGAGTATTCTGGGACCAGTTTATTTTATGGTAGGAATCAGGTAATGCATATATGTGTATTCTTCATGTAGTATTTTGAAAACATGGCCAGAAATAGTACAATTAAACTCAGGAGCTCAGTTTATTATATTTTGGGAAATATTCTGAGTAAACTGCAGAATATGTTTTCACACTGTAACTATGTAACTCACTTCCCTAATGAAGCTAAGAAATAGGAAACTGCTGATTGAAGTTAAAGCATTGGGACACTGTTTGTTTGTTTTATATTTTGTTCTTTAATAATATATATTTTTACTTTTTAAAATATATTTTAAGCCTCTCTATAATATTTATATTGAAATACTTTATTTTATTGTAATTAATTATTTTCATTCTTATTGTATCATTGACCTATTACAACTTATTAGACAATATCTGCAATCTTCTATGTGCCAAAAATATGTAAAAATATGTATGAACATATCAGCCTGTATTTTTATCACTCTTAGATTCTGACTTAAGTGTCTGCCATTACTGCAGTTTTTTAGGGAACAATCAAAAAAATCTACTCTGATGATTGCAGATCTACCTTGTCTGAATACCTGTGCTCTGCTATTTCAAACAAACAACTCCACCTCTCCTGCATCTTTTCTACAAGCCATGCTCAGATGCTAAAAGGTAATTAGAAGAGCAAGACTTTTCCAAAGAAACTATGGTATGTTTGGTGTTTAAGGAACTTGAAAACTCTGCTTATTTAAAACTTCTTTGACAGAAAATGAGAACATCTTTTGCCTTTTGAAAATCTATAGTGGTTTGGTAGGTTTGGGGGTTTTTTTCTGACTTAATGGCATACTTGCCAAAGTAGATATTTGCTGTACTTAATTACAAAGTTGTGCAAAACATTTTATGTAATTTTCAAAAGGTCTTATAGATACGGGGTATTTAGAGCCATATTTTTAAAACTGCAGGGGAACATGTTGATATATTTTCATTGACATTTATGAAAACCCCAAACAAAAGTCCAGACTCCTGAATTATATCAAGTATAATTCTAATGGCATCAGTATCATTACTTGTGTCATTGCTCAGTGCAGAATTTGGACTTTTGATGAGAGAGAATGTGGGAAGTATGTTGCTGGAGCTGCATATATTTTCCACAATAGGTATTCACAGAATAACTTAAGAATAACAGATTTGTAGTATAACAAATCTTGTGTTCTGAAGGAGGAGCTTTTGTCCCAAGAGCATAGAGTTAAAACTTTTGGGATTTTTTAATTTGGCATACAAAAGGGCATGTGGAGACAGGAGAATCCATAAATAAGGCCGAGGTTCTAGGCAGCCTGCCATTCTGACAGCATATTTTATAAACAACCATAAATAACACTCACTGCAGCATATCAGAGACAATTATCCCATGCCATCAGCACCATTGCTCTGATTTACTGAGGTCTTAGAAGAAAAGAAATACTTACCTGTCATGCCAAACTGCAGAGCTCTAATACGGTTGATATTTTTTTCTCAGAGTTCATTATATTTGGCTCTTGTTGTCAGTGAATCTCTCTTGTTTTGTGTTTCAAAGTACAGTCAAGAATGAAGTTAGATAAGGGTTTTGGAATCAAAATGTCTGAACGGCTTCAACAGAGTATAGGTGCAAATCCTTTTGTACTGCTAAATAATAATAATAATAATAATAATAATGCCCTTATGAAAAGTGTTTTTCTTGTGTCTTTGAACAAAATCCTTATGTTTCAGGAACAGAAGACACAGAAACAACAACACAGAGTTGGAAGGGCAATGGGAAGTGGTGGTGCATGAGATTGACTGGGAGGTTCTTCTGATGCCAAGTAGCTTAATTGGCTAAGGGGTGACCCTAGGAAAACTTTCTAATAAGGGTTGGATTGTGTGAGGCACAGACTCCTACTGGAAATGAGTAGAAATGCGATCAAACAACAGACTTGGGAAGCTTAATATTTTAAACCATAAGTAGACGTGTCTATCCCATTACCTTGGATGTCTAGTACATTGAGACCCACTGACTGGGGGTAATTTTTTTAGAGAAAAAAAGGGTTGGAAATGCTGAGGGATTTTCCTGGGTGAAGAGGTCAAACAAAAGTTCAGAAGTTACACATGATGTGGTGCTCCAACAGGTGATATCCACCTCTCATTTGTTCCATTGTCAGGGACGGGCAGGCTGGAATGGATGGAGTGTGTCTGCTTTGCTGTTGAAGCTTATGTAGGTGGTACTTCCACTATGGAGCAGGGGGGCGTGGGTGCTGCAACATTTCCTTGAAAACCTTGGCCTGAGCCTGTGACTTCCTGCACAGGGCTTTGGTTTGGTGTGTGCTTAAGGCCATCCAGCCTGGTGGTGTGTGGTGATTAAATGGTTATATGGTTTTTTTAGGGGTGAGAAATTTGTAGTTTCCTTTTTTGTCTGTGTGTGTGGTGGTTGTTGCATGGTTTTGATGGTTTGTTGGCTTGTTTGTCCCTTTTGTTTGGCTGGGTTTTCTGGTTAAAATTGCATTTTTATAAGATGAATCACAGCTATAGCCTTGGCAATTTAAGAGTTCAGGTTCTTAACACACTTTCTTATAAGGCATTCTACAGCCCTTTCTTAACAAGAGAAATCTTGACCTGATAGTTTGGCCAAAACACAAGTTAAACAATTTCTTTTTTCTGTTTCCAGTTCCACAGACTGATGACTTTGTCCCGTGTTTTGAAAAGCCCTTTAATGTCATACGTATATTAAAAGCTGTATTTCTCATGTGAATCAATTGTATTCCACACAACCATCTACATTCCGTGAAGATGGTTTTTGGGAAACAGAAGAGTATTATTTTATATCAAAATTGCTGCTATCCCTCTGGAACAGAAAAAAAAGAAAAAAATCATTATTTGGCTGGCCCAGAGCACACAAAATTTAGAAAGCAGAATTTCATGATGGATGGACACTTGACAAAATAAGACAATCTTCTGTCTTGCAGGAAGTGTGTGTCAGTAAGGAGTATAATTCTTCAAATTAATGCAAATAGATGGTTATTAGATGGTAGCCATCTGGAGTAGAAGCAATATTGCATGGAAAGTTTCATGAGATTAATTTTGTGTGTAATGAATAAAAGATCACCATAGGAATGTCTGGTTTGTACAAAAGTGCCTGTATTTTCTGAAGTTTGAGCATTCTTGTATATATAAAACTTCATTTTGTAAATCAATAATCATAAACATTTCCTTGCAAATGCAGTTGACTTTATCACTTGTTGTTTTCTTAACTCTTCATATTACACACATTTCAGATGTTTCCAGTCCCAGTGAAATATTTGGGGTACAGGCTGAATAGAACAAAGAGCTACCAAAAATATTGTTTGAGGCATGATGCTACTGGAAGTTAGTTTATCTAGTAAAATGTATGGATTGATATAATCTTGATAAAGGGGAATCCTAGATAATTACTGAGGTGCGATTTGAGCTTTTTCTTTTGGATTTGTTTCTGATCACAAAAGAAATCCATGGGTCTTTCTGATAAGTAAAATGCTTAGCCATTGCTTGGCTTCACAGACTGTTTACAAAACAGACCAATATAAATTGACAATATGCAAGATTTCTACTGAAAACGCACAGGATTTATGATTAAAGAGCTTGTGCCATGATTTATTTTTTTCATTCTGCATACTGCTGTGGGCACTAGAATGTTAACTTCCAATTGTGCATGATATTCTCACAGGATTTTTCCAGTATACTTAGTGTTTAATCTTTCATAAGACTCTTCCAGCAGATGATTTCTGCATTGTGCATATTCTTTGCCATTTCTATGGACACAAACATTCAATGAAACAAATGCAGAGTTCCATACAGTTTCCATTGAAGCTTCTAATTGAAAGAGACATTTCACAACTTGCTACCCAAACAGCTCTCTGTCCAAGTCCAGGAGCTGAGTTTTCATTGAAACAAAAATCACAAACAGATGTGACTCAAATGAAACCTAGTTACCAGAAGTACCTGAATAGAATCCAGAACCCACTGGATTCACTGTTTCACTGGACTATATCTGGGTAAACCAGTTCACAGAGGTGATTCACAAGGTCAAAAATGATAAAAAAAGATTATGCAGACCATTGACCCTCTCTGTAGCATCTCAAAGTCTAAATCTGGAACCATACTTCTAAGAAAACAATTAATAAATAATATAATTAATAGTAGAAAATGTTAGGAGGAAGATTTGATATTTGAATAGATACAGAAAAGAGACTTTTTTTTATCTCCTCCTAATACCTTTTTTTCACCTTTCCCTGATTATGGCATATGATTCAGGGAAAAATAATTCTAAAAACAATCTCTTTTTGATATACTGATGTGAATGATGTTCTAGTGAAAATTATGTGTTAAGGTACGATGTTGCCTAGCAAAAATGTCTGAACTGCCTGTGGGAAGTGTAAATTATTGAAGAAATTTATTGTAATTTTTTTGCCAGGTGAATTCCAAAGAAGAGAAGACATGTTAAAGAGGGAAAAAGGAGAATCTAGTATCTTTGTATAGCAGTGTATTCTGGCACAGGCATTTCCTCATAACCAGGGTTACCTGGCTGAAGTTTGAGTGTTAAAAAAACCTAGGATGCAATTTCAAATCAATGCCCGTGTACAGCAATGCCTGTAAATTAGTAATTGCCTTCATTGCATAATTAAAAATATACAGAGAGCTCTTTGACCTTCGTTTTGTGTCTCATCTGCTTGTGGTAAGCACAAAAGCTCTGCTGTGGCAGGGAAACAGGTACAAAACACCAGGCAAGCACTGGGCAGTGCCTGGGGCAGCACAGATGTCGTATCCAGACACAGGAGCTCAGATCCAAGAGCAGGGAAGCTCTGTCTGAGTGGACAGTTTTGGCAGGTGGCTGGGTTGGTTTGTGGCTGGCAGCAGCTCAGGTAATCCTTTGTTTATTTTCATCATGTAGTATAGACATGCATCAGAGTTAGGTCTTTGGTCATAGCTCATTTTGTAATGATTGAGACTTGTCATCAATTTTGAATCACAGGAACATCCACAAATCCAGAACTGTCTCCACTCAGAGCCATGAACCCTATACTGGCTGTTGCCAGTACAGAAATTTGTTTTTATTTCTTGCAGAGACTTGCTATTTAATTCTTTTGTTCAGTAGTTGTGCACCACTTGAACTGAGAATATGGATCACATGAGTGACTCTAAAGGAGAAGTCTAGTTCAGTAGGTTTGAATTTGAGGGGAAAAACCCACTATCCTGAAAATTATTCAGTCAAAATTATTGGTTGCTGGTTATTATTTATTGACAATAGACAATAATAAAGATGTTTATGGCTGAAAATATTTCAAAGCCCACATAGCCAATCCATCACCTGTAGTTAAAGACAGATAAAACATAAAGACAATGTACTATACACCTGGGATAGTAGGATCCATGGGTACCTGTGAAGTCTGATGGTAACATATGTGTAAATGAAAGTTGTGTGATTATTTTTTTAATTCCTCCCTCAGATCTTAGCCTTAATATTTTAAATTTATCACAATTGTGTTTTTAGGACTGCACTGATCTCTGCAGTATATTACCATCCCAGGATGAGTTTTGTGTGGTTTTGGGTGCAATTCAGGTTAGGTAAATAAAATCATACTTGGAAATATTTAAATGTAGCATTTTGTAATGTTAATATTCATATACTGATGATTAAGCAGCAGATAGGGCTATGGTTATTACAAGCATGTGCATTACTGACAATATTATTAGAACCATTAAACTCTGTTGGTAAAGTGGAATAAATTAAATTAAAGTGTTTGTTCAATTTTCCTTGTGTGCTCAAACTCCAAATTTAGCATTTTTTTAAAGCCTTTAAAAATTTTGTTGCTCTTAATATTACTGAAGTCAAAGATGTATAAATGTCAAATTATACTCATTTACCCTTGCTAATAAAACATAAATGTATACACACTATGGTAGGGATGCAATAACTGTATATTCTAGTAGCAGTTTTTCCCTATTAATTCTGGGGGTTTTCTGGGATTACAAGGATTCAAGAGGGTCTTGCCCCAGATGTGTTTGTTCAACATATTTTATTTATGATGGATCTTTTCTGTATTTAAAACTGGATGCAGACTTCTTAAAAATATTGTTATTTCTTCACAAGAAATAGGATAAGAAGAGTTTGGGGGAAAAAAAGGAACCACAAACCTGTAGTTCTGAAAGCCAAAATGCTTAGTACACTGTTAGAATTTCAATACTCACAGAATAATATATAATGTGAGTCTTTTTAAAGTTTATTTCAGTTTTTCAGCTACTTTTGGTCAATAATAGTATGAACAGTTTGATATTTTGCTAATTTTTCAAGAATCACATATACAAGACAAGTGTATCATGCTTTTTTTAAATTTTATTTTAGTGGATTGAGTAGGATCATGAAATAGAGGATAGAAAAGGAACTGTGTAATCTTACTCAGAGCACCATGGGCTGTCGTCTTTATTTTTACTAAGGTATGTCAGAGAATCATATTTTTCAGAAAAATCTTGGAAAATAGTGAGACTGTAAAGAGTGGCAGGAGAAAGCAGAAGGTATATTTTAATGGCTAAAATATACATGAAGTAGGCAAAATTAAAAAAAAGATACTTTAAAACAAAATCTCACTTATGGAACTATCAAAACCCTACATATGCATATCATATTAATAATATTTTCATATGATACAAACAGTTCTTTTGCATTACTAAGGATCTGATTTGATAATTTTGGAACTGTTATGTTTCTGAGATGTCTCTCTATGAGAAAGAGCTACTCACCAAATGAAATGCTCCAAACTGTCTCTAGATAATCTTCCAGTAAACAGCAGCTTAATGAATGTGTGATATATATGAAGGTATTGGTTTTCAAACTTCATTTATGGAATTGGTATTTTCTAAGCAACCTATAATCATGTATGTGGAGACTAGTTATATTTGTATATTTACTCAGTGCTTTGAAATTGTTATAATCTTATGACCTGCCCCATAACATTCCCTTGTGTTAAAGGATACGATTTTGTATTGCACTCTGAAATGCAATACTGTGGTCTGAAAAATTGCAAGAATTTTAAGCTTAACTTTACACCATTTAGTTGTAAGTTTTACAATCACAGTGTCTCTGATTGTGAAAATTGCATTGGCTGTAAAAATCAATCACTTACCAGGTGAAGTGATGGCCATGCATGATGAAAAGGAAATGTGAGCCTGAGCCTCACTTGAAACTATTCAGGTTGTCATGAGACAAGAGTAGGCAGGAAAAAATAAGCACACTGTTAAGATATTTTTCTTATTTTTGGTGCAGAATCCTGAGGAGTTGTGGAGTTTGTGATGCCTTTTCTGTGCTCTTGAGTGTGCCTATGGCTCAGTGACAAGGCAGAGGGGATTTAAAGCCCAGCATTTTTGCTGTTTCCACTAGCAGCCTGTTGCTTGTCTTGTCCGGGCAGGACAGGGCTCGAGGGCTGTCTGGGCTTGTGTTGGCCACGTTTCTCTTTCTGTGTCCAGCAGCCTTGTGCCTGTGGCCTCCCCTGATGCAGCTCTGGCTCTGCAAGTGCCAGAACTGGGAAAGGGCTGGCAGCCCCGGGGCGTTGGTGCATCTCAGCTCCAGGGTCAGTGGGTGCAAAAGGGAACACCTTTTGGGAATTCCCTCTCTTCCCTTGGCCCTGGCTCCATGGGGCTGCCCAGCCACCAGGCACCACAGCCTAGCCCCAACCAGCACAGCTGAGATTGGTGTTTGTCTAGACACAAAATGTGATATGGGGAGAGTTCATTTTGCCACGAGATTCGCTCAGGTGCCATTTGAATATCAGCAGCTATGTTAAAGTCAAACACATGGATTACCAGTTAGCTGTAAATTTAGTAAAGCTTAAAAATATTTTCACTCATGGGCTTGTGAACGTACAACAAATATTCTAACCAAGGCCCTGGCATGCTGGGAGTGTGTTTTAAAGGGATTAATTAACATGAGGATAGTGTTCTTCCCAGCAGAGGAAAAGCTGATTTATGGCTTCAGGACCTGGAGCCAGCTGAGGAATACATTATCTGTTTGCAGACCAGCAAAGCGTGTTATCCTGGCAAGGCAGGAGTGGCCAACTGTATTCCCACCCAGTACTGAACACCTTAATTAGAGGAACCTTCCAGAAACTTTTGGCATCCTGAAATTTGCTGTAGCATGGTATGAATTTGCAGCATCCTAAATGAAGTTCCAGGGTTCTGGTTTCCTGGATATAAAATAAATTTCTTAAAGCAGCAAATCACAATTAATGAACAACCATGCGTCAATTATTGACATTCCCTTCAGATTATGCTGCACAGCAGCAAGATACTTCCTTCTTCTAATAAGGCCTAACATGACACAAGGTTCTATCTGAAGGACCTTCTCGCTTTATTAATCTCATTATGACCACTTGAATTGCTACATCCTCTGTAATGATTAAAACATTTGAATCCCAAGTGTGACATTATAATGAAGATGGAGTTCACAGAATAAGACATTGTATCATTCTCAAAGGCTGGCAGCAAATGGAATTAAAGAGTCAAACTCCTCAGTGTCATTTCCTTACTGTTTCCATGGAAAAACAAACTAAAAACTTTTACATATTTATATTATATAAGTTTTCAAACACAACTAAGTAATCTCTCATGGAAGATATATATATTTTTTAAATCTTAAAAAATATAGATGTCTTGAGCACCAATTTTAAAAGGAGTATGGTTTAATTATATGAAGTGCCAAGCTGAAATTGGCCACATGTGATGTAGTATGCCCTCCTCCTCCCATCATGTGTATATTTGGATTGACCAGCCAAATTCCAGTTTGACAAATTATACATTTTTTCTTGTTCTTTGCACTTCTTTACTTGAAAATTTATAAACTGTTCTGCATTTTCTTGAATGTACCAATTCTCTTTGGGAGCATATGATTATATACATATTCAGAAATGTGCATTCATTAAGAAAATCTTCATCTCAAATCTAAAAACTTCTGTATAAAATTTGAAATAAATCTTGCTTCTAACTTATAAAGCTAAATGAAAGAAAGATAGGAAATAAAATTTTATTCTACCACTTTTTCTTCTGCAGGAATCTTGAAGGAGGTAAATTTGGACACTCTTCAGCATGATGATTTGGAATAAAAAGACATAACACGTGTTGGTGAAGCAATCCTTAGGTATGAGACAAATTAGTAACAGAAACTGAAAATAATGACTTCAGATCTTTCTTGTTTGTGTTTTTCAGCTGTGTGTGTGTGGGTGTGTTTTTTCTGATAGAATGAATTAATCCAGCATTTTTCTGGTTCGAGAGAAATTTCCGTGGGTGCAACTGTTACCTTAAAAACCTTCAGCCTTGGCTCTAATTGTGATTTTCTGCCAGCAGTTTGTCTGTCCCAGCACCAAAACCCCAGTGACTTCAATTAACCTCATGTTCATTTTCTTTTTTTATACACTTTTTTTTTGGTCTAATTACCTATCTAATGGATACACCCAATTCTCCAAGTTATGTGTTGTTTCCTGCTCTTGGTGAAAACAGGAAGGGAACATAACAGAATATTGTATTAGTAGGGAAAATGTTAAGATTTGAATGCAACTTGAAAAAATATGGAGAAATTCCTGCTTTTGTAACCTGGGAAATATTCCCCAGGTAGTCAGGAAACCTGACTAAATTTTACCCAATTTGTTTGGGGTAAAATTGATTTACAAGAAGCTAGACCTTTCAGATAAATATCTTTCCAAGTTATGTTTTTACTGCTATTTTGACTTTGAAGTGGTCAAATTTTGCTCAGACTCTTGCCTATGTCTTGCTATTTGGCAAAAATTTTGCTGTTCTATACCATTAAAGGGGAGCAACAAAGAGAACAGATAGTTGGAATCTAATTATCAATGTGGTAGAGAAAGAGCCATCCATCATCTTGGGTTTAGTCTTGTGAGAAACAGTGTGTGAGAATGTAAAAATATCCCATTAGGTCATCATTCTCTGCATTCCTGACCATTTCATATTGTATGTATTAGAGAAAAAGGTAAAAGACGACTCTGCTCTCTCCCCTGCCCCTGATTACTGAGGTAAAAACACAAAACCAAAAGTATGGACTATAAACTATAGATAAACTATTGCAAGAAAGCTAGAAAAAAAAATGCTCTGTTATATTAAGAGATTTTTTCCTGAGGGTCATTTTTTACTATTATTTGTTTTATAAGGTCACTTTCCTATGATGCTATTTGAGAATGTCTTATGCACAGAACTAAAAATAATTTCCTTTATTTATTGCATGGAAGGGATTATGAGGTTTTGGAAACTGTATGGTTTGCTAATTATATCATTGTCATTCAGTTGTCAAGTTAACTGAATTTTCCACTTGGTCTAGGATTGGGTAGAATTTGTTCTCATTAGTCTTAATAGGAGAGAGACAACAATTGTACCAGAAGGGATCATATTCTCCTTAATGTTCTTTGAAAACATAACTGCTTCAGGTCATTACGGCACATGTGTGCATGATAAATATTTTATCACTGTAAATTAGGCTAAGGCTGGGTGGTTTGGTTTGGGACATTGATTCAAATGTCAACAGTGAATCTGACTTCCATATTTCTGCAAAGTTTTCATGTTCTTTTTTCAATTCACCCTTATATTAAAAGGAAGCTTTGTTTTATCCTGTGGAACAGAAATTAATACATGACATATAAGGCAGCTGCAGTCATGTCAAGAGGACAAGAAAACTGACATTTGGGTTCTAGGTGAGAGTTTTCAGAAGGAAAAGTGCAGGTGGAATAAGGAGTTCTAAGCTTCATTTTCCTGTTCTGATTTCTTAGTAGCTTGTTCAACCTAAAGTTGTAACTGCACTGATACAAAGCTGGGGTGGTGACCCTTTTCATATCTTATGGAGTTTGAAAAGAGGAGAGATTTTAGGCTCAAATTTCATTGTTGCTATAGAGGATAAACTTTTTTTCTCAAGAGTCCAAAAGACAATAACTATTTAACATATGTCCCAGAAGCTGCTGATATACTTAGCCACCAAAATCAGGTAAATCTCAGCAATCCAAGGCATGCTGATCTGGTTGTATGGAAGTGGATATACTTTAGGATTATATGGGTAATATTTTATTGTGATTATTATATATAAAACTGAAGTGATCAGCCACTGTAGACAAAAGAATTTTAATTTATTATCTCAAGAAAACAAATAGGTGAAATGGAGAAAGGAAATTATTCCATGCATTAGTTGTGAATGGTGAGCAAGATCTTGCATAGTACTATTTTTACTCTGTCCATACAGTAACAGCTCACTTCTAGAGGTTTCAGGTGTTTCATTGCCAGTAGTTGGTTCTGATTTGTGCCAAAAGTTGTTACAACCCTTCATCTGTTATAGACCCTTTTCTATAATACTTTAATTAGCTATGTTTCTTTCCAAATAATGTAGGCTGTTTCTTTATCAGCAGAGCCCTGTTTTTAGTTTGTTGTTGTCTTTGTTATTTAAAATTTGTTTAATCCTTACTGAAATACTGGAATTATTAAAAAGACAAACATGCTTGGAAGTGGACAGAGTACCTTGGGAATATTGAGAGAGTATAATGTATATGCATAGTGTAGTTTTTTGTGCCTCTAATGAAATGTATCAGAAGTGTTGGTACAGTGCCATTGCAGGGCCGTTCCAGATACCAGAGGCACACAGCATGATTTGCAATTTAGCTAATCCTGGAAGATAGGTACTTGTGGGCCTGCAGCAATATCCCACTGACAGTGCTGTAACTCCTCCAAGGTTGGAAAGCACAAATGCTGCACCTTAATTAGCTAGAACTATAAAACTCCCACTTGAAAATCTTTCTACAAAAGCTGCTTGGGTTTTGTTCTTTTTTTTTTTTTTTTTAGGCAGGGGGGGGGCATAATTTATTTAACTCCTATATCTCAGTATCACTGTGTTTAAGACAATTTAGGAATCGAAAAGACAGGAATAGCAAATTTCATGCTGAGAAAGGAGTGAAGTCCATGTGTTTTGTTAGTATATATATGAAACTGGTATTCAGATGGAGTATTTGTCAAACTGCAATCCCTTAAAAATGGATCTCAAAAGGTTTCTTCAAATAAAGATTAAAAAACCCAAACAAACAAACAACCAAAACCCCCACCAAATCCTTTCTGACAATGCTACAAACATCTATAATTGTGCAGATTATAAGACTTTCATTGTCCAAGGATACCATATTTAGCATTATAGATATACTCCTACTAGTTCAGGACAGAGTTTCCGCAAGTGCTGTCAGTGGTGGGAGAAGCACATGGATAGAATGGATTATTCTCTGTTACTTGACTGAGTTTTGTTTTAGTTTGCTGTAACACTCTACTGTTTATATGATCACGAAAATAGATGTACTTTCAGGATGAAAACAGAATGTGATGGCTCAGTGTGTTGTCATTTTTGGAGAAACAGATTCTTCCAACCAGAGCTCTCACAGGCTACCTCTGTCTGTGAGGCTGACTGGAGATCAGCAGTTTCCCCTTTGCTGTTTTAGCAGACCTCCTTGGATTCTGTGTTATGGAACAATCTCTGTCCCTTCTCATTCCTTACTCTCCTGTCCTGATTTATTTTTGTCCAAGAAGTAATGGGACTGAGATTCCATGGCACCTGAAAGAGTTACAAGCACATCACAACAAAAGATCATCTCTCATGTGGTAATTGCTCCTCAGCATCTGCACAGCAGGATCTCACTAAATTTAGGTATTCACATTCTAGCTCTGTTAATATATCTGCCAGGTTGGTTGGGTTCTGCTTTACTTGAAACTACCTCTGAGTTCCATGGGTCTGAGGAGGACAGGATTGAGCTGTTAATGTGATTTGTAGTCCCTTTGGGACAATGAACTGACTTTTTTAGTGAACTCCACCTGTTTTCATTCCCATATCCTTGTGATTGCTCAGAAGGAGAGGAGAGCAAGATGGGGTAAAATCCATCATAATTTTAGTTCCTAATAAGCTTTCTCTGTAGTTTTGTTCTTCGTTTCTTATCTTCTCATATGAATGGCCACTAAGAGCTCTATTAAAAAGTTTTTTGATCAGGGTCAAAGAATTATCAAAGCCAGCAAACTGAAAGTTAAATTGGCAACCAGATGCTTGGAAGAAATGAGCACCATTTGGCTGTGAACTACCTTTAACCAAGATTTAATTACAATATTCATTACTTCAGAGACTAGGAAAACTCAATATGACCATCTTAAGGGACCAATAGTAATAAAATAATGAATGAAAAATTCTAAAATATAAGCCAAGTGAGAGAATATATCTGTATCAGTAAAAAAAAAAAAAAAAGTAATTAAAACAGTCATTTAATTTCAAACCCAATTGTTTTGTGTAGTCTTTAGAGAAAAAGGATAAAAAGAGAAACCACTGCAAAATGTCTGCTTGTGCTCCTGCTGGAGGCTGAAAATGGTTATTCTGTTAGTCATGAGAGCTTTCTGTGAATTTGGGTCAGTCATCCATATATCTTGCTATAGCCATTGTACTTTTTTATTCCTTATTGGTCTAGTTCCATTGCCAGCACACCATTGTTAAATCCCAACCCATCTGGTAACTGAGAGAAGAGCCCAAAAGTCAAGGGGCTTCTTTTACAAAATATATCTGATGCCTAATCATAATGTCCCTCCTTGCAAATTGCAGATAGTTATTACTTGATTTTGTTTTAAACCAGGTTATTTACATGACAGCCACTCAGATTGTGCAGCAGAAGAATATTTTGAGTTTTAATTCAATTATAATATTTGCAGAACTAGTTTAATCTTTGATTTGTGATAGCACATGCATTTTAATAAACTGTGCATCTGCTCTGGATGCCTCATATAAATTGTAAAATGAACTCAGGAGTTCAAGTGTCAAGTAGTTTTTTTTTTTAAATGTCAGCAAATTCTGAAACTGCATTTGTCATGGCATTAATATTTTCACTTGCACTATGCTGTGACACAGTGACATTAATCTATTATTGTGTATTAAAGCCACATCTTTTGTAGATAATATCAAATTGCCACTGAGTGGTTGCAGGTGCTGGTTCCTGCTGTTATTTATATCAAAGTCCTGAAATTGTCATCACCTGTAAACA
Source organism: Hylia prasina (assembly GCA_013397195.1). Lineage (NCBI taxonomy): Eukaryota > Metazoa > Chordata > Aves > Passeriformes > Sylviidae > Hylia > Hylia prasina. Next base: position 236,144 of record VYXD01006830.1, read on the forward strand.
GCTTGGGCCTTTCTGTACTACTCCCATTGATCTCAGTGAGGTTTATGGTAACCCATGGAAGAGAATAAAAGATACTTTTTAAGACAATACTCAGGGTATCATTTTTTACCCCATCTACTTTTTCCATTGTAGAGATTTCTTTTTTTTTTTTCTGTTACATCACATTCACATATTTTGATGGTTGAAATACATATTTGAAACCACATTTTTCCCCAATTAAAAGATTTTTTTGTTGTCATTTCTGAAATGAAAACCTTTCAGCTGACATTATTTTATCAGTTTATCTGTTGAGGCTGTAATTTACTATTCATACTGCACAAGGCATTTCCTTTTCTGTATGTTATATACACATGCATCGAAGAATAATGTAGTCTTGTGGTGGCTATTATCTCTTTCATTCTTTGTTAAGTATTTCATTTGCTGCCATATGTCTCTAAGGACTCAGGCTGCTCCGTTTCATTTGGTTGGATTTTAAAATGTATTTGATGAATCAGGTCCACGGAGGCACACCTCTGATTTGACATGAGTTCTACAGAAATTATGTGGGATGCAAAGAAATGTACTCAAATAGTTGTTTTCAAAGTCTTCTCCTAAAAATGCAGTAGATTTAATCCAAACCAGTGAAGAAGCACAAAACCTATATATTGTTCCCAGCATGTTTTCACCAACAATTGATTATATATTTTTTAAAGTCAAGCCCATGTTTTTATGCTCCTTCATAAATCTGCCTTAGTCAAAGAAGGATGGAATGTGGGCAGAATATAAAGAGGTGGTAAATCTAAGTACTTTTTAATGAACAGCCATAAGATTGTTTTGCTCTGAAGAAAATAATATGCCATGAAAATTCCTGTAGTCATATGCTTGAGCTGTTTGTGGTCAATAGCACTTCACTTATAAAAAAACTATAAAATGTCTGCATTTTCCCCACATCTAAATATCAGTCTATATTCTAAATAATACAAAAGCAAAACTTGCACCCAAATATGGACAATATCTGAGGAGGACCTGTCTGTAAATGTAGATCTTGGATTATACTTGGCAGTTGGACTAAGGCTTTTCTGGACCTCTGTGTAGAGACCCTAAATGATTTGAATGTTTTTGCAAATGTGTTGCATCAGACATGTACATTACCTTTTTTACATCTGTTAAAATGTAGGACTTTAGTTGTTTTTATTCACATTCAAGACATATCAGCATATAGTTGAGGGACATTTGCAGCTGCTGTCATTTTGACAGCTAAAAAATGTGATGTATTTAGCCAGGTACAGTCCTACCTGTGAAGAAACCGATATTTATTTCCATTCATGTATGAAATATTGCCCCAGTGTTCTGGCCATCACTACACTGTAAAAAAAATAGAAATTATGGCATAAAGAAAGTGCTTTGTAAAAAATGTAGGATGTCTGTGAGTAGCACTGTTTTAGGAGCTAACAATAAAAGGAAATATTTAAAATATATTTACAGGATTGGAGGATTTTAACACCTTTAACTACATCACAAAATTTATGCCCTCCCTCTATTGACAAAGGAGCCACCAAAATTTAATTTAGACTTTGAAATTTTGTGAGATGTCATGTCTGCTTGATGGGAACAGTTTGGCCTTTATGAGCCTCTATAGCCCTCTCTCTCTGGGCCACATACTACCTACATATTTCCCAGTTTGTATTGCATACTTGTGTGCAGAACCCAAAGCCTTTCTTTTGTCTGAGTGTTTCTTATTCCCTGTGTTTGCATTATTCATCTCCTTTCCTTACATGCCCCCAGATCAAATATTCTTTGTAACAATCATCCTTTAAGCCAGAATCTTCAATAGTAATAATATAGCCTTTTCTCTGTGTAAAGAGCAGAGAATGCTTCAAATTTACAACTCTATCACAGCAAAACTAAAAGTAATGGAATAAATCATGACATAATGATCATACCAAGAACTGATACATAGGCCAAATTTAATTATTGTAGAAATATTTTCAATTTATTTCATTAGAACTCTGTGTACACTGTTTTCCTCTACCTCTTCTGAGAATGATTTCACTTCCCTGTCAACAAGAGTATAAATTCCATGTAATACCAACAGTTTCTTTTGCCACAGGTGATGCATGTCACGTGGTTAATTACCAAGATAACTTAGTTTTAAAGGATTTTCATAATTTTTCAGTGCGATAGTATTTTCATTCCATAGTGGAGTGATTTTGCGTGGAGCATCCTCAGTTGCACAGTTTAGCACATCTCAGAAGGTAACCACCTGGAATTTCTTTATACTGAGTTGAATCTCTGATCTGTCATTAGCTTGGCTCTGTTAAAATTTTTGAATGTATTATATACAGTTTTAGTAGGAAGTTGTGTATATCGTTTTTTCAAATGAAGAGATGTTTGTCGTCATAAATTAAGAGTGTTGGCTAGAAGTCTTGAAGAATTTGACCTGAGATCAGATAAAATATTTTCATTGAAGAAGTTTAAGAATTTATATTAAAACATTTTGAATGTCTGCCCCAGACTTCATAGCATCTGGATTTTGCCACTTACAGCAACATTTGCAGGTAGATTCTGAAATTATTATCATCACTATTATTCTTATCATTTGTACTCTGCAGTTGACAGAATCAATGATACTTGTTTCATTTGATTCAGATATCCATCTGTGAAATACGGCCCGTGCATTCCCTGGCTGTGCTGCCTTCCATGCCACATTAACACTGCAGGGCCATATCCACTGGGAAAGGAGGGTGGTTGTGCTGCCAGTGCTTTCTAGGAAGGGGAGAGTAGATTCTCTGAGAGCAGATGAAATCCTGTCTTATTTAGGCTGGGAGAAGTGCTAATGCTAATATGATTGCACTCTAGAAATAGATTTGTATTAGGAGAGAGGGAGAAGAAAAGGGGCCTTTGTGTGAAAGGTGATAGCCTAGTTTGCATCATAAGGATGAAGTAATTTATTTTAAAATATTCATATCTAGGTTGGGCACTACAAGAAGCATATATTTGTTACCATGCTAACACAGGGATATGTTCAATACTCCTCTGAGAAGTAGAGGAAGGATTACATTGCAAGACTATAACTGGTAGTAAGTGCTCATGGCCTCTAACATAGACTGATAAATTTATATTTTATATTTACAGGGTGGGTGGGTTGTAGTGGTGGTGATTTTTCTTTTTGATACCACTATTGTCTTCAAAAAGTAAGATTGTTCCCTCCATTTGTGTATAATGGGTTTGCAGTGCTGCTGATCTGTGCTTAGGGAAGATTTTTCAGCAAGCTGTTTTGACCCATTAAATTTGTTATTGCTATTTCGTAATGTAAAATTTAAATTGCTGACCTGTCCCTGATTTTTTGTCCTACTTAAGTCTTGAATACCCTCGTATTTTGAAATTCTAAATGTTTTTTAAGAAACCCTCACTGTTCTTAAATTGCTGTCACTCAATGTCTGGAGGTGTTTTTGTATTATTGTGATCTGTGAAAACAGTATAAGAGGTGTCTTTACCCCAGAATATTTGTGGTGGTTACATCCCTGAGAACATCAGAAATCTCTTGACTGTTATATAAAAGCTGAGTAAAGAGTACTTCTTCAATATTGCCAGTTCTTCTGACAATGATCTGTTTCATAGGGTAAATTATAATGGTTTGAGAGTTCTACAGATTAGCTGTATGGTATTCACTCTAACTCTACTGGAGAATACAAATTACATCATTTGAAGTGACTGTTTCCATTTTCTGCTTTCAAGGTCAATGGGTATTTTGGGCCCACTTGATACCACTTACTGAAAATTCTTTCTGAGTCACTCACTTGCCATAGAGAGAGAAGATTTGAAAAGCTGAACAAAAATGAGCACTTTGCAGAGATTCTATATTAAATTCAAAAAGTGGCTTTCCATTAAACAAAACAATATATTTAAGGACAAAATTGGGAATTTGCAGCTCTTAATTCACTATGTGATCTTACTTGAGATCACCACCTTACATTGAATTCTGTATGTGTGGATATGCACCTGCATAAATACCAAGAGAAAACAGTGGGAATCCCGCTTATCTGGATATGCGGAGTTTAGTTTTAGCATACAAAGATATGCTGAAATACCTTTACAATAAATAGAGATAAAGCAAAGTATTCATTATGGCATTGCTTTCCTTCCAATGTGTGTTGAATATATTGCATTTTCAGGCAGGAAGCCTCCAATTCCCCTGCCATAGGTAGGGATGCCTCCTGCCGGTTGAGGTTGTTCAGGGCTCCATCCAAGCTGGCCTATGTTTCAAGTTCATTTGGCATCCAGCTGTGGTCTCATTGCAAAGCTGAAATACCAGATACAGATTCATCCTTTAGGTGCCTCCTCCTTGGAGATGAATTGAGTTTCAACTGTACAGGAGGTTGTTTAAACGTAAAAACTGGTATGAAATTTGGTAGGATGAGCATATAAAGTGTATTACTTCTTTATTAACATTCATTTCATCAGATTATATTAAATTTAAGTTACTTTGAAAGTTTATTATCTTAATCAGTAAAAAGACACTAATTTCTGGACTACATGTAGTTTCATGTGTAAATAAGTTGCAGCAGGAAGTGCATGAGGAAATGTAGGAGAATGGATTACAGGCAACCTCGTCCCTGATAAGTCACAGCTGTGCTAATTACAAAAACAGCCCTGCCTTAATAGATCACAGCTGTATCCAATAAGGAGGAGTGGAATAAAAGAGTCGATCAGGTGGTTGGAGGAGGTCTGACCAAATGGGGGAGAGAATTGCTGCTGTGGGAGGTCTGCTGTGGGGTCAGTCTGAGTCTGCAGTGGGGGTCTGCTGGAGTTGGGGTCTGTTGGCCGAGCTGCGAGGAAGAGTGAACAAGGACCTTTTCACACTGCTGATCAGGAGTGTGTCTTGTCTTGTTTCTCTCTCTGATGTGGTCTGCTGCAACAAGGAGGTATGTAAATAAGCTCACTTTACTTTTTGAATCAGTATTGGTGCAGGTGTTTTGTCAGGTTTTGCTTTGAAGATTGTCTTTGAAGCTGTCTTTGGGTTTACCAGGAGTCTACTACCATATTGGTGTATTTGGTCATTTATTCTGTTAGTAGTTACACTAAAATTGCTTGTCTTTTTTGATGGTAATATTAGCTTAATGAATGTTTTCATTAACTTTTACATGAAAAATGCCCCATTGAGATCCAAAGTAAGGACATGGCTGATTCTGGCTGGCTTTTGGTGTATAGATGTATTAATCTGATAGATTGCAATTCCTCCCTCATCCCACTGAAGACACCAACAAAACTGGAAAATGGGACAAGCTGAAGAGTATAAAAAATGAGGGCTGCTAATGATTTAGCAAACTTTTAATCTGAAAATCATCAAGAATATAAATGGTCATGTTGCTGGTCTACTCCTTTGAGTAGTTCAGTGACTCTTTGTGGTGCTGTGCTGCCCTGCCCCACTTAAGCAATAACCCCCAGTGGCAGCAAGGATGCGTGCTTCCAGCTTCAGCTGGACTTTGGGGAGCCTATGGAAACATAGCAGCCCAGGGCTGTCCTGCGCCTCACAGCTATGAGATACAATTGTAAATTAATCATCTTTCTCCATGAAGAGTGGATAGCCCACGGCCTGTTGAGCTCTTCTGCCCAGCAGTGGCTGAACACCAGGATCTCCCCTGGAGTAGAGATGGTGTGCCTCTCTTGAGGAGCTTTCTGCTCCTCAAATTTGAGAGAATCCTTATCAGTTACTCAGTAAACATAGTGGAAATAAAAGTGGGAACAAACCAAATGTCTGAAATCTTGGCTAACAGGTAGAAAGGATTGATTGTGTGTATATGAACACTTAGACATAAACTATTGACCAACTCTGGGACTGTCTGCATCCATCTGCTTATGGACTGCTCTCGGAGAAGGTGTTTAGAACACAAGGAGGTCCTTTCTGAACCTCATGGCTCAAAGGCAGGATCTTCCTGACATTTTTGTCTGAACCTGTCCTTTACACAGTAAGTTCTTCTGTACTTTGCCATCAAATCTTGTTAAACCAGGGGTGCCTTTCCGGTTGAAGGCTGTCAACTCAGTGTCTTGTATCAATCAAATATACCAATGTTTCTGTCTTGTGAGTGAAGTGCATCAGTCTTTATGCACTTCTTCTCTCCAGAAATATGAATATGGACTAGGAAATGTAAGAAGCTCTACAGCTTCTTACAGCTCTACAGCTTTCTACAGCATGGCCTTAAGATAGGCCAAGTATGACTGTGGTAGAAAGAGAGAAAGGAAAGGAGGTGCCAGATTATTAAGCATATCTTTAGTGCTTTCATGTATTCCTAAAACATGGATAGATATTTCTTTGCAGAAAAACCAAAACTGGCAGAATTTTGAGTGAAAAAAATAATTATGGAGCTTAAGAACTGCCTGATATATGCCTGTATATAAAGGTTGTTTAGGCAGAGGACAGAAATGGGAGTAGGAATTCAATGAGGGCACAGATTCATGAGAGGAAGTCCTGACCCTTTCATGCCTAGCAGAGCAGAGGATAATGGATTTCTTGTGGTGAGAGGCAGTGTGCCCAGTGGAATAGGCAGGGGCATACTGCCTTGCCGTGCCATTTGTAACGCTTGTTGTGGTTTCAGTGAAGGCAGCTGCTTTAGATTCCCTGTAAATGTGAGGGCTGCTTTAAAGGGTAAGAGTGCAAGGATTTGTTCTCCCAGTCCAGGAATGGGAGAGTGTAGGAACCAGTCACTGTCCAAAGAGTGTATTGGTTGACATGAAAACCAGATGTACATTACAAATGTGTGTAATAAATAAAAAGTAGTCTTAATATCCGTCTCTTGTCAAAGGTCTGTACTTTTTTCCTCCATTTGACTCAGTGTGCTGATTTATTTTTTCAGTACTTAATCTCTTTTTTTTTTGGCCAGATTTTTATCATATTTATGGGTGCAGAATTTTTCATCCTTAGTGCAAATTTTCACTTATTTGGCCACAAAATATTAGAAGATGTTTTGTTAAACTTTGTTGCATTTGTCAGTAAACTTAAATATTATCTTCATCTGAGAAATATTGTGCAACTGTAGAATAGATGGGTAAGTTAAGTAAAATTGCTATATTCTGGATTTTAGAATACTCAAAAGTGGTCCAGGCAGAATTTAAATTAAAAATTAAAATAAATCACAGAATATTCTGAGTTGGAAGGGGTTCATAAAGGACCATCAAGTCCAACTCAAGTGGACAACCCATATGGGGATCAAAGCCACAACCTTGGTCTTATCAGCACCATGCTCCAACCGAGATCATCTCAGAGGTAAAAATAATTAAAAATATGGTATATGTATCCATAATAATTCATGTCACCATCCCAAACCTATGTGGTATATGCTTATTATAGATCAAAATAAATTTCTTGCATAAGAATTCCTTCAATAAGGATGGTAGCTGTGCTTGAATAATGTTTAGTCTTTGATTATATTTGTAGATTTTTCAAAACAAGTGTTCTAATATTTTGCCAAAATCTAATTTCATATTCCCAAATCAGCTGAATAACTCATTTTCAGCCTTCTCCAAGGTAAGTTTTGTGCAAGTTTTAACCTGCATGCATTTTTGATACACATGGAAATTGACTTTCATTTCCTGCATGCCTAAAATAATTTCGTGTCTTGTTTGATTAATGCCATACATCATATTTACCTTAATAAGTTAAGAAAATGTCTTCAGAGATGTCTCTCTTAAGAGCTAAAACTGGAACTGGGTCTTAAAGATTAATCAGCGGGTAACTTGCATTACATAAGGTGGAATTACAGGTGGAAAGAATCGTGTTTAAAACAGCTTAGTTATCCCTTTATATGATGTATGTTCATATGTTAATAATTTTTTATTTCAAACTTGGATAGTTGCCACTGGAACCAGCACAGGATGTCTATCTTTGGTTTCTTCAGAAAATACTGAATTTAAACCCAATTAAAAACCTCTTAATCTGTCACCTTGTATGATTTCCTGATCTGGTCTGCAGTTGTGTTAAATTAATGCCAGAGGCACAGATCAGGTGACTGTTTTTCCCCAAATACTTTATATACTTAATATTTTTAAATTGCTTTGGGGTTTCTTTTTTTATTTTATCTAGTTATAAATATGGGTATGTAACCAAAAGGTACTCTCTCGGCCTATTTCATGATCCTTATGGGGAGCAGTAAAGGAAAATACCTATTTTTTTCAGTGAAAGACATTACAGAATGGAGACATGAAACTGAATGGAAGTTAAAATGATGAACAATGTATGTTATTGCAGCAAAATCAGTGGGCTTGAAAGCATGAGCTTGTATTAAATACATGATATGAATACACAGAAGACAGGTGTTGGTGGATTTCATCCTTTCATTAATTATGGTTAAGAACCATAATCCTTGCCCTGTGAGCTCAAGTTTAAGCACAGCCTAACTCCAAGTTGAAATGAAGAGCGGGTAATTTATGGCTTCAATTTATACCAGTAAATGCTCATAGACTCATTGTATTTTGTTGAAGCTTTGCCTTAGTTCCAGTTCAGATCTGCAGTAGAGAAACTCCTTCTGAAATGTGTTCTGCCTGATTATTGGTTCACGATGTGATACCCCCATGCTTTTCTTAGAGGTTCACCTGAATTCAACCTGTAAGGCTCACACTGCCTGGCCAGAGGGAAGAAAAACGGGTAAACATTTTCAGCACCTCTTGTAATTGTCTACTGTCAAAAGCCATAATCAGCATTTTGCAATTAGGCACATGGAATACAGTGTTGAACATGCTTAACTGCAAGTATTGTTGAAATGCTTGCATGTATTGAGATGTGAGATGTCCCTTTCTACATCCAGGTTTCCACTGCAAGAATGGAAACTATTCAGGGAAACTAAAGTCGCAAGGTTGTATCCTTGCAAGGGAACTCCTTGGGGTTTTTGAGATTAGAGATTAAATTCTGGTGATTTAGATAATAACTGAGGAAACTATGTTTATTTGGGATGGGAATTAGGTGTTTAATCCCACCTTTATAATCATTTACTTGTCTTTATCCACATGTGAGGAGCTGGCATGATTACTGTTCTATTACTGAACTTGTTTGTGTTAATAGTCTTGCCTAAAATTTGTCTGTCTGATGCTGTGCTCACATCTGCAGACTTGATGGTATTCATTTTACTGTGATGATTTTCTGACATATGTTTTCTTGTCCACTGCATGCTTATGACGCTATCAGTGAGATAAATTTGGCTTCTCTTGCAAAACTAGTGCGTGTGGGGGATGCTCTCCATCAGACTTGGATTTTATCTACAAGTTGAAAAGAATAAGAATATCGCACTTAAAAGCACTGTTTGCCTTCTCAAAGGGCTGCAGGAAGCCTCTGTTGAAATTGTAAAGCTTTTCAAACAGCTTTTCAAAGGTTTTGTGTGTGAGAGAGAGGACTTTGTCCTCCTCTTTCCTTTATATAAAAAGCAGGCTGTGTAAAACAGGGAAAAATACTTTACAAGTTTTACTGCAATGTATTTCTTTGCCTAGGAGGATGGAGGACTTTATACTTTTTGTTTTGCCCCTTTATCATTCACAATATGTTCCCCGGTCCTTGGGCTGTGTCAGAGGGAGTGGTGACGTTCTTGAGATGCATCCTGCCAATGCTGGGTCAGATGGTTAATAGCCTCAGATTGGGGAAACCATGCTGCCTGCTCCTCATACCTGTTTTGCATTTATATGAGCCATTGTTCTGTGTGGTTGAAAGAAGAGCCCCAGCTGAAAAATACCTCACTTGCAAAGCATTCAAGCAGTTTTAAACAAGCATTTGGCTGGTTTTCAGACTGTTTCCTGCCGTAATTTCTGCCCTTCAGGGAAAGTAGAAGGTTCTCCTGTATAATTATAGCTGTCATTTTGCAGCAATCCAAGGATAACTATGGGGGGGAGAAATCTTTCCTACAGAATACATATAAAAGGAAATGTATATTGAAACAGATATGTGTAGGTGCTATTTTTTTTCTCTGGGCTTTCTGAATAAATACCCATATAATTTGGAAAATGTTACATGAAATTAGAATAAATATGATGTATATTCATACAGTGTTTCCTAAGGGATCCCTGCCAAATTATACTGTGCTATTACAGGTTTATTCATTCAAGAATAAAACTATAGAATTGCTAATTTACCTGTCTCAATTAGAACTTGATGATATATTTTGTTTATTTTATGATTACATATGACAAATATTTTGTAAGTACAGCATGACCTCCAATTATTCACAACCCTGAACAGATGAAGGAGTTGTAGACTGTTAAAAGCCACAGAATGAAGAGGTTCTAGCAGGGGAGGAGATATGTTTCTGAAAAGATTTTGTGCACTGCATCTAGAAGTTGAGAGCAGTTTACAGTGATAAATACTTTTACCAGTCCAGGAACTGACTTAAGTCTAAACTGGGAGCTTTCTGCCTGTCATTAACTGCCTTGTTTGTTAACTAGCAATTCTGATATCAAAAAGGAATCCCCACCTTCCCCACTCTCCACCCCAGGATATAAGAAAGCAAACTTGGATTTTAGCTTGGATTGCTTTTCTGTGATCATCAGTTCAAAGTGTTTTTCTGATCAGCTAAGATTTCTTAACCATCTGTGGACTGCAATTTATTAATCTTGTCATGAGGCTTTACCCCACTTACTTGTAGTTATAAAAAATGGTGGGAAATGACATCCTAGCAGCAATGAATGGCATTCTGATCTGCTTAGAGTACCTGTCAGAATATGCATCATCATGGGCAGTGGGGAAGGAAGAAGGCCCTCCTTCAAAAGTTGGTTCACAGCATTTACATTTCTGTTTGAAATATTAGACTTCAAGATGATCTTTGGCAGAGTTAACGAGGGCTACTAATCTCCTAATCAAGCAGCGTCAGAATCCTCTAGATATCTTGCAGAAATTATTTCAAAAACAGAAGTTTAGTGGGGAGAGAAGTTACTGGGCATAAGTTTGGCTTGCAGATTACTTGACAGCAGCATCTCAGTCTTTGTGCCAAAACTGTGATCGAATTTGGGTTTTTTTTCAATTAATCTTCTTGTCATTAGTGATATATATGCTTAATTATGTGCAATGATCACCAGTTTACCTGTTTTCAGCACACAGTGTATATATGAAATTCCCTGGAGTTGTTTCCAAAGAGAATAATTCGGCACAAATTTGAGGTGTTGTGGGGAGTGAAGTGGAAAATCATTGAGTGGGATCGTGCCTGTAGTGGGTATAAAAATGAAAACTTCAGTAGGACCATCTCAGATTTCCATATTTTTTTTTAAAAAAAGTAAAAAAGTGAGTATAAGGCTAAATCTGGAGAGAGAATCATGTCAGTTTCCCCTTTGAGTTTTTCAATTCTATTCTGCAAGTGCATGCTCATGGTGTCCCAGGAATTTGGGTGAGCCCTTTCAAGCAATCACTGGCACACAGGTGGAATTTTTTATCCTTTAACTGAGTCAGATGAGTTTCATCATGAGGCTGTTGCAGATGCCAGGGTACCCTGTCTTCATGGCAGCAGCTTCTGAGAGAAGCAAGCCTGTTTTGCTTGGTATGCCAGGAGTGGCCCAATACCTTTTGAAATAGCTCTGAGGGAAGAGAAGGGAGTGGTGAACTGTGAATACAGGGCTGCTATAATCACTAATCTCCTCAGCATAAACAGATAAGAGAAAAGATGATGTTCAGGCAGAGAACAATACTTTGAGAATGCAGCTTTATGGTCAGTTTGTACCTTGTTCATTTGGTCCACAGAATTTAAATTCTATATCATGCTGTCTGCTGTCTCTCCCTAAGGGTGCAGTGGAGGAACAGATAACTGACTTTAAATAATGGAACCAGGGTGTTGATACAATTTCCTACAACAGTGTATTCTGAGTCTAGAATATTCACTGAAAAGCTGTTTTGCATTACCAGAATTTGTCCTAGCAGCAAATAATTTATTTTAGACTTCATTAACAAACTTTGGGTGTGGTTAGAATATGATGGATATGATGTTTCATTGAGAGAATGTTTGTGTAGAGCACTTCAAGGGAATGTAACATGCTGGCTGGCCTCTCCCTTTGGGAGAGGAAGCTGTTGGCAAGGACTTTTCCTCAGGGATCCATTTTGTGGTTGGTGTTCTAGGGAATCACATCATAACTTTGCATGAGGTGCCACTCTGTATATTTTTGGGCCACCTAGCAAAGTGCCATGTCATGTATTGCTTTTGATTTTTGAACTGCAAGGTTCTGGTGCTGGTCTTGCTAACTGGGAGCACTTTTTAATTTATTTATCTGTTTATTTAATTAATTATTTTTTTTGGTAGAGCAGCTTGTAACAGGTATATTTTCACTGTCTTTTGTATGCTACTGTAACACACTGGGATTCTCTACAGCTTGGTCTTTTTTCTCCTCATTTTTCTTTTATTTCTCTTTCCCACTGCTCTTAATCCTGATAGAAGTCCTTGTTTCCAATTCTCTCTCAGAGCCTGCACCAGGACCACTGAAAACACCAACACTGAAGCTGATGTCAAAGTTGTGGTGGTTGTGTGGTGTTTGTTTGTTTTTTTGTGTGTGTGTGGTTTTTTTGTTTTGGTTGGTTGGTTTTTTCTATAATATTTCTAAGTGGTAAGAGGTTAAGTGAGTGCTATTGAAAAATGTTACAAATTTCAGAATGCAGCCATGTTGGATTTGTAGCTAGTGGAAATCAATGAAGTTTAACTGATTTCACCAGAGTCAGAATATTTTCATCCACTGAAGTTTCATTAGAAGATCAGCATTTATATAACAGCTTCTGAGTGCTTGGTTTGCACAGAAGAAAACCAATCAGCTTCATCTTCTGTTCAAAAAGTTCCATACTATAAATCATCAAAAGTTCCATACTATAAATCATCAACTGGTTTAAAAATTCAGTAATTCTTTATACAAAAGAGTAATTTAAAGTTGTTAATTAGTAACTTTTTAAACAGTTAATAAGTGTAATTCCTAAGATGTCCTGAAATAAATAGCTTTTATAAAAACAGAAAAAAAAAACCTCAAGCAACTCCTCTACCATAACTACCATAGTTTTATTGCTGTTAAACTTGTGTGATCTCGTAGATTGGTTGACTCTCAATTGTTGGTGTTGTTGTTATGGAATTACTCTGTTGTCATTTCCCTTCATTATTTCCTCTGGTTTGTTTCTCTTCTGTGAAGGAGGAAATAAAAGAACCATAATGTTTGAGGCAATTAAGTAAGGTACCTGCAGCGAGTACAAACAATATTCAGAAGTTAGTCACAAAATGAGAGGGAACTTGCTCAAAAAATGGAGGTTAAATCTCCCTGTGTATCAAAAAAGAGCTGGGTGAGGTCACAGATCACAGATATATAGGACAAAGCTGTGTTTAATTCAGAAAGGGGGGAAAAAAAAAGGTTTGTTGAAATCTGTTTGAGTCCAAATCTGGAAAACTATTTTTACCATTTATCTTTCAGTGTGTTTTTCCCCTTGTACCATGCTAGTCTGGCAGCCCAGAATGTACTTGAAATGCCTTCCCTTACTGTCTAAAATGATAGCTTTTATTTCAGGACTTGGCTTATTATTTGATCCTATAACCCCCTAAGGCCAGTATTAGCAGTTGGTGTCAGGAAATCCCAATTCCCAGTGCCAAGGGGTTAATTGCTTTTTACCGTTTGATCTTTTTCTGCCCACTTTATATTCTACCTGACCCTTTTACCAGCTATAGGAGGTACACATACTTTTCTTTGCTGGCCTACTTCCTCAATCTCCCCATAGTTTTCCTCACTGCTGCCTTGCCAATTTCACATTACATATTTCTCTACAAAAAATTGAAGTTGACCTGAATTTTTCCTTCTTATACTATCCAATTTTCCTGGCAGAAAAGGTGCAGTGTGCTGTCATTGTATTTCTAGGAACTGAGATAGATAGGGCACGTGATATATTATAAAGAAAAAAAAATTGAATATAACTATATAGATTTATGAACTTGGACTGCTGATGTGTTAAATTTGGAGAGCTTTGTTGGATAAAAATAATTTTTATGTCATTTTAAACAAATAAGCTAAAGTGTCAGGGATGGGGAGGAAGAAATCTTTAAAGACACCTCAGATTTTATTGCTTAGCCAACTAATCTTATGATCAAGCAAAACATGATCAAATTTGTCAGAAATATTTCCCACATCAGGGCTTACCCTACATTCATTGAATGTTTTGTTTTGATACCAGGTTAGAAGCATAATGCCTTAATTTAAGGGCTGCTTGTTTTAAAATAGTAATTTTGTTTGTTTTCTTCATATTCCACAAAGTTAGTGGCCAATCTGATACAATGCCATAGTACTTTTTGAAATCTTTGTAGTTGTCAGCAACTGACAATTTTTTACATATATTAATTTTCTTTAGAAAGTGAGAAAATATTCAAAATAACAAAGAATTTTTTTAAAAAAAACAGTCACCATATATTTTAATGGCTATAATTCTGAGAAATATTTATATTCTGTATTTTTGCTGTCTGAAACTATAATGTGCCACTCCAACTTTCAGATTTTTTTAAATAACTGTATCACTAGTAAGGCAAACCAACAGCAGTAGAGGGAAAACTTGAATAGATTATCCATCTTGGATGGTCAATATCAGGTCTTTAGTATGGAAAAAAAATAAAGCAGTTTAGATGGGGGAAAAATAGATCTATCAGTACTAAAAGTTACATTCCAGTGTATCTGTATCTTATGATAAAGTAGTCTTAATCTTCAATTCCCCCAGTTCGTGATTTTATTAAATATTTTCCATGATGTTTATCTGGTCTGACAGAATGAGAACTCACTCATCACCAAGATTTTTCTTGCAGAGTGCTTAGGCCTTGTCACCAGTCTTTCAGGCTACCTGTTTTTCACAACAGCAGTAGATATTTGATTTGAAAACCTGAGTGATGTTCAGCTTTGATAAAAATGTGTTGCTGAGCTCATAAATGATTTTTTTTTTAAATGGAAGTGAAAGGCAGAGAGAGAAGCATGTGTAAACCTAGTGCAGTCATGTGAGATTCATTGACTTCAGAAAATAGATTAAAATTAAGAGTAAAGTTTTAGCTTCTGTGGATCCTGATGAGTTTAAAAGCTTAGCTGGATTGTGCTAGTTCTTTGAAACATATTCAGTAAGACTGTGCAAGTATTTCAAAATGCAACTTGAAGCAAAGTTTACATGCTCTTGAATTTTAGTATGAAGATAAAAAACCTGCAAAGCTAATTCGAAAATCCACACGGGACTTACAAACTTCACCCACCTTTTTTGTTGGTGAGTTTTGTCTATTTGGAGTTCATTTATCTCCTACTCAGCTGAAATTTCCATCCTCTGCAGGAAGGGAGCTAATGCTTTATCACCTCAGAAGAGGCTGTTGTTTTCATGCTGGCTTTGCCTTGAAGAGGACACAGGGATGGAGCCTCTTTCAGTGATGCAGTTTCCTGTCCTCTCCAGGGCTGAGCTTTCTTCCAGCTTGTGGCCAGAGCATTTAGATTTTATTCCTGTATTCAGGTGCTGCTGTGCTAGATCCTTCTGATTCTGGGACTGAATGCTTTGTTAAAGACCATATGGCCCTTACAGGGATTTGGGAATTTTACGAAGCTGGCATCATGTCTACAGCACTTTGTCACTTTTAGAGAGGAAATACTACATAGTAGGGACATCTCTATTGTGGCTTCTTCAGAGTATGAGTTGGAAGGAAGAAGAGAAATCTTAAAGTGTGTGGGATGGTCTGGTCCTGCCAGTCGTTGTTTTTACTGTCCCTCAGGACGTTGCATGAGTAAAGTCAGAACTGGCTCCTCACTAATGAAAAAGGAATAATGAAAATAAAGTATGGCATTAGTAAATATGTTTGCTGTTTTCTATAGAGGCTCATCAGAACATCTGGAAGTAGACTCCTTTGATGTGAAAGCAGAAAACCACAAACCCCACCTAACAGCCATTTCTGACTGCCCACAGAAAATAGTACCCCGTGAATGTATTTATATTTCTGACATTATAATCCCCAACTCTAAAAATATTTCCAGCTTGGCTGCCTTAGCAATGGGTCAGGAATCAGGCTTGTACTACCTTTCTCATTTGTTATCCAGACTTTTATCTTGCTACACAATAATAACTAGCTTAATTTCTCTTGGGCTTCTATGAGTTTTGCTGTTAGGAAAATGCAATTGCTATATCTTCAGATCCTTTGTGGGTGTCAGAATATTTTTCCCTCAAAATGCAAAGAGAAGTACAATTGTTAAAAAAAAATGAGGAAAATAGAAATGTTTCACTTCTACTTCTTGATGCAATATTTCATATCTTTCATGCTGACTTAGCTCAGCAAAATTCTTTATTGAATTCTTTTCCAATGAGCCAACTTAAGACTGCATTTTCTAGAAATTATTGTAAACTGGTCTGAAATGTTGCAACAACAGTTATAGTGAAGAGTTCTTGTCAGTCTTTTGGACTGACAAAGCCAAAATATACCAAGTACAATAGTGAGCGAGTTTGCCAGAACTGTCTTGCTGAGTGCCCAGGTTGTTTTTCCAGTGGCGTGGAGATTTACCTTTTAAGAAAGGGTTATTAGAGGTGGACATCCATGACACTGGGCTGCTGACTCTTAGCTAAACCACAGCTGCAAATGGTGAGCCATCCTCTAAATGAGTGGCAACAATTCTGAGCTGCTGAATGACCTAGTTTGCTCATCTCTTCAGCCTTTGTAGGAGTAAACAGTACAGAAACCACTGCTGGTTTGAGGAAAAGGCTAGGTGAGATGCACTACTCCTCCTCTGCATGTTTAATCTGCTCTTCTGACTACTTCCTTGAACCTTGCTGAAAAGGGGATTTGATTAATTATTTATTTTTGCCATAGCAGCAGATTGCAAATTACAAGATCAGGGTACTTATCAAAATCTGAGTTTGTGTGCTTGAAAGCCAAGGACAAACCTACATGATTTCCATGGAATACAAACCTTTCTATTGTGTGCCACATTTACACTGTCAAGCTATTACCTGAAGTGTCTTGTAGCTATTCCACATTCAAACTTGACTTTCACCTTCTCTTATTTTCATTCCCATGACCTCTTTTCCCCTCTTGTCCAATTTGAAGGACGTCATATCTGTCTGGCACCAAATTGTGCCAGTACTCAAGAGCCTGAGTAAATGTTACAAAATAAGAGCAGTTAATTAAAAATCTGTAGTGTTGACATCTGTTTAATATATGCAATACTTCCAGAATTTGATAGCACACCACCTTACAGTAGCAAGGGTCTAAGTCAGACTGTTTAAATAAAGTAATAATGAAGTATAGGGATATGGTTGTAAACTTGGAACTGTTCCAAATGGGGTAATAAAGTGTGCTAATTGGTTCTGAGAATTGGAATGCCGTAAAAGTCAAATTTTACAACAGTGACTATTATACAGAGGAATTAACTTGGCTACTCTGGAGGTTTAAAATATACCTAGCCATTAAGAGACAAAGTCACAAGATTATAGGGATTTTACTCAACTAACAGAGATTGACAAGTCCATTTTCATTTCCGAAGATTAAGATAACAAGAACATCCTAATTAACTTATTTAGTTAAAGGGGGGTTGTTACAATGGTTTTAGTTTCAAAAAATTAGCAGTACCTATGGGCTTGATTAGGTAACGTGCTTGAATGCTACCTAAAACTTAAGTAATAATTTGAGTCTCTTGAAATGCATGTAATTATTTGTTCTACCATTATTCAAAGTTACAGAGCAACTTCAATTCATTAATTTAGTAAGAAGCACATAGAATATGGCTTTGACAATGTTGAAACATCTGAAATATTTAAGACTATAAAACAAAAGCAAAATAATTTTGTACCAAAGTGGTGATCTCAATGAAATGTATCACAAATGTCATGGCTATTTAATATATTTCTGTAAATTTTAAACCAAAAGGAACTGATAAGGGGTTTCTACTTCTGTGTCTGCTGTTATTGAGGCACTCCATTTTCTGTGGCAAGAACCTCTCAACCCATTCAAAATGTTTTTCTACTGAAGTTTGGAGGTTTTTTTAATACTGCTGGGGTCAGTATGATATTTGATTGCAACTTAATGAAAATGTCACCATTTATGCAGTGTTTTCTGGGTCATAAAGGTAATGATTATTGGCATCTGAAAATGAACCATGAAGTTTGAGTAAGCCATGGTTGTGGCAATCCAGAGTAGCAGTCCTTGCAGCTCTGATCACTGCCTGCCCATCTCTTCTGACAGTGGTTGGTAATCAGACTCAGAAGGGAAATGCAAAATACCTTTTACTGGATAATTATACTAAAAGTGGTACACTGGGAGAGGCACAAAGGGAGCATTTGGTTCCTCCTCTTTTATTCTGAGTCCATTCTAGTCTGAATTAATTCTCTAACGTGAATGCTGTGTTAGTAGGTTAAATAAACCCACGTGTTCTGTCCAGTCTGTCCTGGTGGGGAGCTCAATGGTATGTCTTGGAACAGAAATTTGATGGACTTTGTAGGATCTGTTTTCTGCAGGGGCATCTGCCACTACTAACCAATTTCTGAATATGAATATTTCTGAACCTGTCAGGTACGGAGAAAATACCTGCTAGAGAAGGATGGGAAGGAGTAGATGCAAGCAAGAAGATATTTTTCTTTAAATCTCTGAAGTCTCCGTATCTGAAGTAACACAATTTAGAAGAATTTAAAAGATGAGGCATAAAAGTTAAAAAGAGACAGACACTGTATGCAGTTGTCTTCTTCAGTTGTACTGAAGCAAATGAAAAGATAACTACAATAGACAATTGCCATTAATAATTCAATTGGAAACAGGTGCAACAGTATTTTAACTACACAAAGATTATGTTAGTTTAGTATCAATCAACAGCTGTGGAGTAATTGCCCTTTAGAAATGAAGTTATGAAAATGTTGGCAACAATAACAGTAATCCAAATCTATGACAATGTTGCTAATTTGATACTTGGATCACCATCAGATGCTATGATTAGGTTTTCCATGGATAACTGGATTTGAGGGGAGTTTTGTTGCAAACAGGTTATTGTAGAAGTGATCAGGTAGTAAAATATATTGATTTTAGTCTGTTAAATTTAGAAAAAAATCTTTTTAATGTACTCTACTGTCAGAACAATATTATGTGAGAGGAAATCTTGTGCTTGAACCATTATTTTTGAAAGAAAATATTTACATTTAAACTTTGCAGAACTAAGTATAGACATTGTAAGAGGAATGTGATTCGCATCACATTTACTGTATTACTTGATGAATATATCATTCTTAAGATGTGCCTAAGGAGGGTTCTTCTTGCGTGAATGAAAATATACACAAGGTCTAAAAGCAATTGGTTGTTTTCAAACTTTTCACTAAATAACCCCTCTTTACACTTATTTTTTAGCAGCTTTATTTCAGATAATTCTTCTGCAAAATAAACTCTATAGTTCTGAAGAAAGGTTGGTGGGAATATATCTCTGTTGCAAAGAAGTGACACCTTTTTTCTTCTTTCTGATCTCTTTTTTATTTTCTATCCCCCGCTTTTGTTTTTGTTTTCCTCTCAGGCTACAGATATGGTGCTGAATAGTGATGAGGCAAAATTCAGCATAAATCCAGGGAGTCATTTGCAGATAACTGCTTTGGTCTCTAATCAGCTGAAGTCTGCCTATTTTCAGGAGATGAAATTGACTCTATTCCATCCTGCACAGTTTCCATATGAGCCAGTATATGTTCTCTTTTTTTTTTTTTTTTGGTAAAGCACAAAAAAAAGTGAGAACGGATATTGGCTCATATGGTGTTACGTTCTTTTCCATCATGAGAGTATAGTGTGTCCTGTTCCTAGTTTTCTCTCTCTCCTGTTTAAGACATTTAAGTTTATGAAAGTTTAAGGATTCAGGGCAGCTGCTACAACTGCAAATATCATTCATGTGCTTTGCACTTGCCTTCAACCAGTATTTCACAAAGATAAAATAGTTCAGCTTATGAAGAGGTATTAAGATGGGGATCTCTGCTCTTATCTGTTATGTATCACAAGCCAGTTTGGAAAAGTTGGTTGTAGTACCCAAGTGCTTGCATCAAGATAAGCCTAGAAAGCATTTTTGATGTTGATGAGATTTTTTTGTCTGAGTAATCTTGTCAGATCCATTACAAATGCCAGTTACTTTCTCAAATCTTACTTCTGTGCTGCAGAGCCTCCAATCCTGTATGACAGTGGATTAATCACTTCACCTCACCTTTAAATCAATTTTCCTTCTGAAATACTATTGTTGATAGCCTTATGGAGAATAGCTGGCACACACTTGAAAAGGATTTGACCAGAAGGGCATTAAAAATTCATTAGTAGCCATGTGTGCTGAAATAAGTAAGAAAACCCATCCAGTTATTTTCACCAGCCCATCATGAAGAATTTCCTGATCTGTAGTGTCATTGTGAGCTTCTACCACTATTAGCCCTCGTGTAATCCATTTGACTGGGGTAAGTTATATGAGTGCACATGGTTTGCATGTGCTGTGTGATGTGTTGGTTTTGCTGTACACAAATAGCAGCTCACATGAGGATGTTGTACTTACCAATTGACCTTCTAATGCACACAGGTCTTATTTTTTTTTAAATACCACAAACCTCTTGGTCATAAGAATCCAAATCAGATAAAAAGTAATAACAAAAAGGCTTCTGAAATATAGCTTCTGTTAAGAGGGAATATGACTCCCCCCAGGACACTGTAATTGGAAACCACAAACTTCGTCAGTTCCCAAGATGTGCCCTGGCTGCAGACAGTGTAGGAATGGTACCATTCATTTTCCTGCTATTAATGAATTCTCTTCCTTTTTTGATTACAGCATTCTAATAGTTGAAAATGCAGCCTGGCTCAATACTGACCTGACTGATCTCACAGTAGATAACTTGTTAGGAACTCAGCTGTGCTAATCTAGAATTAAATTCTTTCGGGTAAAAAAATACATTAGGACTGGACCAAATAGCATCATTCCTCTTTTCAGGCTTACAGCTGCTACATAGCAAGTAGGGATCTAGTACGTGGAAGCAGCTGGAGATGTGAATAGGGAATCAGAAGAAACAAATGAAACCCTTTTTTCCCCCCCTTCATTTCTCAGACCCTACTGCAGAGAAAATACCCTGTCTAGTCTACTTCTGCACCTGCCTAGAGGTCTTTGCTGCCCCCTGATGTTTCCTTTACTTTTTTTGTGTATAAAATGAAGGTTGAAGATAATTTTTACCGACCTACTGGTCTTTTAATGTGTTGATACATTTTCATAATATTTTTCCACTTCAGGATGTGTGTTTTCATGTAAGCACTGTGAGACACTAGAAAGTTACACATTTCTGCCTAATTCCTGAATTTCATTCAAAACCCCCACCAAACAGACCCTCTTGTGTAAGAGGGTTTGTCAGCACAAAAAAACCCGCCCAAAAAAAACCCCAAAAACAAAAAAAACCCCAGAATTTGTAATCTACTGCCCTAAATCTTTCCATGATAAACAGCAGGGCAGGCACAGTAACTGCATTTGACAGATGCTCAGTTATTAAGGTAGTTTGATGAAGTAAATGAAAATAACAGTTCTAGCAGTCAAGATTTTATTCTACAGGTTTTGGGTGCTCTGCAGGTAATTCCTACACCTACCTGTCAGCAAGAGTGTGATGTGACCAAATGCTTAATTTACAGAAGGGGTTTGTGAGTTCCTCCAGAAGCTTTCAGGAATGAAGAGGCAGGAAGAAAAAGATCTCTTGTACAAAAAAAGGATGTTGAATCTTCTTTCCTAATCCTCTTTGGATATTTTGCAGACCAGTTTGTAAAGATCACTACTGCTTTGCAGCTGTTAGCAGTGAAATGGGTGCATTTCTGAATAAGAGGTCACAACCAGCTGGAAGTTCATTTTCATGGGCTTTCTAGTTACACAGAAAAGCATTCATGCAAAAAATACCAGCAAAAAAAGCACCTGTATAAGATTTACAAGTACCTTAAAATTTGAATGTGGAACAATCCTGGTATTTACTTGCAGTTCTGATTTTCAAAGACTCTACATTTGAGTAAATGCACATGATATTCCTGTGAAGGAAACATAGCTACAACTAGCAATGTTTATTGTCTCCTATTCTGAGCAAATGCTCAAAGGATAAAACATCAAAAGGATAAAATATTTTATTTTATAGTAAATTATTTTATTTATGAAAAAATATTTTTTATGGGTACATCATGATCCAATTTCAGTAATATATGTTAACTAATCTATGTGATCATTAAATTAATTTCCTAGATTTTTTTTTTCATTTTAGTTGAATCTTATGGAATGAAAGAAGGAAATTTAATGATTTTCATGCTCTGGTATGAAATTCTTCATGTCCTCTTACTCTTGAGCTTGCTTGCTTACTCTGTGAGCACAGAATGAAAAACTAAATTGAACTTCAAGCTACTTACCTTTCTTTCTTGGCTATTTTTTCTTTCCATAACCTATCTTCTAAAGTGGATGTCATCTTGACACCCTTCTGTAAGACAGTTGTCTCTGCCCTTTATTTCCAAATGTATTTTCATTTTTTGGACCCAGAAAACTTAGCTCCTTTATCCATTTTCTCATAATCATTTTCTATGATCTGATGCAAATGTTTCCATACTGTTTGATCAGTGTTCTTAGCAAACTTCATCAACCTTGCAATTACACTGGGAGCATGTAATTGTTGCTTTTTTTTTATCTTTAACCTCAAATTTATTGGAATTCTGAACAGCCTGGTGTTGTTATGATGTGTCATTATACATTGTTTTTGTTTACCAAGACATACCTTGAGGTTTTATCTGTAGTTCCTAATAGGCAGTTAACTGTGGTAACTGCTCAGTTAAGTGAGGTGATTCTTTCAGGAATGAAACATCATTGTGGTGTGTTCAGCTTGAAGGGCTCTGTTCTGTTCTGTGCTGCTCCTGTGCAGAGGGCGCAGCCTGGACAGCCAGGTTCAAGAGGCGAGGCTTTGTCAAGCTCACATGCTCATTCTGGGTGCTATGGACACACTTATGGTGTCTCCTGTAGCAGTAAGGATGACTTTAAATGTAGGTAGGAATCTGTACAGATACTATGAAAAATGATAAGCTGCATTTTAGCTTTTTTTTCGAGCCAGTCATAGAATAGCCAGGTTTGGACACACCCTGAAAGATCACCTGGTGCAACATTTTGCGGTAAAGGAGCCTAGGTGACGTTATCTAAGTCAGTCCAGTTCTATCTTGAAAACTTCCAGTGATGGGGATTCTACCATGTACCTGGGAAAGTTGTTCCAGTCACTGGTTGCTCTCACTTGTAAAAACAATTCTTTCTTATATCAAGGTGAAATGTCTCATGGTGCAACTTGTACAGATTGTCCCTTGTTCTCTCCATGTGGCTCCCTGTGAGGAGAGACCTTCCTTTCATACTGCAGCTGCCCTTTAAGCACTGGAAAACTGTGATGTTGTTCCCACTTAAGCCTTCTATTCTCCAGGATGAAATTATCTAAGTCCTCCAAGTGCAGCTTTCTCAGTCCTTTGGGAAACTTTGTGACCCTCCTTTGGACCCTCTATCCAGTCTTTTTTAATTGGAGGGAGCAGAAAAAGATGAAGTAGTCCAGACAGATAAAGCCTGGCCAATGCTGAGCAGAGGGGTCAACTGGCTCTATTCCTGTTGTGGAGTTGCTGAAGTAGATTGTGTTGTTGGAATGTTTCTGTGGTGAGATGTGAGTGATAGATATGCTTATAATTACCTGTTATGGGAAAAAAACTTTATAACCTTTGTTCCCAATGTGAATCTATCTAACTTGGCTTCCAAAACCAGGGCTATTTTCAGCTATGAAATACATATTCTGCACTATAACTGGGTCATATGTGCATGTGAGAAGGAAATAATGTGGTGAGAATAAAAATAAATTTATAGCACCTAGATTGTGTAGTGACTGCTGCTCCATAAATATCTTCAACAAAAATTAACATATTCCAGGTGTAAGTGGAAATATACCTAAAAAGGAAGGGAGGTGACCAAAAATAAAGTCGAAGAGCCTGTCTAATAAGAAAATGCTGGAGAGAGAAAAAACTGCATGGCTTCAAAATCCCACATCCCAGCATGGTTAGAAAAGTAAATAAGACTAGAGAGAAGTTATCACAATGGTCAACATTAGTCTTTGTTAAAAGACGCATTTCTAGTGGCATGGAATAGTTTTGTATTCCAGCAGCACTTGGGCAATCATCAGCATTCTTGATAAATCAAATCAGGCTAAAGGGTCAGTCTCCATTGGGCTGAAATCTGTCTGCACCTGAAGAAGCAAATGTCCCAAACTTTTTTTTTTTTTTTTTTGCAAAGTCACAGGTTGTTGCTGAATGAAGCATTGACTTTGGAGTTATTATTTGAGTGAGATTGTCTGAATTCTCTCCAGATTTCCCTCAGAAGAATGTGGAACAACAAAAGATGCAAGCAATGGATTTCTGATACTTAAGGATGTTTTTATGAGCTTACAAACAATCAAACAAAATTACCCTAAAAGTAGTTGCCTGGGCTTTTACCAGTTATGACTTTGTTAACGTTTAGCATAAATAGAGAAAAGGAACAGAGACTGGAAAAGATAAAGGGGATAGGTTACATTTGGGTTGACTCATATGATATTGGCATTATTATGAATGCTGCTGCACTGTATTGGACACCACATCAGTGGCATATTTAATAACTCTGTGTATACAAATATGGGCTGCTTTTCTAGTAGATATTGCTCTTGTATTGGATAGCTAAAAATCTTTTTTGCCAAAATTTATTTTCCCTTTGTTTTCAGATACACCTAATGCACTAGGTAGCACATAGAGCTCATTTCCTGTTTTATAAATGTACTTGATTGATATATTCAATACTATTTAGCAAGTCAGTGAGCAGATCTCTTTTTTTCTTTATTCCTCCTCAAAACAAATACTTCACTGACAGAAGCTTAGTAATTGATCTGAAATTGGATGGACAGAACCATCCATACTCAAACACCAGCTCTTTAGTTTCTGTCAGCTTCTGGTCTTTGTTTAATCAATATATTCAGCAGTAATGCAAGATGAAGTGGCCAGGTCTGCAATGGCCAGTCTACAACAATTCCATATATGGAATTTGTAAAATTGAGAATTGATTTTGGCCCACCGTGGAATGTTTAGAATAAACTAATTAAAAGCTTGATCTGCATTGTTGAAAACTCTCATTTAGATGCTCTTACCCAGATTCAGACCAGGTTTTCTTCCCGGGTTGTACTGGGAACGTAAAACATAACAAGGACATCTTTGACTTTAGAGAGCACTCAAGATTGTGATGGGGAGGGTTATTTTTGTAATATTTGTTTTTGCAGTCAGTTTCATATGGCTGAAAATATCCTGCCTGGGTGCAACAATGATTAATTTTGGACATCAGGAGTAATAATGCATGTTTGAGCAGTGTATTGCTTTGCAATATATTGGTCTAGACATACAAGTGAGAAGATAGTTACAGAATGGCAGGAACCTTCTATGAGTGCCCCCTTTGTGAAAGCAAGTTATTTTTTATACAAAATTGCATTTGCATGTAGATAGCTCAAATAACTGAAGTTTTTGCAATATTTTTTAAAATTATAAGTTGTCTGTAATAAGCTGCTGTTTGCTACCTGCTTTTCTATTGTCTGATGCATGTTTTTCATCAAATACTTGGTGAAATATTTAAGTGTAACTCAGAAGAATAACTTTCCCTATTAAGTTGTAAATAATTCTGGTTTTCACATATAAACTTTCAAGTATTTATTCAGTAAATTTGTGTCCTTCAGCAAATGGAAAAAAACAATATAAGTTTCTCAAAGTATCTTGCAGCACAATGCTCAGGCTGAGAACATTAGAAATATTTATTCAGAATACAGGGCTCAGTTGAGTTGTACCATCTCCTAAGGTCAGGGATTAGAATATGCAATTTCAGTTAACCCATATGGAGAAGGTGTTAACATAGTGAAATTGAAAACATGACCTAGAAGTTTGGAGTTTGGGTTTGTGTTTTGATTTTGGTTTTCAGATGGTAGTACTTTCTTTCACGTTGTGGTGCTGTAGTTTTTTCCTGCCCTCCTCTCCACCCCCCCTTTTTCTTTTTCCTTTTTCTTCCTTTTTCAAGTGAACAACAAAAGGTCACTGTAGCAATAAGTTTTGTTCCTATGGAACAATTTAAACAGCCAACTCCTTACCTCTCTCCCTTCATTCTGTGCATTCCAGTTACTCCTACAGTGCTTGGGCACAGCCAGAAGTCAAACAAAAAGGTCACTGCCTGGGTTACTTGTGTTTTGGTCCACCATGCAGTGGGTCTGCCTGCTGCATTACATTGTCAAAGTTAGCCCTTCTATTGACAAGCCTATTGATTTCCTGATTAATGTACCTCTGTTTTATTGGCGTTTACTACAGGAGACATAATTTTAATGTTTGGATGATCAATAGCTCCATCAACACCAAGAATTCCTACTGTTAGCTTGCACAGCTCTAACTATGGGGAGTTGTATATTTCTTGATAAATACTATGGGGAAGTTGTAAACCTTAGAAAAGCAAAGAAAATTGATGTTCTCTGTGGGTTCCTATTTCAGCCCTAGGAGAGAATGAAAAAACTTTCAAGTAATTCTCTGTAGGAAAGGCAACCAACAGGTACTCGATCTCTGGGCTGGAATATAAATATATGGGAAGTAATTACTTCTAGAATTTCCATTTTGTAATCACTTTATCTCAAATGTGTAAATACCCATAAGAGAAATTATAGCTTTTATTCAGTTTTAGATTAAGGTATTACATTTTAAATACCCTTAGTTAATTCCATTACAGGAAAGGAACTCTGTGGCTGTCATAAATGCTTCTAAACTTGTATCTCTCCAGAAATCACCCAATGCACCTTAAAGCATCTACATAAATTGTAGCAGTTTTTGTCTTGGAATTGTAACAGACTTCAGAATCTCCTGCTTGTTACCAAATTTCTTTTGTTTTCTTTTCTTTTGGTTTATTTTTTCTTTCTTTTTTCTTTCTTGTTTTTTGGTTTCTTTTCTTCCTTTTGCCTTCCCACCTGCCCTGATTCTGACTTTATAAACCTTCACAGAATGAAGAGACTGATTTTTTTTTTCCACTCCGATAAAGTAGTAAACTTAAATTAGTTATTTTCAAACCTTTTTTTAAAAGCTTTGAAAATAACGAATGAGACCATGAAAATAAATTGTGCCACTTACTAGCAACTTTACCTAAATATTTTTCTGATTAGTTTCCTTCATTTGATTAAAATTTTTATTTCCCATGTCTGGCAGGCTTCCTGTGTGATCTAAAGGAGATATTTCAGTGGCTTTTCTCAGTACGTGAGAAAGTGCTTGTATGTGAATATTCTCCCTAAGAGCACAATTTGGTATGAATGCTCTGGTTAAATCAGTGCTGGTTTAGCCTTACAGACAAGGAGGTGATGGCTATTTATCAGGTAATTTATGCATTATCTTAAAGCTGGTTCTTTCAGTCAAGGATGAGGACAAAGGCTCTGTATCTTGAGAGACAGAGTACACACTATTAATTAAGAAAACAGAAGGATGAAGTGAAAACTATTTAAAATTTCCCATCTCCCAAAAAGCAGGAACTCTCCCCTAAATTTCTTGCCAATAAGGACTAAAATAGTACCAAAAAATCCCAGCAGTTTCTAAATACACAATTTAAGTGTTTTGGTATAGATTTCAGATACTGGAGTGTTTATCACTTACTTCCAGAATTGATATATCCTAGTAGATGAAATTCTAAAGCAAAAAGAATGTGATGATTAAATCCAAAAAAAGTAGAGCTATGAACATCACTGAGGAAGGTGGTACTGACATGCAGCTGAATCCTTTGGTGTATGGAACTGAACAGAAACGAGGTCAGTAATGAAGGTTTAGTTGGGCATTAGTTTTCTTTATTTGTCCATGGAACTGTCTACAAATATGCCTGTATTACTGAAATAATTTTCCAACCTGATGTCATAGAGATCTAGAGATATCTGTCTCTGGAAGTTCAGAGCAATAATGAATGTTTGACTACAACGATAATAAAATATTATAAATAGGTGCTACTCCTGATATGTCTCTGTGCTTGATTTTACTAGAACCTTAATTATTGCACTTGCAGCAATCCAGCTAGTTTGAGTCATAGCTTTCAAGTGATTGTTTTAACTCTGGGAAACTCTTTAAAGCCACAGGGCTCCCTGAGGGGATGCTGATGCTGCCTTTTATGTCAGTGACTTGGGGTCACAACTTGTTTCTATCCCCTCTTTTGTTGAGTTGAGGCTTGCTGTTCTGGGGTTTTACTGATTTTTTTTTTTTTTTTTTTGAATGCTGTGGGACTCTCAATTCTATCTGAGGGTCTGTCAGGGAGAGGCTCTTGCCTTCCTCCTGGGCTGTGGTGGAAGGAGTGCTGTGTAGGTGGTGTATACACCCAGACTCCAGTGCAGGGTTGGCTCTTCCGCTTCACTGAAGGAAAGTGTGACAGTTTGGGCTTTAAACTGAAGGACTGTAAGGCTTAAATGCTTACTTTGATTAGATATTTGGTTCTAATTCTGTTTTCTCTCTATAAACTCTGTATGAGTGTATAAACATTCATTATTTAAGGAAGTGTGTGTCTTACCACATCTACGTTTTGGTTAAGGACTTTAATATATGAATTTTTACTTCAAACAGTAATGTAGAATGATTGAGTTCAGGTTTCAGGAAGTAATGACCCTTTTTAGCCCTAGTCATCTTATTTAACTTCCCTGTGATTCATATCATTTTGTGTTACATAAACATAATTTTAACTGCATTTGATCCTGAAACAAAAATCTTGGTTAAGTACTAAATTAATATACAGATTTTTTTTTTTACCCCTTTGCTTTACCCCTTTTTTTGTGATATCACTTCAACTCAGGTGCCAATCAGGAAGATTTAATAGAAAAAAAAGCTTTTATTTCATAAAGGAGAATATATTCCCTTACAAACACTTCTGGCAGAATTCAGGAAAAATGATACTTAAGTTTCATTTTCAGGATTGGTAATTTATCCATCTTTTAGCCTCAGGGTTCTCCACAATTCAGCTTTCACTTTTTTCTCATTTTTAAGCAATCACTATAGCAACCTACTGTTATCTGATGAGCAGTGCACACAGAGGGCAGATAACCATACATGCAGCATAAGATTAAGAACAAAAAAAAAGAGCCAGGTAGACCAGTGAGGTGCTATATTAGCCTGTCACACAGAAAATCTGAGCCCAAGCTGCACTTTTGAAGTTCATTAGCAGGGACAAATTTTTTGAGATGTCATCCCCCTTAGTAGAAATTTCAGCTTGATTGGTGGTTTCTTTTATAAAGTGGTCTCTGGCTGAAATAGCAATGTAGCTCATGGATTCAATCATAGCATAAGAGCTACATGAAAAATTGACCAGCTTTTAAACATTGTTTATTTACTTTTATTTGTAAGGCCTGTAGTGGCACAGGTAAAACTATGCATTCCTCTTGACAGCTGTGCTTAGCCAAGAAAAGATGTGGGGACAGTATGAGATGAGGAAAGGTAGGCTTTAGAAAAATTTTAGGTAAATGACTGGATTTGAACTTAATTAACAAACTCCACAGGATCTGACAGATTTTGTCAATCTTTGAAACCTGCAGTATCATAATACATGAATTCCAATGACTCAGTTGTTCAGACTTTATTCTTGTTGATTAGTTCTTAACTAAAATTAATTGTAACACAGTAAAGGATTACATTGGAATGAAGTAATATACAAGGGGCAAAGCAGTGCTGTACATCTCAGCCCCAGATCTGCAGAGTTCATGAAGCAGTAGCAGGCTGCTCTATGAATAGATTGCTTCAAGAAAAGGCACACCTAAACTCACCTGCTGGGAATTCCTGTGGTTTTGTCTCTGTTCAGGAGGAATGTATTATTTTAATTGCATGCTTTTCTTCCCCTCTTCCTCCTCCTGCTGGACAATAGAGGACTTTCTATGCCTGTACATCTCAGGTTTGTTCTTGCAACCCCGTGCTGATCAACCTATTTCTTTCTCTATGGCTGTGCCAGTGAGAGCAGCACTGGGGGCAGGGAGATGTCAGTGCTCAGCTACTCCACACTTTCACTTCAATGCATAGCTTCTCATAGTCAAGCATTCTAGTTTCACCTGTTATATTAGTTGCAAAATGCTTTCTATAAAGGAAATCTTCTATATAATGTGTGAAAAGAAAGAGGAATTTTAATGTGCTTCATGTGCTGTTCTAGACCAATAAGGACCCCTGTGTCTCTGTGGTGCTGCTTCTCTGACTCTGGAAAAGTGAAAAGAGCACATTTTTATTTGTTGCTGTCAAAGAGGGGATATGTTTTAAATAGTGTTTTTCAAGAAATGCCTTTGACTTGCTCTGATCATGGGTGCCAGAGTTCTGCCTATACACATGCCTTGAATGTAAAGTGAGGTTAATTGCACTGTATTCTTCACTTTCTGAATAAACATTATTTTGCATCAATTGATATACTGGTATTTTTACCAAGGGAGGTCACTGTATTCTTCAGCTCAGCAGCTGTCAATTTACTCTTTATAGCCTCACTCCAGGCTCTACAAGAAGAAGGGAACTCAGTGAAATTCTCTCATAATTTTCAAGGGGGGCAGTGCATATGCTGCCTGTATTGGATCCCATTAGCAGGGGAATGATTTGGGTATTTGCTTTATGATCCATGAGGTGTGTGTGTGAGTCTGAGTCAGGCCATCCAGAGAATCTGGAGAAGCTTTGCTCTTCTGGGTGTGTGAGCTCTGCTAGGTGCTCTCCCCAGCACACAAATGTGGTGGCTCCCACTCCAGTCAGGTATGGGTGATTGGCACATGGATCAGGAAGAGAAGACAGTAGGCATTTCACCATGAATGTTTTAGCAGGTAGCTTCCAGGTGTGGAAGAGGTACTGACAAGGAGACAGAGGAGTGAGAATTGAAAGGCTGGTTATTGACAAGTTAACCACTGACTTTCTTCTTACTTTGAGCCTTGGCTACATGCTCTCCTGCCATGTAGCCGTGCTCTCAAGACTCACGACTTGTTCAAACCCTGAGCTTTGTTTCCCAGTTTTGTCCTGCAGGCCTGTAAGGAGAGAGGTTATGTTAATCTAGTGGAATTTCTCATCCCTGAGCTTTCGTGACAAAAGGCATAGAGCCAGAAGCAACTGTGGAAAACCAGTTGCAGGGTGCAAGTGTTAGGATTCCCTTGGCTGTAGAAGGAAAAAAAAAAGTAGTTCTTTACCCAAAAAAGATTACTTTTTCCTTTTATTTCATAGAAGGAGGCAAATGTCATGCTGGAGAGGATGAAATTCAGGTAAGGGATATGACTATCAGCTCATGTTTTGCAGACAAATAGATACTTGATTGACTAAAGTCATCATTTGGCAGTAACATGAAGAAGCTTGTTTAGAACTCCTAGCTGTTAGTGTTTTATACTATACAGATCTTAAGAAGAAAGTCTCAAACCAGTTCTGTAGCAAGTAGAAAATTAAGCTGCAAGTTTGACAATTGCATTGTAAGTAAGATCTTTAGCTTTAAAACCATTTTAACCTAAGGTAGGAAAGAATGGGTTATCAAAATATGCCCAAGCATTTAGGTAGCTAGTTGACAACCTTCCAACCCTCACCCTGCAGCAAAATCTGTACATTGCAAAACCCTTCTTACAAGTAAAATGAAATTTCATTTTTAAGCCTAGGCAACTGAGTAAGATTCAGTGTTTTTCTGACACTTCTTGATCCTAAGTATAGGGCGAATTTGGATTGCCAAGAGTGGCCTTATGTATATTAAAAGAAGCTTTATTCTTCTCTATTTAAAAACAACAAAACAAGCTTCTCAGTCTCTGCTTTCAGCCCAGTTACCTTATGCTTTTAATTGAACATAAATCAATATCAATTTAGCAGAGATCTAAGAATCTATGGCTTGAGCAGTAGGTATCTGATGGGAACAGTAGGTATTTTATGAACAGCCTTTTCAGGGTAGATACTCAAAGATCAAATGGTTAAAAACAATGCAACAAGCTATCAGTGCATTTTTGAACGGTGGAGAAAGAAAGGGGTGCTGGTTCAGTGGTGGGGTCAGTCTAGATTGCTTTTCCTGCTGAACTTTGGTCCTCAATCTTTTACCAATGCAACTGAAATTGCTGTGGAAACCTATAAGGATAAACAATATTGAAACTTTCAAGCATGATTTAGTGTTACTAAGGTAACCAATTGTAATTAATTTTAAGCACCAGCTGGCTTGTGATGAGCATGAAACCTGACAAAGGCTCTCAGAAGGATTGCTTCTCATTTTCTTAGCCACAGTGATAAGACTATGAGAAGTTTCTTCAAATAAGGCATCTGCAGCAACAAATCAAAGCACAGCTTTGATATTGGTTAGTTAGCCCCCACCTGGCTACACTTCTGGGTGGTTGTAGAGAGTGATGAGGTCTACCTTGAGCCTCCTTTCTCCAATCTAAACATCCCCAGCTCCATCAGATGGTCCCTATCAGACTTGCGCTCCAGATATTTCCCCAGCTTCTCTGCTCTTCTCTGGACTCGCTCCAGCCCCTCAATGTCTTTGGTGTAGTAAGGAGCCCAGGACTGAACACAGGACTCACTGTAGCCTCACCAGTGCTAATGCTCCTGGGAGGCTGGTTAAAAAATTATGATCCTTTAGGATTGTATTTTCAATTTTTTCTTTCATCCCATTGATGCCTAAAGAGGCTACCTGGAACAGAGGTTAGACAGTGTTATAGGAATAAAGCAGGTATTTACTAAAAAGGCCTTCAGAAGATACACCTTGGGCAGTACAAGAGCCTGGCTGTGGCTCTAACCAAGATGGATTCTGAATCACGAGTTTCACACTTTCATAAGTTTTGGTCCATTTACGTGTTGGGGTCAATTGTCCAATTTACAGCTTCAGGTTATGAAGTCCCATCCTCCCAGTTTGCTCTCCTCAATTTGCTGTTTATACTTTTTGGGCCTGAAGTTGCAACAGTGTCTTTGGGGCATCACCATACACCAGAATTCCTTGCTTTCATTGCTGTTTTTTCTTGACTCAATGTTATGATTATTTTATAATTCCTGGACTCCATCATTTAACATTTTGGACAAACAGAAATATGAAAAGGTTCTCTTTGAAATGGTAAAGCAGAAAAAGAATGAGGACAGGTTTCAGTCTTGGTGTCCAATTGAAAACAGAAGAAAGCAGAGTACCCAAATATTTAGAAATGGAGCTAAGTTACTGATGTAGCTTGATCATTTGGCTTTCTAAATGTCAGCTTGGGTCTGGAGAGCTTGAATTATTCTATGTGATGGGGTAATATAACGTCAAAGCAATCACAAGTGGAGTGCTTTTTCCCTCATTTTTAAAAGGGAAGGTATTCAAAGCCAAAAAATTGCCAATACTTTATGTGAAAATAAATATCCTATCTTAAATTAAGAAGTTATTAAACTCAAGGAAGTAAAATTGCTCAATTTTTCATTTGGTTTTGATGCTGATCTCCTTAATCACAACTGAAAGCTTAAGATTAGTGAAAGCTAAAACATTACTTCTGCTCAAAAGAAATGTCTTTGAAAAAGAATTTAATTTCCCAATCCTACAATTGCAAGCACTACTGTATTGGGTGTACATATATCCAAGCCAAAACGTAGAGTTTCAAGTAACTCAGCGGCAATAAGCATGGTTACTACCACAGCCCTGTGCAAGACTTGTTATAATCTGTTTTGGATGACCCTGACTCTAACCCTGCTTATCCTGGAATGCATCAACAAGAAACTAATGAATGATACTAAGACTATGGAAGACAGTGAAATTAGAGCTGAATCATTTCGTAATAACTGAGATAAAAATCTGCCCTAGTTATTGTTTCACTTGGCACAATATGTCCCTAATGAGCCACATTTATTTTGTCTTTAGTTTTGCTGATAGGACTTTGGTTGTGAAGGTTACTTTGCACAAAATGGTGAGTTTTTTGGAGTTATCAGGCAACTGGAAATTCTCATTCCATTGCCCAGTTCACAGCCAGAACTGTATACAGCCCTAGATATAGGACTAGAGGAGGGTTTTTGTTTGCTCCTCAGCTGCTGCAGAGCGTGCCTTTGGGTGAGCACTGTGCCCGTGCAGTGACTCTCCTCAGGGCCAGAATGGGATGTCTCAGGCAGAGAGGGGATGGTGTCAGCTCTGCACAGGCCCCTCCTTTTACTGCTGTCTCTGGCCACTTGCATGTCTGGTTGCATGCAAACTTAAAGGGAGGAATTTTATGGAGATTTTCTTCCTTGTTTTGCATATTCTCACTATTGGGAGAAGGGGATGCACCCTATTTAAAACATTTTATCCTCATTGCCTTGAAGTGAGGGGCAAACATAATATTTTTTATCTGTATCTCAGTTATCCTTTGTTGTTGGTAGCCTTTCAGAGCAGCAGCCTGGGACTGATATAATTCTTAAGGGTTTTACTGCTCTCAGAGTTCTGAATGGCAGTAGTAAAACAGATCCATTTTACTAGATTCATTCTGCTCCTATACTGAAATGTAGAAGCACTATCAGAAGCACTACTTATTAATCTACAGTATTAGAGATCCTTCTCCAAACCTCTGTCGTGATCAGTATTAAAGGTTTAAAATCCTCGAAGTTGGGCAAGCTTCTGTTGGTGCAGCTCAACAGAATGAGTCCACCCTGTGTCATGACACCCCATAACTCAGAAACAGAGAGTGCAGTAGAAGGAAAATGTGCAGGTTTTTTTGTTTGCCTGCTTAATTCTGCATGTAAGGTTTTTGGTTAGCTGTTTGTAGTAGCTTTTTGTTTTGTTGTCCAGCTACAAGCCAAGCTTGCTTCAAAGCATGTTTTTAAATCTAAGTATTTAATGCCTTTTAGCTAATTATGGTTTTAGAACATGAAAACTTTGAAAATCATATATCTCTTTTGAAAAGTATTGTTCTCATCTATAGTGGATTTTTCTTGTAATTAATTCCTTCTGCAACTCTCACGCTATATTTTTGCTTTGAATTTAGAGCAATAACTGCTCTATCCAAATCAAATTGTGTCTGTACAGGCAGATAACCGTTCCCAGAATATTTATGGACTCTGGTTTGCCCTTAATACCAAGTAGTTCTTATGTCAAAAGTATCTGCTACCTGACTTTTGTGAAACTTGTGTTAATTTTCCTTACTTTGTCTAAATATTTAAGGAAAATGCCGAAACGTAATCAGGTGGAACCCTATAAGGTTTTAATTGGTTTGTCCACAATGATAAACTGACATGGGATAAATCAGTGCTGAATATCTTTTTTTGAAGTGATGTTTATGCACTCATTCTGAAACCAGCCTTCAAAGCCCATGAGCAAAATACACACCTCTGATTTGACAGTGAAATGAAGTCAGCATATGATATATGTTGTATTTTCTGTATTGAATTATTTATAAAGGTAGAGGGATTTTTAATTATCTTCAATGTTAGCTTGTGTGAAACTTGTGGTTGAGGCTCCATGTGATAGCTAAACAAAGAATTGAGAAACCTCTAAGAACTTTGAAGGATAACATTTGAGGGCTGGGAGCATTTGTAGCCTCAGGCTATGCCATGAAACAGCCACTGCATTAGGCTGCCTCAAAATCCACAGCAGAGTTTTAAAGAATTGTTATGGGAGTATTCAGGGGAGTAGGGGGGAAGGCTTAGAAGTGTTTGACTTCTGGTATTTCTGCATACATATAGGATAAAAGGCATTCAATCATTACCATATCTAAACCGGTTTCATTTTTCTTTTACAAAATCTCTTTGGATTTTTATAAAAGAAATAGGGATGAAAAGACAGAGACTGGGATGGGGGGTGAAAAGAACACTTCCATTTTCATACTAGAACATTTTAAGAGTAGGACTTAAAAGCTGTTTAGGAATGATTTTTAAATTCAGGAATGTGTCCACATGTCACAAGACTTTCTAATAGGTTACAAGTTTCATGACACATACTTGTTAAAATCACACACACTCATAAATCAGAATATTAAGTTTTGTTATCCAGATTTTATATCTGGCTCATCCAGTTGCATTTTCTCTATGTTTGTGTCTGTTCAGTTTTAAACAGAATCCTGGAAACACAGGCTCTGTCACCCATGAGGCTTACTCTGAATGATTATTTCTTAATAGCCCTCACATTGAAGTTGTTTACTGCCAGCAGTTGAAATTAAGGGTAGTGCATCAGCCCAAGAGAAACAAAATTTCCAAATTAGAGCCTCAGCACTTCTCATTTCTCAGGCAGCCTTTACATCAAATGTTCTCAGAAAGCCAATAGAAGGCATTTTAGCAATTTAGGTCTTGGTAAATGATTTTAAGTTATTTGTTTGTTAACTCAGCTTAGTTGTAAAACGCTGCTTAAAACCAGCTAGGATTTTGAGATGGGTCTGGAATAGGAGCATGAATGTGAAAACAGGCTGTGCAAAGCTGCCCAAGTGGTTTTTTTTTTGCTTTGCTTGACTCTGCCCTACAGTGTCACTGCTGCTTCTGAAAGAGGTGGTCTGTGGTTCTGTACCAGAAAGTTCCATATTTCAGAGCAAGGTGTACACTTAATAAATGGCTTCTTAGGTTGTACCTAATGCTGGATTTTTTTTTTTTCCCAGCTGAAAGCTAAGCTCCAAATGAGGTAGTATTTTTTTTTTCAAGTGGAGAACAATGTTGCTCCCAAGGTTTGCTTGCATAAGCTGAGATAGATACACAGGGACAGAGTTTGTCACTTTGCACAAGTCCAGTGAATCGCCTGTTTCTGTGCTATGGACAGCATGACTGCTTGACCAAGTGTTCCCAGTGAAAACCTGGGCCTTAGTAAGGGCAGTGCTAGTATGGAAACAAGTCTGCAGAGAGCCAGGCTGATTCCTGCCCTTGGGGTCTGGTGTGCCCATGGAACATTTTCTTCAGCAGAGCCCTCCTGCAGGTGTTCATATTGCACTTGGGGCAGGGGTGGCAGCTTCACATGCAGTGTTATTCCTGCCTGCATGGGCTTCCTAGGAAAGGTTCTTGTTGGCTTGGAAATCTTCGTGGTTGCCTTCTTTCACTAAGGCTTGGAGCTCAGTGATAGTGACAGAAGTGGGCCCACCTGTAATGTTTTTATAAATTCTGATGGAAACTTTTGTGTTGTGGAAAGCTGCAAAGTCTGAATTTGTCACAGAATTAAGGGAGGGCAATTTAACGGTGACATATGCATATATATGGACCCTGTTGAGGGGGAATGAGCTTCAGGGTGGGTGGGTGCAGTGTGTGTGGTATTTAAAATATTGTCTAATAGTACATGCATGAATGCAGAGTGGCTGGGAGAAGGAGAGCTATGAGCACTGAGGACAGAGGAACTGTAAATAGCTATCCAAGAGGAGGCTAAGAGTTAAATAAAGAAATAGTCACAGGAAACAGAGATGGGAGAACAGAAAATTTCTTTTGGGCGTCTATATTTCCCTGAAATAATCAGTTGATGTATCCATTAAAAACACGCTCAATTATACTCCTGGGATTATTGCTGAGTGCTAATATCTATGTATAATGTTGTTAATCTATTTTAAATATCCTCCTTGTTGTAGAGCAAGAACTGTAATTCATTCAGTAATTCATTGTTTTACTGTATTTACTTGACACTTTGGAATATACTATAAATAATAGATTGTGAATAAGGAATGCTCAGTATGTTGAAGATGATGAAATTTTAGGTCAGCAGCTCTCATCAGGAGAAGTTTTATTTTGCATTTCCCATTACTTTTTCTTTCCGTAGATAGATTCTAAAAGATGTCTGCAAGTAGTCTCAAAATAATGAGAAACTGATAATGCTGAAAAGATGCAGGCATTTCAAAAGGTTTGTGTCTGAACTATGTGTTTTCCTTATGTGTCATGGCAAGCTTTTCCCTGAGGTCACTGTTACGGACAGAAAGATTGACCTCTACTGCAGAAGGCAGGTTTTAAATGTAAATCAGCTACATCTGCTGCTTTCTGATTTCTAGGTCTAAAAAGAGGTTACTCATTTATCATAAAATGATGTAAGGTGATGGAGGTAAGGTTCCTTCCAAACCAGAGAGAACTTTTAATGTCATCAAGTTTTGTCCCCTAATACTGCTCCTTTTATTAATTTAGTGAGTTTCATGGTTAAAGCAGTCAGGAAAATTGTGAAAGACACCACTGATATAATGGTTTGGATTTTTCTCATTTCTAGCCTACATTTACTCACAGCAAGGCATTTCCTGTTTGTTTGGGTTTGTTATGTTCTGGTTTTTGTTCCGTTAACTTTATTCCTTAGCATCAAAGTAGTTCTTCAGAACTTTGGCTCTACATGTTGCAATTCTTTTGTTTAGATATTTAGATTTAGCATCCCCTCCTCAAAACCAACCAGCCAGCCCCAAACTCCCTTTACTTTCAGCTCATTGTTCCTGTTCAATCTGAGGGTCTCATTCTGTACCAATTCTAGTTTAAATAGCATTTTTTTGAAGATAGTTGATCAATGTATTATGCATAGATCTGGACAATGTCTTGTAGAATTCTATTTTTCTTACTTTATGTGTCCTAAGGTGATAATATAATCTCTCGGGTCTGTGCCACAGTTTTATGATCATCTTCATGTGCTTTCTTCAGGTGCTTTCTGGGCCTGAATTCCAAGTTAGCTAGGAAAATTACTTTCTTTTTATGCAATTGAATTTTGATGCTTCTCCTACTGCAGTTCTCAAGATTTCCATCTCTCTGATAACTTCATCTTTCTCTTTATTAAAGATAATGTTACTTTCTCACTCCTGTTTGTGTCCATGCCATTGATAAGAGTACTAAATGAAATACTTAATGAGAGCAATCCTTGGGAATTTTGAAATAACCAGTTTCTGACCAGATATGTTCCCTTTCACTGCTGTCATTTTCCTTCTTTTCAACTCCTTAATTCCTTGTATGTTTTAAATTCAGCTGCTAATCCTGGCTTTCCGACTTTAATGCAAGCTCTAATGTGACACCATCTGTAGTGCATTCCTAGAATCCTGTTGGATAAAATTTTCTTTGTACCTCACTTGTATTGTATTGAAAATCTATTGAAGAAAAGATGTCAGGTTAGTCTACTGTGATCCATAGCTGGCAAAATCACATTGAGCTACATCTTATTTTCCAGGTTCATCTAAGTCTTTAAGTAGAGTGTTGCATGCTCTTAAAGACAATCTGTTGCACAGTGAATGTTTTGGGGTTTTTTTGGAGCATAATGGTGCTGTTTTAGTGTGTACTTTCAAAGGGGCAGCAGAATTAGTGAAAATTACCTCCAGGGATAAAGGTATGGCCAGCTGCAAGGTTCCTCAGTGTCAAAATTAATTTATGTTGGAAATTAGATTTTAGACTTCTAATAACAATGCTAAGCCACTTAAGTATATCTAAATAAACCTGAGATTTACTCATATTAAATACTACTGGACAAGGATTTCTTTTTCGTATGTGTGGTGCTAGTGACTCAAATGAAATTCAACAGGTATAGCTGAAAAGGCAGGATTTTATCTGTTTAAGTTTCATCTCAGCCTTAGGATACTACAGGGAGAGCACTTCTGGAGAATTTAAAATTTTGCCAAAGGTCAAGGAGCTTTTTTGCATCCCTGGAACACTTCCACTCAATGTAGAGAAAGTTGTCATAGTAACACTAAGAAAACCTAGAAGTCACACTTTTTTTTAAAAATCCTTGCAGCTGAAAATATAGTTCAAATTATTGCTGTAAGTTTGCTTCTTCCCTGCCAGCTCTCCATCTCATCCCAGTTTTCTTTACACACTGTGCTGTTGCATTTGTTGCTCAATGCAAATGTTTCTACCTTAAGTAAGAGGGTATTTAATTGCAGAGAATTTTGATTCTATGTAAACATTACTTTAGTAGTTCAAGGCGGCTGTGTATGATATTAAGTAAAATGCTGAGGAAGAATAATTAATGGAAAATGCATTTTAATAATATTCTCTAACTTTCTGGAAAAATACTACTACTTATGCAATGAACCAACATCAATCCTGTGATCGTGGGATGCTCATGAAAGATTTGCTGAGTACTCCATTACACTGTGTTATATATCTATGAGATGGAATTTAGGGAGGGAAACAACTGTGACCACATCACTTGCATCTCTCAGTATTTGAATAAATAATTGTCATGGACCGGATACTTACTTCCAGAAGGAATGTGCACATACAATGAAAGAACAGTGCAATCTGCTAGAGGTCAAAAGATCAACAGGCTTCATTATGGCCCACTCTACTTAGTATTCTATTTAGTATCCCTTTCATGGACTTGTGAACAATTTTACAGACTTTTGAATGCTATGAAGTTTTTAATTCATTTAGAGAGGCTTGAACTTAAGCCAATTATTTTGTCCTTTTTTTCCCCTGAGTTAGAAGAAGTGACATCTTTAAAACTGCCGTTGTAATGACTGTTGCATAAGCATTTTTTACAGCGTCCATATAGGTGATTTGCTTTTGGTTTGGTGTTCTAATAGGTAGATTAGCAAATAGGATTTCAATTTGTACTTGTTATGCCATCACTGTTTTTATTGCATCTTGCTGTGCCACCTGATATACTGTGAACTGATCCCATTGAAAAGGTGGGATACCTGCAAAATTAATTGGTATCACTCTAAGATGCTGTTAACTGAAACAGTTATTTCCTGACCTAAAGCCACGTGTTTGGATTTAATTAAAACGATGGCATCTGCTGTTTTTTCTTATTATCTTGAACCTAATCAAAGTTTAATGGACTTTCTGGAAGAAAAACGGGCGCAGTATTCAAACAAAACCAAAGCAAGCAAACAGTGCAGTGCGATGTTATAAGCTGTTTTTTATTTGAAGACATAGATTTCTGGCATGATGAATGAATGTCAGTGTTTGTCACACGAATAATAGTGACAACATTTTAATGTAAATGCTAAAAGGACGAAGTTTCCAATGCATTGCTTATATAAAAGAATTTTAAATCTCTAGTCCTCAAATTTGTTGAAATGGAAAGTTTGAGATTTGGTGTCCTGTTGTTTTTTTAAATTAAACTTAAAAACTTAATTCGGGCACTTTAAAATAGTTTACTAAAGTATATAAAAAATGATGACTTCTTTTAAAGAAGCATGACAATTGGTTTTGCTTTGGAAATTAATTGCCTCAATCTGCCTCTTGTTTTGCATTTCTATATTTCTTCTTTTCACTATTCATAGGAATATATGTGAGGTTTTACAATAAATGGAAAGTTGGCACAGTTTACAGTCTTAATTCTTAATCCTGTTGTTCTCTATTTTAATCTATGTCAGTTTGGTCCTAGTAGGTGATATTCCCAAGAATGACACGAAACGGTCCATAGTGATAAAACTGTGGTTATAAGAGCTGTTACTGGAGCTGGTTGGTACTTCTGTGCTCAGAGGCAGTTTGACTATTATTTTTAATTGCTGACATAATTCTGGCTTTTGAGACTGGTATCCTGGAGTACTGATTGTTATCCAGTGAGTGATGATGAAGGTTAAATAATGCTAGGTAATGGTTCTTTTTGGTTTAGGAAAGCTGACTTTACAAAGTCATTATCTCCTCCTTTGTGAGCCAAAATGGAGGACCTAAATTTTGTAATGGCAGTGACATCCAACTTAGCTGGAAACACCAGGAACTGAAAATGTTTATCATGAGTTCTGGGGATTACTGTAGGGATTACTTGGGATTTCCATTCTAGTGATGTACTCAAACAAGTTGGTGCTGGTTGAAATTTTCATGTTTATTGTCTTTTGGTGAAATGTTCTTTATGTATCCCTCTGCTATGGGATTGGAGGAAAATCTTTCCAGAACTTGTTGCCTCCCTCTCAATGTGGTCAGTCCCACAGTGTCGTGTTTGAGGAAAAGTAGGAACTTTTCTCAGAATGGATCAGTGTGACAGTTCGAGGGGAGATAAAGGAAAGACCTTTCAAGTTATGCTATTGAAACCCACATCCCAGCCCACTGGGATGTTTTGTTCTGAAAGCAAAATATTCAGAACATACAGCTGCCAGACTCTACAAAGAATAGCTATGAAGTCAAAGTTTGTGTGATGTTGAATTTCTCTGCTAAATAACCTGGCCTTCATTCATGCTGATTCAGAAACAGAGTAAAATGTAATCAACTTTTATAAAAGCAATTATGCTGACTTTCTGTAATTTTGTTTTTCTAGAAAAGTTCAACAAAAAAAATTGTTAAAATTGTCCCAGGTATTATTTCGGAGCAAATAAATCTGGGCAAAATGAACAACTTGCAGTCTTTGCAAATGAAGGGTGTTGGCTACTTTGATTGTAATAAATCATTTTTAAAAGATCATGTTTGCAATGCTGATGCAAAAAATGTGGAAAAATATAACTATTAATAAGAATGGAGTTTAGATGCC
Organism: Hylia prasina; assembly: GCA_013397195.1. Taxonomy (NCBI): domain Eukaryota; kingdom Metazoa; phylum Chordata; class Aves; order Passeriformes; family Sylviidae; genus Hylia; species Hylia prasina. The sequence goes on from VYXD01006830.1 coordinate 278,369, forward strand.
AATCTTGTTGTAAGGCCATATTTTTACCTTGCATTGGAATTTCAGACCCTTTATCTGGTGGAACTTAGTTTTTCTTCTTATAAAAGCCACTGTAAACTGAGCTGAATTCAGATTTCTGTACCTCCTGATATAAATTCATTCTTTTTCTGCTGAATAATGAGAATCCTGCCTGGATTCTTGAAGAACCATTCTTGCCCTGAATTTACTGTACTTTGAAATGTTTGCCAGGGTGTCCCTTTGCTTTGTCTTCTCAAAGAACTGTCAAGTATTCCTAAAAAAATCCAAAACATAAAACCCCACCGCTTTCCCTAAAATACATTGTTCAGCCTGAATCTGTGACATTATCTTTTTTGAAAATTTTCTTTTCAGTAGTTCAGTATGTGGTAGAAAGGATATGATATTTTCAGATACATCGTCTTTAGAGAAATGCCAAAATGTGCCTGAAATGAAGAGGTAGAAAGTTAGAAAACTCTCCCGCCCTTGGGGCATTCAGGTTCTGGCTAAAAGTCAGTGGATACTACACCTACAGGAGAAATAAGGAGTCAAAGAGAAGAGATATTAACTAGAAAACCCTGTAGTGCAATCACATTCTGGAGCTGACTTCAAAGAGACTGTTCTAATGAAGTAGCCAGCAGTTACTCTTCTACAGAAAAATGTCATTACTTCTTGATATGCCTTTTACATGCAAGATTTTCTACATTTTCTGATGTAGACTTGTATTTATATATATATATTTATATATAAAGACTCAAGGGTAGGTAGTGATGAGTAAAAAAGTGCTATCTAGGCTTGCATGAAGTTATAGAGGCCAGTCTCTGACTGCAGAGAAGCTGCAGGGAAGCAGCTCAGACCTGAGCTCACTAACTTTAGCTCCCCAGGTGAGGGTCAAGAGGAACAGAATCTCCTCTAAAAGCACACTTTTTAAAAAGGAAATTTATTGTTGTTGTATTTTGGGAAAGAAGAAAGGGAAGATCTTAGGATAAGACACACCAGAGTTAGTAGTCCTGCTGAAACACAGGAAGGAAAACCAGTAAGAGAAAGATGTTTTCTTGTCTCCTCTCTGTTCGCAATGTTATTCTCCCCAGTACATTTTCATTGCAGATAAAATTATGCAAACTTATTGCTGGAGACAATACTTTGAGCATGAATGCTACCTTATTGATTTTTCTCCTCAGGCTTGTCTGAAATCAGGATTAACACATCAGGATATCAGAAGAGTGAATGGTGCCACCTGTTGCAAGGACATTTACAAGTTATCCTGTGACTTGTGCGTCAGGAAGTTTTCAGAGGTGAGTACAGCTTAATCCCAGCTGCTGTTCTTTAATTGACTGTCTCGTTAGGCTGACCACATTGTCACTGACAGATGTACTGGCCAAAGCAGCATGAAAATTGCATCATGGCAATATTGGTTGAAATCACTGTAAAAATCAATCCCAGATGTTGAAGATTTTCAGTCATGTGGTTGAAATGCTACTAGTTTTTTAAATTCTCATATGCAAGTGTTTGCGGAAGTAATTCTAAGATTGATAGGAACACAAAATTTGGCATGTGACTCTATCATGAGGAAAAGAATTATATTTTCCTGTGTATTGCCAGAGTTCCTATAATTCTTTTCTCTGTCAGATGCTCAGAGCTTTGTCTTTCTCTGTGTACAAGCAGTATATGCACATGCCCACCTGTGGTATGAGTGCGCATGTATGTATCCATGCACACTTAGTGTGTGAATTCCAAGTGCCCAAGGGAATTAGGTAATCATAACTGTGGAGAATTTCTTGGCTCTAAGCCACTCAGCCAGATACAAGGAGCACAAAGCAGAACTGAGTGAGCAGAGACTGCAACTACCCAAGAGTGAATTGCAATGAAACCTGCACAAAAGCTCTGCGGATCAACCACCTGGGATTTGCATAACTTGAGCTTGAGCCAAGGCTGATCAGGCCTGTTATGAATACAGCACAAACCTGGACTCCAGACTGAAGAACTATTAAAGCATTACTTTTCTGTCAGTTGTGAAATGTTTCTGTGCTTCCTGAGCACAAAGTGCAGCCTGTGCTGCTTTGAGCTGGCCTGTGCTCAGGTGTGCAAACTTTTGCCTTTGTTTCTGTCAGGCTTGGGGAAGATTATACTCACTGTCTTCTCCTTTGCTGAAAAGTGGGTCTAAAGTTGCAAAGTGTAGGGATACACATGGGATTTACTCATTCCCTCTCTGTGTCCACCTAATTGTTATGGCATCCAATGAGCATTTACCATTGGATTGGATTAACCACTTATAAAATGTAGCCCCCTCAACATCTACTGAGATCTGGTGCAAGATTTTTCAAACTGTATTTTCAAAATTAGCAACTCCCATCTGTATTTTGCTCAGTCTTTTTAGAGATTTTTGTTTAAATTGGTTTTCAGGGGATTAAATTGGGTAAAAGGGAATTTGCACTGAAATTTTATACTGTATGCAGCTATAATTACATCTCAATAGTTCTCACATGTTGATTTAAGATGCAGCAGACTATAGTCCCCTTTCCAGTAATTTGTTTCTGATGCCAAAATATCTCCTGAAGAGAGATTAGATAATTGTAGCAGAGATGTTTTCAAATCTTATCTGGCTGAGTGGCAAGTCAAAGATGAAAGATCTCCTTCAGTCTTAAATACATTGCTCTCTAATACTTTTATTACTTACACTTGTACGTATGCTAAGTGTAGTTGACCTGTTAGTGTCAAAGAGGAGCTGTAAGCTGACACAGAGGTGTGTGATTCTTTGTTTTACTGGAGTGACAGCAGAGTGTTCTGCTCCCTGATGGATGAGGATGGTAAATCTGCAGTGTGTAATCCAGCTACTGCCATGACAGAGTCAATAGTGGATGTACAGCTTGCTGAGACCTGAAAGAATAAATATCTGAAAAGGAAATTATGTTTGTATTTTCTCATTTATTTTGCCCTCTAGATGACAATTATAAGAATAGGCCTTCATATCAAGGTAGTTATATAGTTCAAACAGGCAAGGAAGCTTTAATAGGAAGTTGTAGGGGTTTGAGAAGATGGTCAGCTTTTAGCTTGTCAGCAATGTAAGAAATCTATACAGAATCTAATTTAAAAGTTAAAGGAGGAACATGAATAGCCATATCTGAACATCCTGCTATTACAAATGATCCAGTTTATCTGTAGTATGTGGTTCACCATATTCAGTTCCTTATCAAGAAATTGATATGTTGTTATGCTTTACAACATTTTATTAGTTCAGAGTTCTAATTTCTTTAGATTTCTTTTTAGGAGGTCATATTGCAGGGAGGGGATGTAATTCAAATACTGGAACTGGTGAAATGTCACATTCAGTATAGTTTGCTTTTGATTATTCTATGTTTACTGAACAACAGCTTGATCTTTCCATTTGACCCTTTCTTATAGAATTCCTCTCCCTGTGTGCTATGTGACCTGTTCTGTCACTTAACTTCCCTACATGCTTCACCTTGGAGATACTGAAAAGTGTTTGCTGAGTATTTTCAGCACCCCACTCCAATCCTGGTTTACGTTTTTTACATCTGGGGCCTGCAGTTGTATTCTGAACTTTTATGTTAAAATCTGATTTGTATCACAGGTTTTGCACCACTGCTCATGCTGCAGAGATCAGAGTGTGTTGTGAGGGCTATTGTAATCAATCTCTACCTATTTTGATGATGTAACAGTAGTCATGGGTTTGGTGTTTCAGTCGCACTAGACGAGATATAGGTCACTAAATACTTGATCCAAATCTGAGAGAAGTCAGGTAAAAACTGTTGACTCTGAAGAAATCTAGAAAAAACTGCTAGGCATAAACATTTTGTAAAACACCTCAGAACAAAACAAAAATACTCCTTTTTCTCAAATTCATTTTAGTGACTGATGTAGATTTGACATTATGAGAAAATAGCATGCTTTGGGGTGCTCTTAGTCCATATTACAGAGTTGGTAAATAGTAAGGATGAAATTCAGATTTGATGGTAATAGTTTTGATGTTGGCATGACTAGAGCTAGGATGGATCTTTGGAAATTTAATTATGTTAACTTTTCAAGTTATTATGCTTTAAATTGTTTGTTGCCATTAGGATTTTATCTTAGCTAATTCCCTGGGTAATAACAATGAATTAAAAGCAAAGGCTCTGGGGAAACCTTACCTCAAGCTTTCAATACTTCATGGGGCCTTAGGGGAATGATGGCGACAGACTTTAGCAGGACCTGTTGTAATAAGACAAAGGGTAATATTTTTAAACTAAAAAAGGATAGATTTAGACTATATTACAATATATTTGTGATGAGGGTAATGATACACTGGCACAGGTTGTCCAGGGAGATGGTGGATGCCTCATCCCTGGAAACATTCAAGGCCAGCTTGGACAGGGCTCTGAGGAACCTGGTCTAGCTGAAGATGTCTTACCTCATTGCAGAGGTGGGGGGGGTGTGATTAATGATCTTTAAAAGTCTTTTCCAACCCAAAATATTCTATATTCTAATGAAAAATTTCTGAGAATCCAGCTTATCAGTACTTTTTAAAAAGCAAGAAATCTTTTTGGACTGATTGTTATGCATGCCAGGCTCTGAGAGGAGAAATGTTATGAAAGGTAATAAATACACTGCTCCACTTAATATTTGGCTAACATCTTGATCTGGAAGATTTTTTTTCAATTTAAGCGTGAATAGCCTTCATTTCTCATTTCCAGAAAATGCATGTTTTACATGTATTTAATTGCTCAGTAAAGTAATTGGTGGCATTATTGTATTGCAGTGTCAATGCCATATTAGGCTAAAATATTGATTCAAAATTTAACATATCTGGTATTTCTAAATGTTCAAATAATTATCCTTATTGCTCTAGAAATAAATGTGGAAATTATTTGAAGCAATACAATTTTGTGCTTCTCTATTTAAAGTTTAGGTGTTCTGGAATTGTTGTCATATACAAGGCAATTGAATCAGTATGCTTTTCATTCATTTCAGATGTTGAATAGGAAATCTAAATGGACCAATAACTGATTAACCAAAATCCTGAGAATGCAGTTAAAGGAAACAAAAGTCATTCTGTGGGTAACTTATTGCAAATATTGCACTTATTGCAGCTCACAAATTGCAATTAAGGTACTCTGAAACTCTCTAAGAAATCACTAGTGGAAAAAAATATAAAAACAAACAACCCTGAAAGCACTATTTTATTTTGCTGCATGTGGAAGGTCACAAGATTCAACTGGAAAAGATCACAGTGGTGGAAATGTTTGGGTTTATTTTTTCTGGGCTACAGCATGCTTGAGTAAAATCCTAGCTTGCATTTGCCAAGTTTGCTTTTTTGCTGTAAACTTTGCTCAGTAGAAATTGCATGGCTTTGCTGAACTTAGAACTTCTGAGTTAGTGTGGAAAGGAAGGAATTCCTGCAACTTCATGAAGTTTTAATAACATTTGAGGTAGGATTGGCCATTCAGCTTGTTTTGTTTAGTTTCTTTCCTCTGCTGCACGGGTCAGATAAATTATTAGTCTTACCCAGCCTGTGTCTGCAGCAACAGGTGATGATACTTTAGGAAAGGACAACAGCTGGGCCACTTTCTGCTGCCCCCTCTACTTCTACTCTGCTCTTCACCTACTTCCATCTATAATGATCATGTCACAGCTGTTGTGGGCCATACACTGAAGATGAAACTGTAGAAATAACAGATGAAGCTGCCTGGAGTTCCTGTGAAACTTTACCTGCTTTGTAATACAAAAAAAGTTAGTTTTTAGAACAAGATGATGCAAAAGAATCTTTCAGTTAACCTTCCCAACTTCTGTTACTTCTCACTTACCCTGATCCACTTTTCTTTTTTAGCTAAATGTGTTGTTCTTATTTTAAAGCAAAAATTAAAAAAATAAAACAGTTCTTTTCATTAATACTTGCAGAAAACATTCCTCTACAACAACTTGGGCAAAAGCAATGCAAGTACAACATTTAAGTAGCTCAAATTCAAGCAAAAAAACCACTAAAAACAAAAACAAACAAAACAACAAAATACCCCCATAAAACAAAAAATCCCCACAAAACCAAAAAAAAAAAAAAAAAAACAAAAAAAACCAAAAACCTATGCCAGACTTTGAAGGTTGCCATATTTGTGCCAGGAAAGTTCTGCAAACCTAGATTTTTGCCTTTGGCCATGACCCCAATCCTCCTTGACAGGCTGAGCACTCTGGCTTCTGAAGTGCACTGGGAGGCTGTCCAGAGTCCCTGGCAGTGATGAGAAGGCTTCCCTTGAGGTGGGTTCTGTGGCACATCCAGGGAAGCTGTCTGCCTCCTGTCAGCAGCCTGTCTGCTCAGAGTGGAGTAGCAGGACAGCCTGGCCAAGAGGGAGAGAGCCACATCGTTAGAGCACTGCATCTGCTTTGGCTTCAAAAGATGTTTGGAGATCATGTCCCTACTGGAAATCAGTGGCAGGTTCCCAGGACTTCACAAACTTGTGCCCAAACTAGTGCCAAGCAAAGAAAAAAGGCAAACAAACTAGCTCCAAATAGGAGAGCACAGTAGAATATTTTATTTTGTTCAATTTGTTAGTTTTATATTAACTGTTATCTGGTATTTCTAATGCTTTTGAAACATCAAATAAACATATCTTCACTGAGATGTGACTGAAGGATGTCGTAATCCCATTACTGAGGTGTTACTGAATTTAGGAGGTGCTACTGTCTCCTGATCATCAAGCAAGGAGAATTTCTCCAGGGAGAAATTCTGTTTTCAGAGAACATATCTGCATCCTTATGCAGAAACAAGTACCAGCTAAGGCCTAAACTGAGCATTACAGCTACTCTTGGTGGAGTGATAATGAGTCTTTGCTAACAGCATCTAATCCTTCAATTAACCTTCTTAAATTACACTTTCTTTTCTGAAGCAGATTATGTTCTAAACAGAGATCCAGGATTTGTGCTCTCACTTTGTCAGTGGTAGGTAGAAATTCAACTGAGTTCCTCTCTCAAGATGTGTGAGGGATTGATGAAAAAGTTGGCATTGGAATGACACATCTGGTGCTTGTGTTTCTATATTTTTATAAAAATTGTTCTATCAAGTATACAAAACATTAAGCCCATATTTCAGGTCTTGTTCCTTTGGCATTCAGTGTGTTTCTTTAGTCTGACTAAGGTGGATGTTGGCTTTCCCCTGCTCGTCTTGTACGTGCTTAGTAATCTGATACTCACTTGATTTGTGAAACTCATGGGTGACATTCATTTATCTCATCTGATAAAATTTTTTAGCAAATTCTGCCTTCTGACAGATCCTCTGTCACAGTGTTTTAAGGGGAAAAAAATGCAGCAGATAAATTTCAACTTCAGGCCGTCCTCCAGCATCTTCGACAGGTCTGTAAAAACAAACTGATGGATGATGTCACAGGAGCCCTTAAGGAGTTGCACAGTAATGACCACGATCATCAGGCAGAATACTTTCTCATCAATCTCAACCAGGACAGAAAGGACTGTTATTTTAATGCAGTAGAAACCTTTTTAATGGGGTGTGCAATGGGGTTCTACGCATATCTTATTTACCAGTAATATATTGAAACATATCAGGTGAACAGTTTCCCTTAATAATATTTTTAAGGACTCCAGTCTAGAGCTTGTTTGTTTAGACATGCATTTTTCAATTATTTTGAGCTTTTCCATCTCCAGGTTTTGTCTTAAACAGGACCCATAACCAATAACAAATTTTCTTCTCACACTCAAGTTTACATAGAGTAGTTCTAAAGAAACGGTTTTGTGCCTTTGAAATTTGTTAGCAAATATCCTGAGAGGTGATACGTTACCTGATTTGCAAGCATGGCAAAAATGGTGTGGAAATTTCAGAAACTGATTATTATACAGGATAAACAAACAAACAAAAAATAAATTTTTAAAAATGCTCTTTTTCATTGCTATTGTCTATGTTGCTTTTATCTAAGTTAAAAATATTTTACCTTTTCTTTTTAAATTACTTCAACTATTTTTTTATGTACTGCGTGGAAATAACAGGAAATATTTTTGTTGTGGAAATCATCTGCTTGGCTTTTCAAGCAATGCTATTTATCTGTGTCTTGTTGCACATCCCCAGCAGAGGGCTGGACACACTGAAATGCTGGTTAGCTCTGTACCCCTTACACACACAGGGCAGTTGGATCTGCAGTTATGTGTGTGTCCACTGTACCCTCCTGGTGTCCCTGGCTGTACTTGGCTTATATTGTTGAATCTTTTCTGGAAGGTTGGGTAACTTCTGAGTGCTCAAGTAGTAAGTGAAGATAATTTTTCTCCTAAAAGAAATGTTTATGTTTAGTCAGTGAGTGTTCCTGTGTATTGCCTTCCAAACCAAAGGAGAAAGGTACCTCTGCTGTCACCTGCTCTAAACCTGCATCTAATCACAGTTTCCAGATCCAGCACTCCCTGTGCTCCAGTAACCTGGACATACAGGGAGCCTTTAATTGCCCCTTTAGGCCTGCACAAAGATCAGCAGTGCTGAAGCCCTGTGGTATCAGAGTCAGCTCTACCCCCAGAAAACATTACACTCCAAAGAAGGCAAAGGCAAACTCTTCTCCTTCTGAATGAAAACACTCGTGTGCCTCTTTCAGTGTCATTGCTTTGGAATCTGCCATCTTACATAAGCATGGCTGGCTTTTTTGCTTTATTTTGGCTTTTTTTAGTTCAACGTTTTAAGTAGCCTACCTTGGGTTTTGCAGAGCTTTAGTAATAAGTAATCTCGCTTCTTGAAGAGTGGACTTGCAGGAGTGAATACACAGTCACTTCTGTGTGATGTCTGGGTGCTGAAAAGTTTGATCTTCTCGATGAATGAATTTTTTTTAGATGAAGTGGGGCTTTATATCCTGAGACTGTAGTAAGTGGCTGGAGGTTTGCAAAAAGGGTTTATTAATTTCCTGTTATCTAGAATTTGTCTCTTCATACAATCAAACAGATGAGTAAAATAGAGATGTGGAGAATATAGATCATGAATGGATATTTTGTTCTGACTAGTAATCTAATGGCAGGCTGTCATTTGTCTCCTCAGACTATTTACAACTGCCTGCAACTGAGACAGAAAATATTGCTCAATTAGATAAAAAATGTATTTTTAATTAATTATTCAGTGCTGTCTTGCAGAACTGGAATGCATCCAATGGAACTTGGAAGTGCCCTCATATGATACCATGAGTTGAATGAATTCAGCAGTTGCATCCAAGGAGGATGTTGTATATATCCATTCTCCTCTAAAAAGTACATTGTTGACAGCCTGCTGTTCTCTGTATTCTTCCTGTGCACTGGACTGAGATTTTTTCATTTCATGCATCATCATTCACAGCTTGCTGGAGTAATTCCATGAAGTCAGTACATATCCCTCATACACATAAACAGAAGAGGGAACAATATATTTTTGCTGTTGTTTTTGAAAGCTGGGCACATTTGCATAGATTTAATTTTCCTTTTTGCCTGCTAGTGAAGTCTATTGGGCAGGAAGGAAGAACAACCTCTAGTTATTTTAAGCTCTTTGTAAGCTTGAAGTCCGTTATTAATTTGGTACAGAGTTTGGTTTTCTTTATGGTTTTTATCACTTCAGTTAATATGAAAAACAACTGTGATTTAAAAGAGGAGATATTGTGTAGTCTAGCTGAAATCACCTTGATGGTGCTTCACCCCTAAGAGTTAAGACATTAAATTAAAACTTGTGAGCTAAGTGTCCTCTTGGCTTTGATTAGGTGGACTTAGAGATCCATATTCTGCTGTGTAGCCTTTTCTACTGATTTGTGAGGATCAGCAATAAACTGGTTCCTTGCTTTAAGAGTTTTCTAGCGTGGGGTGTCCTCAGCTGGTGAGGAGGGAGTATCAGGGATATGAGGCAGGAAACTGCTGCTCTGTGGGTTTGACCCCTTAGCATGCCTTTTGCTACCTGGTATAGTTTAAAGCATAAAAATGACTTAAAATTGTATGAGTGAGCTGCTGTAAAGGTGGCTTTTTTTGTAGCTCTGTGGTGGGAAGTGCAATATCTTTTTCCTTTAGTCAAAGTAGGCAGCATACTGCTCATGCTGCAGGCTGTAGTTGAGAACCTTTGGCAGCAGTGTCAAACTGAGAATCTCCCACTGCTGGTTTTCCATTCTGTCCCTTCCCTGATCTCTGAGTGCAGGCTCATGTCTTTGTCATATCCCATCAGTTGTGGAGTCATAGTGAGAGCAGGGCATGAATGAAGAAATAGTATCCCATGGTAGGGATGGCAGATGGAAAGAGCGACTCCTTGAACTGTCTGTAACACTGCATGCTTCTGAAACCTCAGCAGCACTTGGAAAGTGGGTTGGAAAGACGTGGGAATAGAATGACCAGAGTACCATCAGCAGAGAAGGGGGGTATGTTGGTCACTGCCATGTGCTATGTGTGCACAGGGACACCCACCCTCTTCTGTAAAAAACAGCTGAAAGTTCTCATGAATCTTGTCCAGAACACAAAGTGTGAGGGTTGAACTGGGGCTGAACTGCATGGTCTGGAGACTGATAAAATAAACATGTAATTTAGGTGCTGATTAAATATGTATGTGTTTATGAAGGAAAACAGCAGGGAGTTCTGAGAGGCAGATAGAGTAATGGGGAATTAACACCATCAGTGCCAGGTTTCAAAGCAAGATGGAAAAGAAGGGGGCTGTTTTGAGGCCCATTGCTGACTCTAAGAGACACAGTATTAGGAAAAATCTTGCTGGTTTGAGTTTTTCTTTGTTTAAGGAAAATTACCTCACAGATGCTTCATTGTTATAGACAATTACATCAAATTTGTGAGATTGGTCTTTCTGATTGGTCAAGTGAAAAAAAAAAAAAGCTGTGTTTGGATTTTGATTTTGGTTTTTTCATCTGTTTTCAAAAGTTGGGTGTTCTTTTTTAGAGGCAGTATTTCAAAAATTCATCTTTTCAGGGTAAACTTGATTCAACTCATTCAGGACAGGCCTGATTACCTGAGCAACTGGCAACTGAGCCCTGCTTTCTACAAGTCATATTTTTCCTGTAGAATTGTTTATAGTTGATTAATTGGTTGGTTTTCGAATTACTGTTCTGTGGTTTTGAAACTGCATCTTAAAGCATAATATATGGTCTAAAGTAAGCTGTGTTATTTCACATTTATATCCATAGATTTTGAGGGGATGATGAATAAGTATAAGACTATCTCAGTGTAATCTAATAATATGATTAGCATCTTAATATGACATCTTTAATAACATCTCCTTGTCTGAGCAAGCATTTGCTGCATGTGCACCCAGCTCACGCTCTGAGGATGTCTAAGATTTTGGATGGTAAGGTTGTTTAAAGGCCACATGGTGGCTCACAGTGGTACAAACTTTTGATAGTGCTTGTAAGCCAAGACTGAATTCTGCTTTGCAGTGTGTGAAAAGTACAGGCACTGCTAGAAATTGCTCTTTGTGAATCAGCCTCAGTCTGTGTGTGCTCTGCCGTGGCCAGGGTGATGTGCAATCACAGTGGTACCTGTGCAGGTATGACCTTTGTCTTTCACATCACAGGGAAAGTCGTTATTGTAATCAGGCACATTTGTGAAAAGCTTCAAGCATTTTGAAATAATATATATTTATCTCCACTGATATCCTGACAAAAAAAGAGAATTTCTAAGTTTTTAACTGAGCAAGTTTTGCTTCAGCTTTTTTCCTAAACTGGCTTAAAGAGAAATGTGAGTACATATCCTTGTTGATGTTTCTGACTGTATCTGTATTATGTATTAACACTCTTTCCTTTATCAAAGGAAAGAAACTAAATCCCTTTCTTCCAGTTTCAGCAATAATGCCTGAATAATGTGCTGGGTGCAGATTGGACTCAGCTCCCTTCAGCAGCACAGCACTGCAAGCCATGATTATGTACTGTTTTGAATGCTTTATGAGCAGCTCAGTGTCTCCTGATACCGTATAGTTTCATAAAGTGTTGAAGAGAACCAAGAGCAGGGACCAGAAATATCCCAGGGATTGCAGGCTCAGCCTGTGCTCAGCACCAACAGTTCCCTCCCAGCTCCCCTGCTAGAAGGGAGCTCCCACCTCTGGCAGTGTGTGGCAGGGTGCTGCCAGCGAGGGTGACGGGCACGGCCGAGGGGCTCCGTGCCAAGGCAGCGTTGTGGGAAGGGGCAGGAGAGTGTGGCCACTGAAACTGGCAATGCATCAAGCTAAGATAGACCCTGCAGATGCTGGATCTCACAATTTTTCAGCACCTGCTAGTCTGTATATGTGGCCAATACTGACAGAGAAGTTAAACCTTCAGTGTTAGTTCTTCCCTGCTTTTTTCTCTTTTGTAAGGAAATTTAATCTGTGCTGTGGACAGTTTGAGGCCACGTGAGAATATGGGATTCTGCTTGGGAAACCCAGCTGCAGTGCTGGCCCTGTGAGCAGCCTCCCAGACCATCACTTTCCAGCCTTGGGCAGGACCAGCATCCTGATCCTGACACATTTTAGGTGAGGAGTACTTGCCAGGGACTTGCAACGTTATGAAACGAAATATGCCTTGCCTCTGCTTCCTCAGAAGGTGAGCTACTTCCATAAAAATCCCAACCCATGGCTGGAAACTATTTAAACTTATCCTGTAGCAGAAATATCTTTTTCTTAGTGATAGTTGAAAGCTTATAAAATTACACTAATGAAATGTGATTTTAAAAGCTTGATTTTGCATTTGACAATTTCAACTACCATGCCAAATTAGTGTATAATACTAAATCTTACTTTGTTTTCTAAGTTTCAATTCACTTAAAAGTCATGACACAATTTGATTTTTATTTTAAATGGGAAAAAAGAGAGTGAAAAACTCATTTAACATTTTTTAAGCATTGAAAAGATGCCATTAGTTCTACTTTCAAGGATGCTTGGTTTGTGTTAGTAGGGATAGGATTGAGCTCAAGGAAATGAAACCAAGTACCTTACAGTGAGAAATTACCCCTCTCTAAATGATCCTTCTCTTTTTTTGAACAGTTTTTTCCAAGTGTGAGCAAGAATAGAATGTTCAATCATCACTTAATACTTCAGAGGAATGCAGCGCAGTAAAAATCTGTACCTAAACTCCAAGCATTTTAACCAGTCTTGTATAATAGAAATAATTTAGTAACAGTTTATGCTCAGTTATAATGAGACATGCACACAAACCAAGGTAGATTAAAACTCAAAGTCCAAATTCAGATCTTAATTAATACCAGTGTAAATCTACAGTAAATTCATTGAAGGTAATATTACAGCAGGATCACTGAAAATAGATTGGGGTGTCAATGTACCACAAAATACTGTGCTCTTCTCGCTCATTTAACACAACTCCATTTGTATAATAATGTAAAGCTAATTGTCCAGTCCTAAGTTAGCACATTACATTGGTCTGTAGCTCTTAATTAACAGAACAGGCTTTTGAGTAATTTGGAAGTATGCTGAATTTTAAGTTCACAAGGAATTTAAGATGCATTAAATTAAAGATAACATCACACATAGGTCATTAGAGTGACAATTCCATATCCTAAATACTTGATTTAACAGCACAGTTCATCGTTGCCAACGACATAAGCAGCTCTCATGCATGAAGAGACACTACAACACTTCTTCCCCCTGGCTGCAAGGGCAGCTCCTTCAGGAAGGGCCTGGGGGCTGCCTGGGCATTGCCAGCCAAGCCACTCTGGATTGAAATATAGACACTTATCTCCTCTGTCCTACCTTTCCAAAGGTAGCTTGTGCTCTCAGATTAAAATCTGACCAATCGTTAAAGTGCCAGAAGAAGCTGCAGGAATATAGAATAATTATGTCACATTTTTAAAATTCATTTGGCATATTTTATGGTTAAGAGCATCTCACAATTAACTGTCTTTGCAGAGTCAAAACACTGCAGCTTTCAAAAGCTTGGTAAGACAATTTTATTTGGATGAAAATTTCTTTGTTTAAAGATTTTCTATAGCCTTACCAGAGTTTTTCAACACTCAGTGGTAATGAGGCACCTTGTTATTAAAATGAGAGAAATGCTATTGTGTTCAGAGTATGTGATAAATATGATTGTCACATTTTATGAAAAACAAGACTTTTGCATCATTTTAACCTATCATTAGGATACAAGACATACCATAATTCTTACTTTTATTATGATAACCTAACAATCCTCTGGAGACCCAGAAATTGCTGTGTCAGATATACCTTAGCACCTGATGCAGTGATGAGAAGACAGCAGGCCTTGCATTGAAAGGGTGAACTCTTGCCCCAAAGTCCAGGCAGCACCAGGACACCAGTTCTGACCAGTCTTTTGTCAGTTTGAACAGTAGCATCTCTTTCAAGCCACTAGAGTGTTTTATTACAGAAACTTTAAGAAGACCTACTAGAAGTTTGAAGTTGCTCTAGTTGTTAGGAAGAGGGATGGCCCACTTCAACAATAATGTCATGGGCAATAGGTAATTTAAGTTTTCCTCTCCAGTAGTTTTCAATGGAAGCCAAGTTGGTGCAAAGACACTTTGTAGATCTTCCCCTCATTTCTTGTAATTCATGTTCTATAAAAGAAAAGAGAATCTGAGCACAGGTCTGACATTTAAACTGAAACTCACCTCTTTTCCTCCTTTCTGTTCCCAGGAGACATGGGAAAATCAAAACAAAAATTTCTTAACTCCCTTTCACTGGTTTCCCAATACAAAAAATGTACATCTTCAAAAGGATTGTTCTGTTATAAATGCATAATGTACCTCGGGAAGGGTGGAGATCTCCTTCAGTCATGGCTATGTTTTTTTCCATATTTTTATCACTATCTGCCTTCCCCATGGATGCCAGGCTGAGCTGACAGCAGGCTGTGGGTTGTCACTCAGTGCCCCACAGCTGCCACCCAGCTCTGGCAGAGCCAAAGCCACAGCCAGGGAGGCCATGAGCACAGGGCCACCAGGGATGGGGCTGTCCCAGTCAGCTCTGCCCAACACAAGCCCAGAGAGCTCCTGTCCTCTCCAGGACACTGCAAACCTGTGACCTTCTGCTGGCAATGGCAGAAGTCATGTGAACAAGAGCACACCTCTCATATTTATGCTGGCTGTGAAAGAAGTATTGGCATCAGCAAGGACACATTGAAAATTAATCAGAAACTGTCCTGTCTGGCAGCCTATGTGTGAGAGCCTGGGAACTTCCTTCATCCACTCATCCAGTATTAAGGGATTAAATATAACGTAGTCTGTTGGAATGTGTTCCTTGAGGACCACTCAGCTCCAGAGAACATTCAATATGTTTTTTGGCTAAAGCAGGAGACTCTCAGTAGGTATTATTTCATGCTTGCTGTGGCAGAGGCTCTTTGGAAAAAGGCATTAATGTATTTTGTCCTCCTGCTACTTTTCTATAATCGCTCAGGCACAACTACAAGAGCAAACCAACCCTGCATATGAGAATGAAGGCATTTCAGGATATGA
Source organism: Hylia prasina (assembly GCA_013397195.1). Lineage (NCBI taxonomy): Eukaryota > Metazoa > Chordata > Aves > Passeriformes > Sylviidae > Hylia > Hylia prasina. The sequence continues at coordinate 293,735 of VYXD01006830.1, forward strand.
AAACAATTTTACATTTACTTGTCATTTACCTCTTCAGCAGAAAAACTGAATCTCCCTCACCCAAGCTATGCTAGATGACAGGAAGATATTTGCTACTGCATTTTCTTAGAAAAACAGAGGAAATGAGTCCCTATGCTCCTATTTCCTGCATGGTTGTTCTAACTATTAGATTTAGTCCTGTCCCCTGGAAAGAGACAAACAAAAGGCAGACTCAGCTTCCTTAGTTTTTTAAAAGAAGAGAAGCGAGTAGGCATCCTGTGTTAGAAGAAATGTGGACAGAAAGAACTAGGAGATGCCTCCTCTTCAGGGTCAGGAAACTTGGCATCACTCTGTCTTTATTTGCTGTTTGTTGAAGAAAATACAGTGTTTAGACAGCTCAGCATCTGCAGGGCAATCAAAAGTGAATGCTGCTGTATTCTTACATTGCTCTCTGCTGAGAGCCTCAGCACCATGGTCAAGGCTCCAGGTTTTGTTTATTTATTTAATTATTTGTTTTATAGGCATTTTTATTATACCTAATGTTTAACCTCTCTGTCCCTTCCTGAAATCAGGGGACAAAAGACAGTACATTTGAACTATAGAGGATATATGCATCTGATGTAAAGCATTCTGATGGTTTGATAAAAATATAGTTAATGTAGTTATGGGGGAAGTGTTTCTTAGAAATAATAATTTGAGCCTGATATTGTGGAATAGTTAGAACTAAAAGCATTGGTTTTGAAAAGGTATGTTGGTGTTCAGAAGTCCAGTTTTGACTAAGAAAGATAAGAAAATGGCAAATGTGATGGATACAGAAAGGTGTGGTGTTTTCTGGCTGAAATAATCCTGATGGAACTTAACCCTGCAGTGCTGGTAGCGCTGGCATTTAGTATGCTACAGCTGCAGTGGCATGCCCAGGAAATTTAAATTCAGTGTAACAGTTCTTAAGGTGGCTATAAATAGAAATTAGCAACTTGTAAAAGTGTTTTCCAGAGTTTTATCAAAGGAGTAGAAGATGCAGAGGACAATAAGTCAAGTTTCAGGATGTGTGTTCCAATTAGACTTTTGGAAATATGATTGTTTTGATTCATGTGGGAATTGCAAATCAGAACTACTGGAGCAAGAGGCTCACTAAATCTGAAACCAAAGTATTGTTTTTCTCTCTAAGTATTCAGCACAGTAAATTTACTTTTATAGTAGTATCATATTGTAACTCTTGAAAATTAACTTCCAGGAATGTGGTCTCTTACCATTACATAAAAATAACATTTTTGCTTCATGAAGGACGATAAGGCTCTGTAGAAACAGAGGATTTTAAAGTGCTAATTAAGTGTATTTTTCACTTTTAGGCAATTGATGGATTTTTAAAAATCAGTCATCATATCCCTGAAACCTAAAATATGTAATTTTGATTTAGAAGTTTTATATTAAAATGTCTTTGTTATTTTTAAATAGAATAGAAATAAAAAAGAGTGTAATGAGATACAAATTTTTCAGTTTACTCAGTCCCTTCTTCTCTTTCTTACTTCTAGTGTGCTAAGGTTTTTGTTCCCTTTCGTGGATTTTTTTGTTAACCTTTATTTACACTCAATCTTTTTTTGATGCAGTTCAATGAAGGTTAACAGTGTTTGACATCTGTCTGTAAAATGAAGAAGGAAAAAGGTGGGTATTTTAGTTTTGTTTTATTTGGGGTTTTTTAAGAAAAATTAAAGTTCTAGAAATAATTTCTTGCTCTGTAGTTCATTATGATATCAAATGGTGTCATCTCAAATAGATATTTATTTAGTATATTCTAGCCTTATGTAAAGAGAATAATTAATCAAAGTGCATTTTTGGCCATTGTTCCTTAGGAAACTTTGTCAGTAACTAAATATTTAATATGCAAACCCTTCATAGCCCTTGTTCAGAGCCATATTGTGTTTCCTGGCAAACAACAGTATTGAAGGAAATGGCAAGGTATTTTGGAGGACACTGAAAGCTTTTGATATCACCTCAGCGAGAAGGTTTTGCTCTCTTTTCCTTTGCTGCAGACACACAGATATGGAAATTATTCAATTTGCTCTTCTGAATCATGTTAGACACACAAAACAGAGTGTTTTTTAAAGAAACCCCTAATCTGTTGATTTATTTGTGTAAGGTACCATAATCAGTACATCTCGGAGGTCCCTCCTGCAGAGTCCCCTGCAGCAGTTACTGATCCCTGGGGGCAGCTGGGAGCTCGCTCTTGTCTCCAGCTGGTCTCTTCCCACCTGTGTAGGTGACTATGGGGGAATTTCTGAACCATCCTGGGAACTGGGTAGACACCCAGGCTCTGCTCTGTCATCCAGTTGTGCAACTATAACAAAAGGACTTCCAAATCCCATAACTCTTGCCCCAGTGGGAAAATTGTTCTTGTTTGTCCCAGTTAAACACCAAGCACAGGGGCAAAATCAGTTGTTTAAGTCCATGAATCTACTTTTGCAGTAACAGAGGATGGAGAAATGAGATTGTTTTCCCATTATTTCTAAGTGAGGTTTTAATTGAAGTTATGAAGGTTCCTCAGATTCAAAGGTTATATGGGCTCTTTGTGATTTGGTTGCACTTTAAAAAGATGCACATTGGTAGTTGATGTGCTAGTCAAGCACTTGCAGTTTTTAACTTCTACCATCTGTGATCAAGATGACCTTGGTTCTTACCCTTTCCAAATAAAATGTATGGTTCTTTTGCTGAGATTTCTCTCAGTAAAATGTGTGACTGTAAAGTAGTTCAGCATTTTTGCTGAATGATAATCTACTTGGAAACAGCAGAGAGCTGAGGGAAATTGAGTCCTCAAGTGTTATCCTCTTGTGCAAGAAGCAAGAATCCAGGGCTGAATTTCTGCTTTCAGCATCTTGACTTTACAATTGCAGACACCCTCAAATGAACTGCTGCTTGTTTTGTGAGAGTAATTATTGCACTTATAAGTAAATTTGTGATTTGTCATTCTTTACTTAAGTGCTAACATTTTTAATTACGTTAATTTAATTACATTAAATTACATGCAAATTTATTACATTACAGTATTTAATGTAGCTTTCTGACTTGGGGTGTTCTCAAGTAATTGCAAAGACAAATAATTAATTTTCATTAATTTTTTATGTTTTTGTAGCCATTTTCTATTTAGAATTTAAATTGAAAAGGGGTATAAATTTAAATGGGAAAAGAAAAACTCCTTAAAATACTTCAGAGAGTAGTTAGAAAAATCTCAAATCTTACTTGCCCCTCAAGATTTATGACATCTTATTTCAAGAAAGAGATCATAAAAAAACCACTAAAACAACTTAGTGACGGTAATAAAATGATATTATTTATTGCTTTAGGCAGTTAGTGGAACTTCTAGAAAAGTTTTCAAAAGTAAATAATAAGATAATAATAATTTTTAAAGTCCCTTATATCTGTTAATATTAAAGCATTTCTTATAAGAACAAGCATCTAAATGATAGGTGCAGCCCCTATTGGCCAGATACAGAAGAAAATAATCCAGTATCTGAATGCAGCTTGTTTTATTGCAGAGCTTAAGAAAAGTTGCAACCTGCTTTATGTGCTGGGGTCTGTGGACATGAGCTAATTCCATTAAGGGCGTTGTCTCCCTAATGACTGCTTAATAACTGAGTTAATGCTACATGCTGCAATAATATCTTTGTACATTCTGATGTAACATCCATGTTAGCAGCTAGAATTTGCTAGAATGCTTACATAGACTGTCCTAAATTTTTTATCCTCAAAGGTCAAAATTTTCCCAAAGAAATTTTCTCTAATGTTAAATTTTAAAGGAAAGACTCAACGACATGTAGGTTCTTTGTGCTGAGGTTTTAGAATGCTGCCTTGGGTATTTGAGGGCTGCCATGGTAGTGCAAGTGGAAAGGCTCTCTCCAGATGAGCTGCAATGATCTCTTCCAGAGTCCTAACACAGGCCAATGGTTTAAATCATGGCAAATAAAGACAATAAAAGTTTTATTAGTTGTAATAAAACCGCCAATATAGTTTAGGCATAGGCTGGTCCCAGCAGCAGCACTTTTATAGCTGGGTTGCCAGACCCTGCCTTGACTGATCCTTCTTGCTGGGCTCTGAGTATAGCTCAGAGAGCTCATGCTAAAGTGTCACTGGTGCTGCCTCTGCACTGAAATCTGCCAACATTGCCAATCCAGACCTCTCTGCATGGCACGGGTAAGAAACACATTCAGGAGATTATTTCCAGTTTAATCTAAAAATTTATTTAGAGCTACATGAAGTGCAGCTGAGTGAAAGCTTAACTAATTTGGGCTCTTTTTTATTCAATATGTTAGTAATTGTAAAAATATAATTTATCTTCAGCATTAACTGCTGTTTTTAAAGAATAATAGCAAACATGCTCTGAACACAACTAAAGATCTTTCTCTTAATATAGACCTGGAATAAGCTTTTCATGATTAATTTTGAATAGTTTGCCATATAAAAATGAATTGCTCAAAGACGTTTCTGAAAAAGACTGCATTTTGCTCTCTTTTTCCTATTTCTCAACCACTGCAGCTCAGCAGCTTCATCTCTGAGTCAGGTTGCCTCCTCAGCTTCATCTTTTAAAAAATACTAGATTATTCCACTAGGAGAATATGAACATGATCAGTGAAATGATGTTGCTGTGTTGTGGCAGCATCTCTAAGTTGATATCTTTTGGGGTTTTGGCTGTAATGTTTTGGCATACACACTTCTGTTGAAAATCTGGTGCCTGATTAAAAAAGGAACAGCAGAAAACAGTTGAACCTAGATTTTGAAACAATAAACATTGTCATACCTTCACAGAAACAACTAGGAATATTTTAAACTCCATTTAATACATTTTTACCTGAGCTATTTGAAAATATGCATGAATGTAACTGTGCCTGCTGTTTCCTGCATAGTTCTCTTCCTACACTTGTTGAATGCTTTCTTTATATTATTCCTAGTGGGAGAAAAAGGGTCCTGGAACCTGGAAAAATGTGCAAAAGCTGTTCATTGAGAAAACAGACCTTTGTCTGCCCTTGGCAACAGCACAGGATTATGGATTAGGAATGGCAGTAACAGTCAAGTGTAAGATACATGTTGGTTTGGTGAGTACAGGTGCATACAAAAAGGCTAAGAAATAGCTACACAGTGCTTAGATAGGGGCAGGAGTATACTGAACATTTCTTTCCTACAAGAGGTAGAGCAGTTGAATTAGTTTGCAAAAGTTTGTTTCAGTTCTGAAATCTACTCCATGAGAAATGTAAAGGCAAAAACTTTATCAATTACCTCAAAGGGAGGATGCTTGAAATTATTGTGTTTTTTAAATTGCATTTTATTTAGTCAATGTCCTTCAGGACCTTTATTTACTTACAAAAAAATCCAGTTTTTTTTAGTTCTTCTATACCAGTTTTATAGAGAGAAGATAACCATGAGCCCATTCTGCTTGAACCGAGTTATATTTACAGGGGAGAAGCAGCAAGTGTCCCTGCTGAGCCATGATTTACAAGGTAAATAGCAAATGCCAAAGATTAAGTGTTGGTTTTCCCTTGTTTGGTGCTTAAGGGAAGAAATAGGGTTACTTCTCTGTTTAACTTGGGCTAAGTAATGCCACTCTTACAGTGTATCATTCTGTGCAAGTGCTTCAGTTCCTCAAGATGGGCATCTTGGGAACTGAACATGTCAGGAATGAGTGTTTTAAGCATGATGCCCTTTCTAGTTGAGGGAATTAACTTTTTCCTGTCCTTTTCTTACTTCAGACTGCAGGTTTTAATTCCTCATCAAAAAAAACCACAACAACTTGAGAGGTGAGGGAATGTTCCTACTAAAAATCTTTCCGGAATGAAGCAATGTCTCAATGTGAACGCCTGAATGTTTTCCTTCTGAAACTGTAGCCTTTATTTCTACTTTGCTAGATTTATACTACACAAGAGCACTGTAACTATTAAAGCCAGATGTGATTGGTTTCCAGCTTTTTCCACCTAGAAGTATGATGACGTTTTATTTTCTTTAATTATGGCACAATTTTTTGCTACTCACACTCTTTTTGTTTTAAAGCTCCTAGGCCTTTTCTTTACTAGTCTGTCTTTTGCTTCCCAAAGTGTGCGTTCCAAAGTCTGAAATACCTAGAATTTATCCATACTATTATTTTTGCAAATCTGCAAAGTGAAATATGGCATGGAAATACCATTAGCAATACAGACATTTAGCTAAACACTTTTAACCAGTACAGGCTTATGATAAAGTGTCAGGTGCTCTGCTTCATTAAATAGCACAAATTGAACAGATCAATTCAGTAAGCCATTAACAGCATTATGCAGAGATATCTTTAGACACTGCAGCTATGCTTCATGAAAATATGTCTACCATCTTCTTCCTCTTGCTGTTTGAATCCCCTCACTGAACTATGCATTGTGGTGATACCATAAACTTTCAAAGTTAAAACTAGCAGAGAGGTTTTATTGTAAACACAAATGCAGCTCTAGGAATTTGGCTTATCAGACAGGACGACTTGAAGTTTTACCTTTCAAAGTACTTCTGCCCTTTTTAAAATTTATTCATATTTCAGGCAAAAGTTTATTGGACCAATTAATAATTCATAAAATACTTGGCACAATAAAAGGATTTACTTCCATGTCAGGTTGTTTTAAATAGTATCAGGAATCCTGGAACTGATTGTTGAGACAGTGCAAAAGCTACAGTATCAGATAATTTTTACATTTCCTTGGAGGGACTGTGAAAGGGTGCAAGGCTTTTAATGAGATGTGTCCCTGAAGGGGACAAGTAGATAAGCAAGATGAGTTCATTTTTTTGTCACAGAATGCAGTGATTTGAGGACAACATTAACAAAAATACCCATTTGAATCAAAGGACAAGATGGTTGAACATCATTTTTGGCTTGAATAGTATATACATGCCTGAGGTTTATTTTGTTATTAGTGTATGAAGAGAGGGAAATAAAAGGATGTGATCTAACAGCCAAGGTGTAAGCTTCCTGTTCATTAATGATTTGTGGTAGTTCTCCAAGAACATTAGTAGCAACCTTTCAAAAGTCCTGATTACAGAGAGAGATGCTGTGCATGTTAACAGCTGGTCTTTGCCCAAGAGAATCCACAACCAGACTGACAAAAGCAAGTCAAGGAAAAAAACAAAACAAAACCCAAGACAACTGCATTTGAGTAGAATAATAAAAATGCACTTGAACTAAACTAGGTAGATGACATCACAGTGAAAGAAGAGAGTTGTTTCAAGTGCCTCTCTCATAACGGATTACTCTGATAATCATGAAAAAGGGAAAAGTGGGAAGCTAGTAGTAGGTTATGTTTTGTGGGAATCTGCACAGTACAAGATATCTGAATTTTATCTCCTTGTTTTAGGGAACATGCACAAGATTTGTTCTCTGGTTGCTTTATTCCAGAATCTAGACACTCACCAACCTAGCTTGCTTCATTAAAAAATAAAACTAGTTTTCTTACTTGGAAATTAATGCAGAAATTTATATAGCCCTGATTCAAACTTTTTTTTCCTAATTAAAAGGTAACCAGTAAAGTGCTTTTTTAAAGGCTTATAAATTTTTAATTTTACTTAAAGAAACAACGTTGCATTACAGTGTCTGGTCTGATTTGGCATGAAATAAGATCTAGACTTTCCTAATAAAAACATTTTATCATTACTCACAACAGAAAATACTAAGATGTGTTGAAATTAAACTGTGGCACTGAATTCCAGTGCAGGAAATATTTAAATTGGGCATTTAGTTATCCATACTTTCTGTTTATAAATTGTGTCTGCTGCAAGATTTTGGATATTAATCCGGATGAACAGAGTTATGCAAAAAGAAATATAAAAATATTATGGGACAAGATTAAACATATTTGCAGTGATGTTTGAAATCCTTGAAGAACATAATTCAAGGAACATAACATGTTCTTTGAAAGAACATAATTTCTTGTTTTGCCCTTGTTTTGCTACAGTATGAGCCTATGTCTTGCTTCTAAAGAAACATTTATGACCCAGCTCCCACCAGTCTCCAGCATTCCAGAGTTAAGTCCATACAGTTTTGGTGGTGCCTGCTGTGTATTGCCAGCTGTTTATTTCTCTGGATGTTCAAACTGATCTAGGGTAACAAACCTGATGTTCCCAGCCCTGGAATGAGACCAGCAGGAGCTGATCATCTTTAGTGAGGGAGAAGCAGTGCCCTCCTTTGCATGGGCAGAGGAGGGGGAGGAACTAGAGGAAGAGGGCTGTGTCCTCACAGAGGGCTGCTGTCCCCTGTGGCCCTGTTAACACTCCCATCTGAGAGTCCATAAAAGATATCAAATGTGAGGATGCAGTACCTGGGGTATACACAGCTCTCATTTGGGTTTGCACATGTAAGTGGCCATCACATGTCTTCAAGGATCTTTTCAAGAACTCTTTGTCTTTTCCCTTCCTGATTGAACCTGAATTTCCCTTAAAGACATAAGAAAGGTGACCATGGGAGAGGTATCTCTAAATTCTTTCAGCCAGATCTTGCATCAGCCCCATGTGTGCAGAAAGGACAAGTGTGATGTACTTGTTATTTAGAGAAGAAATCAAAAATAGATCAAAAAATATTCATACACCTCTCCAGTGCAGTTGGAAAATGATAAATAGGATGCTACAGATATTTCTCATATGCTTTTCAATTTTATTTATCTTTGCTTTTAGCCTCAAAGAAAATTTTATTTACATACCTGGGAGGGTACACTGGCAGTGGCTTTTCATGGGGGTAGAAGTCCTTTCTGTTTATTTCTGCAGATGGAATTGCAGCCAAAAGCCTTTCCTTCAGCACAGTTCTGCTTATTACTGCTGCGCAACTTGACATTCCTGGATTAAATAATTATTAACTAGGGGAAAGCAGACAGGGCAGTAGCTTAAATTTTTAAATTATAACTTCCAGGTCATATTAATTATTCTGAAAAGCACTCAACAGCTTAATAAGACAAGGGTTTGACCATAAGTGTTATTTTCATTTGTTTGTGTTATTTGAGACTGTTGTAACTGGCTGCTTAATGGTCTGTGTCATGTAGGTGTATTATTATCTCTCATTGGCACATTTTACTGGGTTATCATTAATGGCACAGAATGTCTTTCCCATCATTTTCTCTAGGAATCACAGATAGAAAGAAAGATCAGTGGCAGTTTTATCAGTGAGTTACATTAAGCTGCTCTTTGCCACTTCATCTCAGACTGGTCCCTGCTCTACATATGTCAGTGCCACTCCACTGTCTCATTTGCCAAAGGAATAGCAGAGCTCTCATTAAATTAACACTATGATTTTTGCACTGGATTACTGGCAATATGTTCAGTTTGCTCTTTTGATTCTATTGAAAAATGACTCTCAAGTACCAAAGAATAAATAACCACAGTTATATAAGAACTAAAGAAAATAAAATGGTATTTGAGTTATAAAATCCGTCATGCTTCTTGACTGAAAATTCAGCAGTAATTGGGGAGATTAGAAGCAGTGAAGCACATTAGTTCAGCTTGCAGACCTCCAGTGTGGTCACTTGTCTTTTTATTTGTGCTGTTATACAGCAAGTAGAAGAGAATAAAGAACAGCTTCTTAGTCACTCCTGTCTGGATAAATCTGCACGTGACAAGTTTATAGTCAGAAAATCTTATACATCCATGAGCTTTAAAGGAATGAAATTTTCATTTTCTGACTAAAGAAATCCAAAGCACTCAAGTATTTATCCCCCAGAGAAACAACAGTCCTGCTATAATCAGGAGAAAATGATATGTGCTCTTCTTTTATCTTAGATATGGAGGAGGGTAAGCAGGAGAAGCAACCAGTTTGCAATACTCTAATCATGGAAATGGGCTGGAAAACCAGGAAATCCACCCACATAGCCATCCCTTCAGCCTGGTAAGTCCTTTCTGGTTTGAAATCAGGTCTGTGTCAATGTTTCTTGACTGTTGCCCAAATGTGAGCATCTTTGTCAAGGGAATGAGCTAAAGGCTCTGGAAAAATCAGTGTATAGTAAAATAAGAAGAATATTAAACTCTTAAAGAAGAGACAGGGGGAAAGAGTGAGAATGTTCATGTGGGCTTTGGCAGTCAATTTGCATTACCAATAGCACAGAAGCAGTCAGAAGATGAGTAAAGGAAGGTGAGCCTGTAAAAAACATATGGTATGACATGGAGATGAGAGAGCTAGAAGACTGTGAGAGATGGCTCTGAAAATAGCAAAGAATTTTGAGATCAGGGGATTTCCTGAGTCACAAATTAATCACTAATTAAATTTAGATTATAAGGAGAATAGGAGGTATAAAAATGCAGAACCAGTTTTCTAGAGTTACTGCAGTTTTGGGGTTTGTTTAAATCAGGCAAATTACCGTGTTTTATTGGTCACAATGCCATATCTGAGGGCTCATGACCTGAGCATCCCTTCAGGTTTGAATTGTCATGTTGTCTCATTTTGACTCCACAGCAAAACAGCTCTTTGTGTACATGGCTGGCACTGCTAGGGAAATGCTGGTGCTTGAAAACTTAAAACCACAAAAAAGCCAGATTAATAGTACAAACATGTCCACTCTACAGGATATTTCTTGTCTGGGAGGGCTGCTGCCTTGCAGTATTTCATAGAATCATAAAATGTTTAGGACTGGAGGGGGTTGGAAGAGACCTGAAAGATCATAAAGGTCGAAATTGGATGGTTTTAAGAACTATCATCTGGAATTGATAAAAGAAACAGGAAACAGGAGTATATGCTCCCTCTGGGAAAATTCAGCATTTGTTATGACTTATTCAGAAGTATTTGGGACTACCCAGTAGGGTAGATGCTCTGCTATTCTGATCAAGATTGGAATTTCTTTACCTTGTACACACTGTAGTTCACCAAAGACCCCACCATTTCAAAAAGAAAATGAAGCTGAAGGCAAAAGGAGCAAATTCTAAACAAAATTTGGAAAGTAGCAATTAGTTTTGCACAATTCAAAAGAAAGAAGAATTTTAGGTATATTCTCACTTTCAGAAAATGAACCATTATACATCAATTGCCTTCCTTTAATTTTAAGGGCTACCAATCTCTTTATGCCAGAGTCTCCTAAGGGCAGGAGATGAGGCCATTTTCTTGCCCTTCTCTGTAATCAGGAAAAATGTACACCTGCTTCCTCTTCAAGATGCTTTACCTTGCAGGGGATGAGACTCTCTCTGCTTGCCCAAGTTGGTTGGTGTCATTGTCAGCTTCCAGCTTTTTGCACTGCCCATTTTTAGGGACTTGCAACGTCTTCCCACCTTTTTAGTGTCCTTATGTTTTTGAGCAGGATAATTGACTGACACAGAGTTCTAAGAGACCCCAGAGTATACAAACTGGTTTGGCATGTGAGCATGTGGTTACTGAAGGAACATCTCAAGCTGTGTGCTGACCACATTATTGGGAGCAATATCTCCCAGAAGACTTTTATGTGTTACTAGGTCACTGTCAGAGAAATGGTTTGCATTACCCTCCTAAATTTTGGTTATCAGAGAGACTTTCAATCAGATAAAGATGGGAGGCTTTTTGAGTCTTCGCAAATAGTCAGCTGTCCATTTGCTGAGTCTTTTTCCAGTGTCTGTCAAATCAAATAAACCAAATTCCTTGCAGTGTAACATCTGACATTTGAAACAAGTAAAAGGCATGGTAAATATCAGCGTGGACCGTTGATATAATAGCATGTTGAAATGAAATTAATAAGCATGGGTTTTCTGATGTGTATTTTATACTTTAGCTTTTCATAATTATCTATGCTGTCATGATAGCTTTTATCAGCAGCTTTTTCATTTTCTTTTCCAGTAGTGCTAGAAAATTGCAAAGTGGATAGAAATAAAGGAAAATAATTGGAAATTATAGTTTTTTAAACTATAAGGTAAGATGCCAACTAGGTCAAGCTCTGGAGCAGAGAGAATGTGGAAACTCCAACCCTACAGTTCTAAATATCTTGCCTGAGCAAGGCCTTGAGTCACCTGATCAAACTTTGAGGCTTTGCAGGCCTTCAGATGTGCCTTCCAACTCAAACTTTCCCATTCGTTTGAAGTATCAAATCTGGCTTAAATATTTTGGTCACTGCTTCCTTTCTGAGTGTCTCGTTTGCAGAGGTCTCTGTAGCAGCATCTGAGAAGTGGGGCTGTGTTTAAGCTGTTGTTGCACAGGTGTCAGTTAAACAGGTGTCTGACAAGTACCATGATCAAAGGGATGCTTGGTTCTGTGTGCATTGATAGGGATCCAGAAAACAGTGTGGAAAATCTTTTTGATGAGCCTGTATTATATGTAAGATAATACTTTTATTTTCCCCTGCCAGGAATATATTAGCATGATTTACATGTATAAGGGAAGAATACAAACTTATCTCTTATTTCAATGATAAAGGGGTTTTTTTAGGAGACATCTTGTAGTCCACAGTTTGCTGCTGAATGCTCTGAACTGCAGTTTTTAATTCAGAAAGCATTATCCTTCCTAAAAAAAAAATGTACAAAAAGTAATCAGTTTCTTTTACCAGGAAGATGGAATTTTATTTCATATTTTAGTCATTGCTAATTGGCTTCAAATTGTCAATAATAACATAAACCATACAAAAAAAAATTAAATGTGAGCATATCTGGAATTTTCTCTGGCATGTCAAGAACACAGATAGTTGGGTCACTTCTTTAAACATCTTTCTGAAGACTTCATATCATTCATTCTGTAATTCTGTAACTGTATTTTGTCACATCAGCCTTCTTGTTGGAAATAATATTCTGTTGCTTAATAGAACAAGAAATTACCCTTGAGATATTTATTTTGTTATAAATTTTCCTGGTCAGTAATAATATGCTGACATTTCTGCTGAGAGAACTTGATGAAATCTTGTGGGTTTGACCTATCCTTGAGAATCACTCCTGGGAAAAGTGCACACTACAGCAGAATTGTTGGCATTCTGGTGTGATGATGTCATGTTAAATTCATTAGAAGTACACAGAAATTGAAATTTTGTTAGCCTCAGAAGATGATGAAATATGAACCTGTGTAGTAGAGGGGAAAGAGATGAGTGGAAGAGAAAGAGGAAAATGGTTTATTCTTGTCTGTTTTCTGACCTTCTTGACCTTATGCTGTCAATACAGATGGAGAAGACCAGTGAGCCTTCTTTCTTTCCTTCTGCCATCAAGTTTGGATTGATCTGAATTTTCTTGCACTTCAGTTTCTAGCAAGTGTTTTATTATGGTTTAACTTAGGATATTTGCCATTAGTTTGCCTCTTGATTTTTCAATTTTAGTAATCCCAATAAATATAATGAGAGTTACAGAGTTAGAACAAAACAAAACTCCTTCATTCAAATTTCCTCTTAGGTGACCTTCTGTACCTCAGTGCTGTATTTCCAGAATCTCAGGTTTATTTGGGTGAGCAAGATAGGATCCATCAGTCTAAGCAAAGTCTGGGTTTTAGTCTCCCATGCAGATTATCCATTTTATTGAAAGTTCAAGTCTAACACAGCTCAGCTGTGTGGTCTCTCCGTGAGCTGCTGGGGAATGGTCAGCACAGGTGGCAGGACTCAGGAGTCAGGTCAGGTAAATCCTTCTCCTGCCCTTCAGAGACAGGGAACTAAGAGAATGCTCATACAATAACTGATCTGGATAAGCAAAAACCTGCCTCAAAATTAAGCTAAAATGTTTTTTAAGTATTACCATGGGTTGAAAACAGGATGCCAAGACACAAATTGTTTTACATGCTCAGACTCAATTTGGGAGCCCTGAGCCTGTGTAGGTCTTGTTTCTGTCTTACTTGCACAGTGCTGTGAGGCAAACTCTGCCCCAGTGTCCCAGACAGCAAACTGGTTTTTCATTATAGAATGTTCTAGCACTAATCCCAGAGATTTCTGAAGTACTGATGGTATTTCAGCTTGTCTTTATAAAGGGAAAATAACTTCTGAAAGCAGAATGAAAGATGAAGAACTCTCAGTGGAAAGGCTTCATCCAGAGCCATTGTTGAGACTTGTTAGAAAAACACTTGAATGCTGAGGAAGGCAAGACCTCAGCACCTCTCCAGAGCTCTTGGCAGATGAGTTGTAAAGTGTACAGAATATGCTCTCACTTGTAACTCCCAGATGAGGAACATATTTGTGTCTTCTGCATGTTTTTTGAAAGAATTTTTATTACCAACAAAAGCGTTTGTTTTACCATTTCAGAACATGCTGTGGAAAAACATTGAGGTTTTCAACTTGATTGAAAACTGGCTTAATTACTGGTTTTTAAATTACTTGTCATGGTTTTTTTTGTTCTTCAATGTTTCCAAGGTTTATTTACTCCTTTTTAATGCAGTTAGCAAAACTCATGGGGAAGGGTAGATACCATGTACCAGTTTGTTATTCTTCAGCAAATAGTTTACTTAAGCTTCTTGGAATGCTGCTATTGAGGAGAAATTAATTGAGTGTTGCTGACATAGAGTGATTATCTTTTCCTTTAAACACGAGATTGGAAATAGATTTTACTTTTGCTTGAGGCAGTGTCGCAGTATTTTATATGAAACAATAATATTGTTTTTTGAAATGCTATATTCTGTGATTCAAAAAAATTGTTTTTATTAAGATTATATTTAATTAGGACTGACTGGGAGAGAGAGACACACCAATATCCAGATTTGGGGCTTTTTTCTTTGTGCAGTGTGAGGCTGCACATTTTATTTGTTGGCATCCAGGCTTTGTTTCAGTGTGAGCAGTGGCTCTGCAACAAGTGTGGTTTTGGTTGGATCCTGAGTAGGTCTCATGGTTTAAGCCCAGCTGGCAGCTGAACACCCCACAGCTGCTCATTCCCTCCCCTGCTAGTGGGATGGGGAGGAACATCAGAAGGGGAAAAGTGAGAAAATCCATGTGCTGCAATAAAGATGGTTTAATGGGGAAAGCAAAAGCCATGCACACAAGAAAAGAAAATATAAGTAAGATTTCCTATCTTAAATAATTTGCTTTTCTTGAGCCCTGTGTGTTTTCCTCCCCCCTTCTATTTTTTTTTTGTTTTACTTCCTTGTCAATATTTAGTTATATTTTCTATCAGCCTCTTTTAAATTAAAGAGAGAAAAGAGGAAATGGGAAAGAGAACCACAGTTCAAATAGTATTTCTTTGCAGTGAAGTGGAAACACCTTAAGAATTAAGACTAATTCATTCCTCCCAACTGTCTTTGTCAGTCTCTGTAAAAATCAGTGTGGTAGTCTAGATTACATCCACCCAATGCTGCTCCATTGGAGGAGTCAGAAGTTTCATGAGCATTTAATCAAGCTAAACTAAAAATAAGAAAAGAGACGAGTTGGCTGAACTGTGATTTCTTCTATGCAGTTTGGGTTCAAGTAGCATACAAACAAAATACTTCATTATTGCATGTCAGAGGCACAGGCTCCGATATTAGAATGCTTCCAGTAACCATGTTAAAGAAGCTGTGAACTGAAATGAAAGAAAAGGTTAAACGTGTTTCTTTGTATTTTTTGTTTTACTGGGCACACAGCAAAATCAGAAATTTTCAGTAAAAGTTCTAAATACCATTAGGGAAAAGATAGTAAGAGTTCAATTGTTCTTCATTCTTGATGAAAAACCTAAGACAAGGTTTGAAATTATTAATAGAAAAGTCATTGTTAAGTTTTGAAGCTTTCAATAATGTGATAGTTGCCCTTTCTGAGACCTGGTCCATTGTGCCTTGGCTATCTCCAAGGAGATGTAGGCATGGCTGTGTGTGTGTCTTCTCTTTGCTCTATAAACTGTTGTGTTTAATAGCTCTCAGTGTAAATGGGTAAAAATGGCCTTAGATTTGGAATACTAAACTTTTTCAGCTGTAAGATAGAAAAAGTATCTGGGGAGAAACCCAGGATTGCTGAAATCTTTAAAGAATTGCAACAATTCTGCCATTATGAATAGTGCTTTTAAAAAATACAACTATGAAACTGTTTGTTACAATACATTTCACGTTATGTTACTTGTCATTCCATTTATTAGATAAGAAATAACCAATATGTTAATTTCATTTCATTACTGCTCTTTGCCCCCATCTTTTAATTCCCTGTTATTGCTTGTAGATTTATTTTAATTTATATGTTATTAAAACTTGCTCTTGACTTTAAAGTACTTCAGATTCTTGGTTTTCTTCAGTGCATGATAGTACTTCTGAGTCTTTATTCCAATTACAAAACACTCTCAGTTCTAGTCTGAGGTGCACTTAAAGATAAAAGGAGGAAATTCTGTAGAAAAATAACCCAAACAGCTTTTTGATACTGAACAAATATTGCAGTGAGTTTCCTGCTATGAAAGGCAGCACAGCATTTTGGTGATGAGATGTTGTATCAGAACACTAAAGTCAAAGTCTTTCTTCAAATAAGCAGGAAATTATTGCAATAATAAAAAAAAGAACTTGCAACCAAACTTTACACCTTGCAGCATGATCCTTATCTGAAAGGATCTGTGTTCCAGGTTAGAGAATTAATAGTTTGATTGGGCCTTATTGCAATTAGGTTTGTTTTGATTTCTTAATTTGTGCTTTCTTGCATGCTATTTTGAAATATCAACACTGCTTTTGTCCTGTATTTCATTGGCATCCCACTAGCAAGAAAAGGTATTGTGAAGAAAAATCTTCCTGTATGTGTAACTATTCCTAATTGTATTTACAATCTCCTCGTGAAGTGCTGACTGCTGCTCTTTGGTAGCTGTGGCCTGATAAATTAAGTTACATAGGTTTGTTTATGTGTAAAATCAAATGTTAGTCCCATTAATACAAATTTGTATGTGAAGATCTATATGCAGGTAGTATTTTGTCCCATGAAAGAAACTCTAGTTCCTCTTGGAAACTCTAGTTTAGTTCCATGGGCATATTTGTGAATATGATGAAATATGTCAGGAACTGAAAAATTCACCGGGTCAAGTCAGACAGGGATCACTGCCACCATTGATTAGAAGCAGATATTCAGCAGCACTTCTGACAGTTTGTGTCACACAAGGCTTTTAGTTGTGCAGCTCCTATCTCCTTTTAAGCTGTCTAGAACATTGCCAAACAATAATTTCTTCCTTGAAGTTATATTTTTTGGGTATGGAAAAACTTTCGACATTGGGGAAAAGTAGAACTTTGCTTTGATGGTGAACTTGCTGCTTCTTGCCTGAGAACATCCACAGAGAGACTTGCCAAGAAGTTTGTTGGGATTAGGAAGTTCAGGAAAAAGAGAGGAATGCAATTTTACCTTTAGGAAGTATTTCTTCAAAGATGCTTCCTTTCATCTCATCTCTGTGTTTTTCCTGTCCCTCATGGTGTGACAGTGCCAGGGGGATGTGAATCTTTTTCAGCTAGGTATTTTTGAGAACTGAATTTGACAACAGAGTTTTGTCTAGAGAAGGAGCTGTGCAGACAGCATTTGACATAATTATACATATTGGCATACTGTAAATGAGGAAATGAAAATACTTATTAGCTGGACAAAGAGTATACTCAAACCTGGAATGCTTGTTCTTATCCTGTCACAGCACAGGCATGCTATGATGATTTAAAGGTTTGGAATTGGGTGCTACAAAGCTGTGATGGGATGTAAGTTTACACTGTTATGTATGTGTTATTCATCCATAGCTCCTCAAGACTTCAGACCTACATATTTCTTTGCTTAGTCTCATTCAGAGCTATTTTTACTTTTGAGAGTTTTATAAAATTATTTTGTCTTTTTTAATTATGCTGGAAAATAAGGCTTTCCTGATTAAATGAAGCTACCTGTTTTAGATAGCAACAGGAAAAAATGAAGTAGCACAAACCTCAGTACTAAAGTCTTACTTGGAATTAAAATGCTAAAGTTTTAAACAAGGCAAAATGATTGTTAAAATTACATATCACTAAGCAGAGGCTAAAAGTAGTGCTTCAGAAACATGTTGGACTGATTTTAAGATGATTAGAGTCTCCACTGCAGTGCTCCACAAATGACATTAAAAATGACATGTTTCTACATAGAGAAATAGCAGTCTTTGCTCCATCTTCTTTGCCCTGGGAAGTTTTCAGAGAACAAGTTTTTTGTGTGTTTTTCTTTTTTTTTCTGTTAGTGGCATAATGTTATATGTAAGGAATCCAGACTGGAAAAGAGACTGGCGGCCACTGCACTTCACAAAGTAAAGACTTTGATTACTCTTCTCTTAGCTGTTAGGTCATTTTTTGACATGCTAACATTTCCTGTGAATACCTGGGCAGGCCTAAGGGACAGAGGCAGTGTGTTGTTACACACCTGCTCCCTGGCACAAGGTGTGCACAGACAGTGAGGGGAAGGGACAGACTACAGAGGGGTAGGGATTCCCAGGAGAAGGCTGTTCCTGCAGTTTGCAGCAGCCTTTTTTTTCTGTGTTAGTTTCTGTTCCTGGCTGCAATCAAGAGCTCAAGCTGAGGGAGCAGTGCAGGAGTCCTGCCACAGAGGTGCAACACGTGTTGCAATCTGCTTCCAGGTATCCTCCTTGCCCTGCCTAGTCAGCAGGATGGGGTGGGGTTCAGTCATTTAATTTTAGCACAGGGAAGTTAAGTGAGGTGCAGGGAGATATTTAGAGGAAGGTTAGGTGAAAGAAGAGTAATCATGGCCCATAGCCATGATATTCCATTTTGTTGTGAGAAAAACTGAGCAAAAGGATTCAGTTAAGTAGTGCCTTACTAAGGACTTCCTCCAGCATGCACTGCATCATTAGTACAGAACTGCACCCCATCAAAATAGGTTCAAATGCACTCTAGTTCTATCCTCTCTCCTATATTTCCTGCTGGAGAAATAATACCACCAAGCAAATCTCGTTTCCTTAACGGTTGTTGTCATTATATCTGATAACTATCACAAAGAGAAGAAATGATTTGTTTTGCATATTGTGGGCTGTTAACATCCTCTACTTGTCAAATCCTACCATACTACAGACAGGGTTGTCACTCCGTATTAATTTGCCCCTCAGCAAAACAAAGGTACATGCTGTTCTCAGTGTAAAGCTGAAGTGACAGAGTCCTTTATGCAAGTAAAATAAATACATCCCTGTCACTTTGAAATCAGCAGCGTTCCCTGGCATTATTTTACAGGTGCTAGTGGAGGTTAAAGGAGGAATTGAGAGAGAGCAAACTTATTGACTTTCCCTGCATATATATGTATCTCTACTGATTTTAACCTTGCCCATAAAAGGTCAAGCATAAAGTTATTTCCTCAGAGCAGCTGTCTTCAGGGGGTTGAGTTAACAGAGATGGAGAGTGCCATAGAAAAAAAAAGTTCATTTTACCCTAATTGGATTAGGATCAGTCTCACGCATACTGCAAGGGTGAGGTTTCACTCAAGTACAAACTGCTGGCTTGACAGAAAAGGATTAATTTATGTGCCTCTTCTCAGGTTGTTGACTAATAATGTATTGATCGTATCTGTAAGATATGCAGAGTGTCTGTCAGAAAGGAAGACACTCTGGAATTGAAAATTGCCAGCATATCTGATATGATCAAAGCTAGATTAATACCATTAAGCAGCATTAAGTAGGCTGCAGCATGTATCAGATGCAGAGCTTTATGCCACATGTCTCAGAGCAGGACGTCATAACCAGGCATAATTCCCAACTTCAGCAATGAATGACTGATTTGTGCGGTTCCTGACATTTTTTTTCTGCTTTTTTTTATGGGTTATTTTTTTTTCTGCTTTTCTTTTATGTGTTCCTGAAGACATATTGAGCTACCACAGTTTAATCCCAGAAGAGCCTGCAGGTGGTATTGTCCTTGCATTGTGGAGTTATTAAATTCTTAAGGTCACCATAAAAAAGGTTCCATTAAATCGAGTTAATAAAAACATTGGGCAAAGGTTTGCTACGAGTGAAGGTATCAAAGCCCTGGGAATTGGACTGTCTATTACAACATCAGGCTAAAAGAATATTTTAATCATATAGCAATATGAAGATGCCAGAAATGCTGCTTCTGTGAAGTTTTGGCAGGGGTGGAGTGGAGACACTTGTGCTCTGCTGAAGGAAACATCCTGTTTTAATATTCAGGTATTTTCAGAAGGAATGGGCTCTAGCAATTTTCACAGAAGAAAACTTTAAACTTCCTACAAAGGAATACTCTTCTGTTGTTGGCCCCACGTATTTCTGCATAAAGAGACACAAAGATAAATAGGTATACATAAAAATGCACATTAGAGGTACAGATCCACGGGTGATCTGTTGTTAACCTCTGCTTTGTATTTAACAAGGGCAACTGTGCCTGGTGTTTTTCCAGTAATACTGAGGTATTCTGAATGTTTTTAGTCAGGGTAGCTCCTAAAGAAGAGCAGGATTCAAAACCATTTAAAGCCAATTTCCTCAACCAACTCTGGTATGAAGCTGCTGATGAGAAAAATATTGATAAATTTGACTTATCTTTTTAAGACATCTTTTTTATGACTGATGGTTTGTTTTCTTTAAATGTTAGTATGAGATTTCAGCTCCACTGAGGTAAAAAGTGAATCCTTCATTTGCTTCAATACAACCCAGATTCCAGGGCAAGAAAAAGCATGAAGTTTTGCTGAAATATATTATCATGGCTTTAAAATGAATAGCTAATGCTATTTTCAACTCCAAAATATCAAGACATGATGAATTAAGACTTTGTTTGCTGCATTTATTGGCAATGAAGTAAAAGGAAATTGCTATATTAGCAATTAATTTAGGACCAGTCTCTCTAAGGTTTTAGATTTGGATGACAGGACTTGCAGTAAATTACATATTTAATTATACAAAACAATAAAGCTCTTTCATGTGGTGAATGAGAGTTGCATAGGATAGTTTTAAATAATCAGCCTCTTCCTTCATAAGGGTATTAGGGTTCCTTTATTTGCAATATGACTAATTTTCTTTTTTTTTTTAACAGAAGAATTTTAGCATATATGAAATGTAGGGATCTTTTTGTAAAGGACTGATTTTTATGTTTATTGGTTAGAGTTTGAGATGTTTTAAACATCAGGTACAAAACTGATAGAAATTCCACTCACAAATAGCATCAAATTCCATGTATTTGTGTACAGCTTGTTGCAACAAGCAAATGTCAAGCATAGCTAACACTTTATTGTTTAATGAGTGAATACTGGGGGACTCCATGCATGGCATGTTAATAATGAAAATGGATGTAAATAAAATAGTAATAAAGAAAATATAACTAAGAAATATATCAGGTGGAATGCAACCCAATCAGAGAGACTTGATCTGAAAATCCCTGTGACTGCTAAACTCAGAAGAGTTTCCCTAATTTTTCATAGGCTTTCAAATGGATAATTTTTCATTGGATGTTTGCTTTTCCATGAAAATATATCAATTTAGCCTTTGTCCCTAGGTCTAACCTCATATTAAATCAGACCACATAAGAATGAACTAACATTTTGGCAATCTTTCCCCACTTTCTGTCACAAGTTCATATATCTCAGAAGCTTTGCAAGTTAATATAGTCCCTTACTGTATTCGGAAAGCAAAAGTAGCAATTATTAGGAGAACATATGGCAGGTGCTTTAAAACTCCAGGGTGACAGTAAAGCATATGACTTCAACTCATTATAAGTATCCTCTATGTTGTTAATTGCTCTAGTAATTAATATTTACCAGAAACTGTGCAAAAGCCAAACTCTTAAATAATACATTCCTAATGCATGTGTTGCATTTATTAAAATACATACTTTTTTTAAATTTTGACTTCAGCCACTTAGTAATCTGTGTTGTTACTGAGATTTATTTATTTTCATTCTACTGTATCATCTTTTTACCTTTTCTTTTTTTAATCAAGAAATTATGTGTTTGAACATTCGGGTAAAATGTAAGTAAAACTAATTTAGCTGAGGCTGTCACTGGAAGCAAGAGTAGCATGTGCAACAAATGACAGATTATATCTACAGAAGCAATGTGATTAGTTATCAGTAATGAGAATTTCACCTGTGGTCAATGAACAGCATTAAAAAGTTCTGAAAAAAGGTTTAGAAATGGTTTTTAAAGACTTTGGGAGGTCTTATTCAATCTGATATTTCATCAAAGCCCCTGATGTTAAAAAATAACTTCAGGATCAGAGAAAGAGGAATATATGTTAGAGGCAGAGTTTGAGCAGGTTTGGGAAGAAATAGGAAGACTGGGTTTGTAGTAAACAGAGTTATTTTTGTATGTGAAATTGGATTCTTAAATGCAAACCTTTAGTGCTATTAGAGGTTAGGTAATACCCTTGAGGAAACAGTTATTTTAAAAATATAATCTAAAATGCATGGCGGCATGGCCATTGCAAATTGCCTTTCAAGAGAAGGCATAATTATTATGTGTTTAATCAATCCTAGCTGTAAGCAAATTAAGGGAATAGTGTAAACAGAAGAAAACTCAGCTATTTCTTAAAGGCAAAAAGAGAGATTTACAAATAACTGAGCTTTTAGGAGGTTTAAAGAAAGTTCTTTTTCTGGAGTTGAGAGGGAAGCAGGAAGTAGTGATTTATGGGCAATATATTTTTACAGACAAAAAGACCTCCAGTCCTTTAATTGAATAGAAAAACTGAAAATTACATTATGAAGCTAAGCACTCCATCTAGAATGACTGTCCATGTAGCCCAGGCACTGTTTGCTGGGCATCGAGAATATGAGGAGACTGTAATTAATAATTATGAGAGGAAAAATGGTTTAGGTGTCACCTCTGCTTTATAAAATTCTGTAACTATATTTTTTTGGGTACTATTTAGGGTACTGCATGCCTAGGACTAATTTTAGTTTCTCATTTACTATGCAATTTGTAAAGTTGTGAATGAATTTCCCCTTGCACCTTTTCTTTACACTATTCAGCATTATTAAGGCTCAACGGAGAAAAAAAGGCTCCTTGGGAAGGAAAGCAGTAATGAGGGTCAAACTCAGCTTTTTGGATACCTCTGCAGAGCAGTGGATGTTCTGCTGCATCCTCCTATAATGTCTTCTGGATTTTTTACTCCTGTGGCATTCCTTCCATCCCTGTATGTGCTGTTGTCTCAGTCATTTGGACTCTAATTTTATGCTTCTCCCTTTGAACCTGTAGTAGCAGACTTTTAACTGATCTGCCACCACATTCTGTACTAGAGAGAGCCTTGTAATCTCTTCTATACAAAATTTGCCTCCTGTGAGGTATGACCCAAGTCACTGTGAAATGCACACCCTGTCTGCTGAAATGAGGGTATGGAATTGGGGAACTTAGACTGGCCTGGAAAACCTGTGTGATCAGAGGCATGGGAAGGCTGCAGGGATGGCCATTGCTGTGATGTTTCCCAAGGAGACTAGGCCCAATTTTTCAGCTTAGGGCTCCATCAGCCAATGCCACCTTGGAGCAGCTGCGGGTCTCGGGCCTGAGGATGCCCAGCTCAGGGCTGTGTTGTGCAGCTGCAGTAAAAGGTTGGTACAAAGAATGTGATAAAACCATTGGAATTCCTCATGGTTTTTCCTGGTTTGCTGATGGTGTTACTGAAGTTCCACCTCTCATAAACTTGTGAGGTGGGTTTTTTCCCAGGTTTTTCTTTTTTTTTTTTTTTTTAGAAATGGTGACTATCCAGAGACTTTTTTACTTGATCATTCAGTCAGACTTGCAATAAAGCACCTCTTTTATATTGAGTTTAGCAGCTGGACAGAATCATGCATACAGCTGCTTATGGGTAGGGAATTACTGTTCAGCAAGTTCACAGCTGTTGAAAGAAAAGAAAAAAGGAAGAAAGGTTGTCCACTTGCAAGGATGCATCCACCTGCTCACTTAGTTCATCACATGCCAGAGTCTTAATCAAGGTGCCCATTTCTTCATGTGCATCCTCTCTGTGCTTTCACTGCATGGAATGGCCTCTGTTGTTGCTATACCAGTTCAAGCAGGAAAAGCCTCTCTGCCTGTAGGTGGTTGCTACTGGAATGGCATTTCCTAATGGATGTTTGAAAGATTGCTATGGATCTGTGTGGGGTGCAAGTACACACAGAAATCTGAGATGAGAGGTGTTTTGTACTTGATTTACATCAGTGTGGCACTGAGAGAGTTTGACAGAACAAAACTTGCTGAATACTTTAATTTCAGTGCCATTTCCATAAGAATTTTCTTTGAAGGTATTTCACCAAAAGGGAGAATACCACTTAATGAAATGTTTTTGCTTCACACAGACTCAAATAGTATTCAACAGTTGTGCTCCAACTCAGTGAGGAAAGTGCAGGATTTTGTCAATGACACCTAGGTTTGCATATGAATTTGGGTTTGGCCACTCTTCTTCACTACCTCAAAGCTACTTCAGGATTAGAAGATTGCACTGATTTGCTGTCAGGAAGGAATGTGGTTCTGATTGTGAGTTTTATTTGGCACTGTGAGGTTACCTAAAAAAGTATGTTGCCCCTTGTAGAAGTTTGCTTAAGGAGTCTGTGAGCTTCAAGTACCTAGAGGTTTGCAAAGACAAAAAAACAGCAATAATGCTAGAGAAGTAGAGAGAGATGGTTTAGGGTCTTGGGGAGATTTCTGCTTTATCTGAGTAGACATCCTCATTGCTGATTTTGTATTAGTTTTTAATAGGTAAGATTATATGAAAGTTTCTGTATCCTGCTACTGTTGATATTTGTCAGCCAGTATTTGTGAGATACAGGGTTATAATTGTTAAAGTTGTTAAGACTTATGTTCACCAGAAGGCCCTGTTGGGAAGGTACAGCTGCAGCTGGATGGTTGGAAGTCAGCTGTGGGATGAGAGATGTTTATGGTGTGGACAGCAGCCCTGCAGCTGAGCAGCCAACAGGTGCCCTTCTCTGTTAAGTTTTGGTTTTGTCTGGTTGAGACTCAAGGTATAAAAGGGGGGTAACTTCTAAAATAACGTGATCTCCTTAGGATGCATAAGGGGGTCTGTGTCTCTTTGTTCCCCATTGCTGCAACTGTTCACAAGAAACCCTTACCATTATTCTGTTTTATATAAATGCTTGGTAATGGGGCAGTTAATGGTTGAACGTTCAGTGAAGCTAGTTCCTATATTTATATTTCAAGATATGATCTATTATTAGCCAGTGCTGAATTTAGGCCTAATTCCACTTTTTTTTTTCTGAAGTTGCTAGTTTGCATTATTAGAGTTTTTATTACAAGGCTCCGTGAGCTTCTGGGCTTTAATACTGTGGTCTGCAGTTTCATCCACAGGACTTACATTCAGCAGCTAAATATCTATTTGTGTTTATATAAACAATATATAAAGGTACAGGGAAAACATAATGCGCTTCAATCCTTTATGTTGTAATTAATTAAGTAGTCAATTAAATAGTCTTAGAAAAAATTCTTCTGACATCGAGCTTTTATTAGATGGTTTACTTTGGCTGTTAATATTCAAATCATTTGGCCTAATGTGTTGGTTATACTAAGATGAAATTTGGGGTCTCTGACTGGATCCTTCTACCCATGAGAAGTTGCTGTGTTGTTTTTTTTTTTTTGTTCTAATTCCAATAAATTCAAATAGGCTGGCTTAGTTTCAGCAAGTATTAATGTCTGAACTTTATTTTGCTTTGAGGTATTGTACAGAATGCTGCAGTTTTCAATTAATATAGATTGCCATGGTAGCTTGGAGATCTTTGGAGAATACTGATTTTCTTTCCCCCTCAAAAATAATAATAAAAAATCATCTGCCTCTGTGATTCTTGATTTACTTTTGTGGAAAGGGAAATGGCAATCTGATAGCCAATAATATTGGCTTTTTAGGGCAGGTGATTAATTAATGCAGGTTTTTATATCAGATTTAGTAATAATTTTTATTTTGTTTCTCAACAGCATCATAAAATCCCAGAAGACTTTTGCTGAAACAGGGATGAAAAAAGTTAGCAAGTTATTAAGAGAACATGTCTGTTGCTTTTGCAAAATGCCAGAATTTGATTGCAGACCAACTAGGGAAGGCCTATGAGATCCTTCCAGTGTACACAAAAGGAATGAACCTATAATTAAATTACAGTTAAACACAGATGGTTATTTTACAGCAGGTGCTCAACTTTGAAAGTGTATCTCTGGACTATTTTTGCTCCAACATGGTGTTTGGTCCCTGTTGGGTTTCTGGCATCATTTTATGGTTAGATAAAAATATTCCTTTGTATACACTTTTTTTCTTTCCCCAGGATAAAAAGCTGTCAAATGCTGCTGTGTTTTAGAGGAAAATTAGAAGAAAAACAGAAAACAGAGATTAAACATAGATGGCACAGGGAAAAAATATTAGAATATTAAAAAAGATGTCTTCATATTCTGACATTTTTCGTCACACTTCATGCTATTTATGAGATCTAGAGGACTAACATCTGCAAGTAAGAGCTCAGAATTTGTAGTTATCCAAATAATTACAATACAAATATTACTGAATGTATTTTTATTTTAATGCCAAAAATATAACACTAGAAGGTGAAAGCATTGTAAGGTATAGTTATATGATTTATGTAACCTATGACATGGGTTGATAATGAAGTCTTAGTGAAATTTGTGACTCTGTTATTACTAAAACATTGTATATTGAATCAGACTTTAGAAGTTTTCTTTGTCAAGATAACTCAGGTTAATAGTTCAGCTTGGGTATACTGATGAATGTCCAGAGGACATTTTACTTGCTGTAACCAATAGGGTCAGCCCCTATAAATAAACCATGAATGGAGGTGTGGGAGTTACAGAACAGTTTTAAGAGCAGCTTAGGTGAGCTTTCCAGGTCTCTTATTGTTCAACTTAGGTTTTTAATGTGCACCTCCACCTTCAAGCACAGAGTTAGTTTCTGCAGCCCTGAGGCTGCAGAAATCTCATGAGATGTCCAAAGAGTGAGAGGAATTTTGATGCCTTTACCAGCACTGAACAAAAGGACTCCACATTTACTTGGACAGTAAAATGTCTCCTTTCTGTAGCTGATGAGCTTACTATTTCTGGATGTCTAAATATCTTTTTGTTTTCTTGCAGGAAGAGGAGTCTGTCTAAATATCTTATTTTGTAACCTATAGAAATTCACAGAAGGATGTCTTCTGGCAGTATCCCTTTTGAATTATTTGCTTAACCATGAAGACACAAGTAAAGAGAAAGTAATTTTTTTACAGCGGACAGGTCATAACTTATAAATGGCCAGCCTGTCTGTTCTTTCAAGAAAAAGCCAGGGCTGCTGTGCACATGGTGAGAAGCAGTCCTCCTCCTGGAGAGTCTGAAATGCCTGCTTAACAAATCTAAAAAGCCTGTCCACTGCTGCCCTGCTTTTCTCCTCTTATTCTTTTATATATGCATGACTTTTTTAGAAACATCTTATTATCCAAATAGAGTACATCCCAAAAACATTTCAGTGTTTGTCATTTAATTTTTCCCTTTATCCAGTTTCTGGGATGACTGGTGCTGTTATCATAGTTGTAACTTGGACTATTTTCTCTTATCATCTCATCACAAGATGACATTTCTAATAAAACCCAGTATGTTTACAATTTAAACTGGTAACTTTCAAAGACATTCCTTACTGAGCTTTAATGTGTAGAAGGGGTGTTTTAGAATTTAAAAAAACTCCAGGGGTGCATTACGTGTTAAGGGATGATTTTGTTTGGGATTTTTTCCTATATCAACATTTTCAATTCACCTTTTTCAGGACACATTCTTAATTATTTTCATTTTTTTAGCTGCTCTGGAATATTACAGTGCTGAGGTTGAAGATTTTGTTGTTACACATGAAATATGACAATTTGTTTGAACATTAGTCACATGAAATTCAGTGCTTATTTTTGAGATTTAAGATGAATTGCAGCATTTATTCTGTTAAAATTATGTGAAAAGGCTACAGTGTTCTGAATGAGTATAATACAATGTTGACTAGCTTTGCATTGTTTCTAGTTGAGACTCACCTTTATGGATTTTAAATTAAAATGTTTAACCTTATTGAGGCAAACATTATAGTTTTATCATAGGTCAATATAATAAAATGGAGAATGTAATGGTAACATGGAAAAAAATATTTACAGCACAATAGATGCAAAGCTCTTTTTTCTTCTTTTTAAAGATCAATTCTCATTCTTTGCTAATATTTAATCAGTCATACTGACACAGTGATTTACTTGGCATTACCTCTGATGCATTCCACTGAGACTTTGATTCTTAAATTATTTGTCTTTGAACTCACCATGACCTATATTCAGTCTTCTGTGGCTGATGAAAATTACTCCTTTACCTTTCACTGCTGATGACTAAACCACCAAGACAAGAAATATGCTTTGACATTCTTAATAGCCACATTAAGTTAGTCTTAAAGTATTAATAGATGAGAACTTTTTCACCTTGTGTGTGTCTTGTTGCTGTGGTGAAGAGGAGCAGTCCTGGTCACCCAGGTCTGCAGGACTTTGGGGTGTTGGAAGCCCAGGCTGCATTTCAGCACTGGTAGCAGGGAGAATAGAGATGCTGGAGTTTGCAAAAGTCATCTCCATCTAACAGAGGTCTCTGTGGGAAACTGGCGGAACAAAGAGAGCAAACCAAGTGTGTCACAACAGCAGTATGATAGACACAATCCAATTACTGTAATATTATGCAAGATAAATTGAACTGTTAACACTAATTTGGATTCTTGAACTTTCTAGTCTGTTATTTCCCCTTTGTCATCTTGGGTTTTTTCTATTTAGCTAATGGACATTCTTTCTATTACACAGGAGGACTTTTTTCCTCTCTCTACTTGCTTTTGCTGCCAACTGCTGCATCTTATATCTGGGAAAGAACAGGTGTGTGAAAACACTGGATTTGGCAAATATTCATTTCAATCACACATATTTGTATAATTTTTAATTAATTACCAAGTTTCCTGGGATCTCAGGCAGACATTTTCCACAGATTAAAATAACCCTAAACAAATGGAAATTAAGACACTCTTTATATCCTGGAGGTGTTTTCCTCAGATGTTGTTATTGCCATGATCACTGTCACAGTGGCAGTGACGGAGGTGACGTCAGATGAGTTTTTGATGTGGGCATGTGTCTTGTGCCCAGAAGGTGTAACTGCCTGTAGTGAGAGATAAAAGGCATCATAAGGCATTTTAAAAGGAATTATGGACACTGTTTACCTTCTTACTGTTTACAGTGTAAAACTTCCCTCTTGTAGCAATTCTTTAAAGAGATCTCCCCTCTCTAAATCTTGGCTCTGCCTCTCTGAGCATCTCCCAAGCCCAGAGTCAGGCTGTGTGGGTTTGTGCTGCTCCTGCATATGCCAATCTTTGTTCCCCACCCAAAGTGCACTGTGAAATCCTGTGTCCTGCTGACACAAGGTGATGCTGGGCACCCACTCCGAGTCCCTGCTCACCTGACAAGGAAGAGCTAAAAAACCTCTATTTAGTGACATAATCTGTCTTGGAAGAAGACACTGAACTACCTCGTCTCTATGAAAGGAAAAGGTAGGGAGCTCTCCTTCTGCCTCCAAGACCAATAGAGGTTGGGGAAGATTTGTGCAAAGAAGGGCTCAGGAGAGGAATAATAGAGAATCCAGTAAAGATAAATCATTCTAAAACAAACTCTAAAGGCTCTGCACGGCGTGCCCACATGGAGAGGGAGGTAGGAAAGGTAACTGCATG
The DNA here is from genome assembly GCA_013397195.1 of Hylia prasina. NCBI lineage: Eukaryota > Metazoa > Chordata > Aves > Passeriformes > Sylviidae > Hylia > Hylia prasina. Next base: position 323,171 of record VYXD01006830.1, read on the forward strand.
GCAGGTAAATGCCTGCTTACTTGTGAGAAAGCCCATGGTACAATCACCTTCTCTAACCTGTCCTTGCTTGTTCTATTTAAAATCACTGTACTGTTGGTGGCTGCATCCCAGAACTAGGCTGCCATTCCCTGCAGAATGCCCTAGCCTAAGTTGCCTGTTTTCCTTTGAACCTGTCTTGTTACTCTTTTTTGTGCATTTCACTTTTCCAAGATTTCCACTTTGCTAAGCCTCCAACTCAAAAACTAGACCTATCTCTGAGCAATGGCTTCCTGAGTAATTTTTAAAGGAACAGTGTGCACAGCCCAGTGTCTCTCAGCAGTAGTTAAACAAAGAAAGTACATATTACTATACATAATATGCTTTCTTTAACTACAGCAAAGCTGTAAAGATAGAGTATATACATTAAAGACCAAGCACCTTTCCTTAAAAATCTTGTTTTCTGAATGGCATTGCAGTCAACAGTCAGAAACTCTCAGTAAACAGATGTTATTGAGAAATTTCTCATGTAGATAGACTCTGTCTTATCTGTACTACTTATCTACAAATAGGATGTGTCTCATGGTCTTTTTAGCTGTAAAACATTGGTTTTGCCTCCTTTCCCTCTCTCTCTAAATACAGTTTGAGACTGTAAAGGCACCCTACAAGCTTCAGCATTTCAGCATGAACTCCTGGGATTGCTACTCTCATTTGTAAAATATAAAAGGTTTCAGTGCTTTATCAATGAGATGCTCAACAATCTCTTCCTTTGTATCTGGCTCTCATGAAATGTTATGCTCACTTTATTATTATATTTTTTCCATTGTTGCCTTTAATTAAATTGTAAAGCTGTTGTCTTAGTGTACGTGGCTCCCAAAGGGAGAATTAGAGTTAGACAAAGTATTACTGACAATATTGTCTGAAGAGAGATGTGGAGCTATTATGTTCATGGTAATAACAGAAAAGGAATTCCCAAAGCTGACTTTTAATGTGTATGCCATTCCCATTCAGAAAGCAGGAATCAGAGCTCAATTCTTCTTTTGGGTAAAGAGAATGACAGTAGGAGTTAATTTCATCTGTTTTCTTAGCAGTTCCAAACTGTCTCTAAATCAACTCTCTGGAAAACACAGGTGCAGCCTTCAGTCTGAGGCCATGGGGGCCAATATGATATGTTGAGTAGGTACACCTACCACTGCTTGTTACCAGAAGCAGAGCACATTTTTCTAAAGAGAAGAGAGAAAAATTTATATTTCAAGAAGTGAGCTTTTCCTCTGAAAGCAAAACAAATATTTAGAAATCTAATTCCTTGATTGTATCCCTAGATTTAGGAAAATTAGACCTGACTTTACCATGTCTCCTGGAAATAGGAGTGGTATTTTGGGAGGCATCAGGGAGCTGAATAACCACTGCCTGATTAGGATGCTTGTAGGAAGCAGTCTGTCTGGGTATAATGAGCACTCTGAGGAAGCAGTGATTTCCAAATGGATTCTGGGAACATATGGACTTATTTATATGCAGCATATTGAAATTTAGCACATGAAAATGGGACAGGACAAATATCCTTTCCACATCCATATATTCCTATGCTCAAAGTCTTGTTTTGTGCATCAGGTATATGAAGCCCAGAATTTATTGTTAGTTTAATTAGGAACAGGATCAAAAAACAATTGTGATTACTGGTTAAGTTACAATGGTACTCTTACAGCATTGTGTTATTCAGACTGTTTATCTATATTTAAAAATTAAAAGGACTCTTGAGTGTTGAACCTTTCTGCTTTTTGGTGTTATGCTCAACCTGTTGCTGCCCTTCCAGGTAGGGAGGTTACCCTGAGATTGCAGTGCATTGTCAGCAGCTTGCAGGGATCCTGCAGGGAATTACATGTTGCTGAGGGAGGTTTCTTCCTCACCTTTGCTGGAACAATCATGCTGGTGCTTATGCTCCTCTCCAAAGGTCTGATAATTTCTGTGTTTTATGAAGTTTTCTGCACCGTGCTCTTCGTGGGGCTGCAGCTTCACCTTTGGGCTGCTTTGTGATACATTTTGTGTGTGTGCTCAGTAATTGTTCCTTGTCCTTTCCCTTGCCCCTACAACTGCTCTGAGTAATTTTCATCTATCACTATGCTGATATGAGATATATCTATATATAGATATAGATAGATATATATAGAGAGATAGATATATATATAAAATCTAGTTCATTGTTCTGGGCCTGTAGATGAGATTCAAGGGAATGGTCCTGCCTGGGGAAAGCTGTGATCTGCTCCCTGAACATATGGGATTCTCTTTCCTACTACACTGCACACAGCAGTCTGCAGAACTGCATGGCAGCAACTGGGAAACACCTAGAGTTTTTATATATTTTTAATATTCTTTGTGTCATATTAAATGATCAGATAAGAAATTTTTGAATTACACAACTTGCTTGTGCAGAGAAAGTAGTATGAGTTAAAAGCTTATTTTTGTGAGCCAAATTTCCAGTTGTTTGAGTCTCAAGAGGGTATTAATATTTTCATTAATGTTGAAATAGTAATTCCTAGCAAAATTGAGGATAGTGCTGTAAACATAATTAGAAACTAATCCCAGAAGAATGCTCAGGCAAAATAATAGAAAGCCCATATTGTGTTAGCATAAGTAGGTGTCCTAGTGCTTTTAACCAGAGTATATTTATGTACTTGAGTGTTTTGATGGAAAGAAAGAAAACATACTACACTCTTTCTTCTTTTGAAATATATCCCAAAAGACATTCTTCAGGAGGTGGTGTGTTTTCAAATTAATGTCTGCAGATAATTCAAGTAAAATTTGGGGGGTATGAAAATAGAATTACACTTAATTGATAATTTTCATATGTAAAGACAATTCACAGATAAGAGGTGGCATGCTGTATTTCCAAACAATTCCTTCTAAATCTACCTGAAGCACCTCAATTAACGCATGAATGGTTATTTAGAAGCCAGACCTGTATTTCATCATTTTATTGGCTGTGTAAAAGGCAGAGGTTATGGAAGGTGTGATTTTGTGGAATAGAGTACATCAAATTCAATCTGCTTCAATCCAGTATAGTAATTCACTCCTTTTCTTTGTAAGTTAAATTACAAGCTAAAATTATTATTAGACACTTTTAAAATACATTTACATCAGTGGTAGTATTTTAGCAATATCATAACTTGCAGCACCTTTTAATTACTGTGCTTGGGGATGTTTCTCTGAATAAAATGGATTCCTGTAATATCCACAGTAAGTTGTTTGATACTTGGACTGTTGGTTGAATCACTGATGAGGGGTATAACATGTTCTCTAAGGTAATTGGTTGATGAATCTGCAGTCTAAATTTATACAATTTGATTAGTTCCACTGGCAGATAATTGGTAATTAGATGGTACACAAAATGTCATTTTCTTCCATGCTTCATCTTTCAATCTTAGTTCCCAAATAACATTTGTTGGAATATAAAATTATAGGCTGACATGAAAACAGTTTTATATCCTAGATAATGCAATGGAATAGAGAATTTAGATTGATTCATTGATATGATTTTCTATACTGATGGTAACAATTAATTTATTCTTTTTAAAGAAAATGTGATTTAGGGTTTTTTTTTACCCTAACATTTTAAAGACAGATCATCTAAAATGCAAACCCTTTAGCTTGCAGGAATAAAGCATGAAATGACACCGCCCATGTTGTTTGTCATGTTCAAATTTTTTTTAATTAAAATCTGTTCTCTCTCTATGGCTTTCACAATGGATTATTTTGATATATATGAAAATCTTACTGAAAGTTTGAGATATCTATTATTGGTTAGTTGTAAGACAAATGACTGTAAAATTTGACTATTAGCTTAGCAGAGTGGTGGTGAATGTCCCATTATTTCAACAGGATAAGGCAGCAGTTTTATTAATTTAGAGACCAACAGGAGCTAGACAAGACAAAAGTTGTCTTCAGACTTTGGCTTCTTGATTCCTTCCTGAATGCTCTTCTAAGACTGGGTTTCCATTGAAGGCTGAAAACCAGGGAAGGGCAGCATTTTTGTTAAGGGAGAATAAATCCCTTAGATTCTGAGCCTGTCTGCAGAAATGTGTTAGTAAGAAATTCATTCTGGGGGGAGGGGGGAAGTAGAATTGCAAAATAAATAGATAATAATCTGACAGAGAAGAGAACAAAGTGAAATGAGCGTGGGGAAAGTTGCATGATTTGGGCTGTACCGAAATTTAAAAAGCAATAAATCTAAATACATGGAAAGTTATACTAAGTTGTTGAATCCCCTTGTGTTTCTTTGGCAATGTACACTTGACTGGGTTTATTTAAACTCTTTGTTTCTCCTTCACTCATAATTAAATAGCAACAAAGGGAAACAAAGGGTTTGAATCTGCAAGTTCTTGCACTACACACATTCACCTGTGTGCTAACACTTCATAAATCATTACCCCATGAGGATGGTAGTACTCTGAACCCATTTGGAGCAGACATAAATTATTTTCAAAGTTAAAGCCAGTAGAGAAGCAGGTCATATGAAGCTTTTATCATTTTTTCTGATTTAATTGATGTTTTTAAAGTTCAAACCTGGTATAGCGGAGGAAAAAACTCCATGGATTTGCACATCTTTATATTGATTGTGTATAAACCTATTTATGAAGGGTAATTATTGCCATGGAAATCATAGGCAGCCTGATCTTCCATGGCTTTTGCTGGGACAGATCAGAAGTAGGTATGGGATACTGCAAGGATACTGGGCCACTCCCTTTTGGAATGGAGGCAATGTCTGAATGAAGGGGAGCTCGGCTCCACGGATCCCCCTGCAAACCTGGAAGTGCAGTTTGCTCTCTTTTGCCTGCCGGTGCAGCCTCTGCTCCGTGTCTGGAAGCTGTCACTGCCCCACAGCCCCAGGTGCCAGCAGGGGCTCTTCCAGCCTGGTTCCTCGCTTTACACCATCTCCAGCCCGTGTGGAGCTGCAGTGCTTTGGTGTTAACAAAGCTCAGGGGAGCACACTGCAGGTTTGTGAAACCTTTATGCAAAGGGATGCAAAGGCCCAGCTGAACCAAATCTGGAAATGTAGGAAATGTAAATGTTTTTAATGGTTGGATTGGGCTTTGGGGCTTTGGTTTGTTATTTTTTGGTTTGTTTGTTTGGATTTTTTGTTTGCAGAATTTTTTTGTTGTTTGGGGTTTTGGCTTGGTTTTGGTTTGTGTTTTCTTTTTTTCTCTCCTTTTTTTTTTTTTTTTTCCCCTAGAATTATAATAAAAATGTCTTGAGTTCTAGTGGAAACTTTCACCAGTCATTCATCCAGTCATTCAGGGAATCTCCAGTCTTGCAACATTCTAAAGCTTATTGGTCTAATAGAACACAATTAATACAGTGCTTTTTACTACTTAGAGTTTCAAGAAAGGAATGACTATTGCTCAGTTGTACAACAGACTATAAATCTCTGTTGTATTAGTCCCTTAATTACTTTCTAGTTAATGCATTGAATCTTCAGGTTGGCTTGCCTTTGGTACTGGAAGTTTAAATACTTTCACAAATCTGCTTCTCCTCATATACAGAAGTATTTAGTAACCTTTGAATGCTAAGTTGTTTACTAATTGTCCCTTAAAAGCAGTTTTATGTAGTATACTGTGGATTATTTTAAATCATCAGATCTAGTCATGTTTTACAGCAGTGATGTGGAATTTGATTTTTAATATTTCACTTATCTTTTTCTTTGATGGTGACTTGCTTTATTTTTCCCTTCTCTGAAGTAATTTTAAGCTCTCGTTGGTTAGAACTTCCCAATACATAAATTGTCAGTATATATTTGCAGAAAATGGAAAATTTTTTCTTACTCAGGAGGCTGCTATACTTTGGTTTTCATTTTTTAAAGCAATTTTTCCTTTATATATGTTTTAATTTCCTTCTGTTTGCTGTTCATGAAAGTTTTCTTTAATTACCCTTTTATTGGTATTTGAGTGGAAATTAGGATGGAATTATAGAACTATTTTGTGCTTTGTTTTATTATTTAAACAAGTCTGCATGTGTATATAGAGTTAAGTTTAATAAAATTTAACAAATCTATGCCAAAACTGATTTGTTTTGCAGGAGTTTTATAGCAGAGTTTAAATGCCAAGCTACTCAGGTTTTCAATACATGCAGGAATCATAATGATGTGTTTGTAAATATATTTATCCAGTTCTTTTATGAACAAGCAATTTTCAGTGCCACAGCCAAGCCCCTGGACAGTAATTTTAAAAATAGCTACACTGCTCATTTCTTTCTCTGCAATTAACATCTCTCATTCCCAAGATTGCACAAGGCAGGAGTTGTGTAACTTAGAAGTTATAACTTAACTATGTAAACAAATGTTGCAGAGCATGTAGTTTTAGCAAAAGTTTACAGAAGCTTCTTAAATGCCTTGTGTCATGTAGTATCTGCAAGAAACTGGGACAGAAGTGACTCAGGAGATCCCAGTTTGATGTTCAAATGTGTATCAGATTTTCATTTTTAGGATAGGGATGTGTGCCTCTAATACGAAAAGTAGATTATTTCCTTTCCCTTCCTCTCAGTCAGACACCTGGTTTCTTTCAATTTCTCTTACTTTTGGTCCTTCTTGGGAGGAGTAGCAAGGTTTGCCATTTTTTTGCTTATGGATTAAACCAGTCTTGCAAGTTGGCCAAGTTTTTCCATTTATGGTACTCACAGTTTTCAAGTGTAAGCGTTTCACAGATAAAAGTCTCTTTGTAAATACAAATCCATCAGAAACACACTTGTATTGCTCTCTGTGGATTCATGGGTTAGTGCATGTGCTTTGCAACAGAAACAGTAGGCAGTCCTTTTGTAGAATATAATCCCAGTCCTGGTCTGCTTCATTGCGATTATAAAGCATAGAAAACATCTTTTCTTCTGAATTTGTGTGGGATGACCAGTGTGTTTGTCCTGGCTGCCCGTTAGGTCTATTGTCAAGCTCTTCTCCCTTGGCATCATAATAGTCATCCTTATCTTCAGAAATTTGTTTCTTTCCTGAGCAATAGATTTTCTTGTAATCTATATAAAGATCTTTCCCTTCACTGCAATTTTTGCTACCTAATAAATGCACGTCTCTGAGTTGCCTTTCTACCTTTGTTGGCTCAACCCAATCTGGGGATAAAATCCCAAATGAAACCATGCATTATGAATGCACTCTGGGAATAAGCTGTATTTCGAAATGCAACCCTTTTTAGGTGTTTTAATATGTCTTAAAATGAACCACAGCTAAGCAGGTTACTTAACAAACCACTAACTTCACAAGCCCAGATCCCTTTTTTGTTGGTTTTGTTTTCACCACGGTGGGGCCACTCCAACATAAAGTGTTATATTCTGCAAAATAAATAATGTCATATTGTCAATGCCATAAATAGAAGAGCAATGTTTGTGACTTTTGCTATTCTTCATACAGAATACTAGGGGTTTGATTCAGCAGAGAGATTGATTCTTTCCGAGACGGCACAGAACAAATTACCCAAATTGTGGCATTACCCAATTTTGTGTTGCAAATGGCGAAGGCATTGTGGCATGGACCACATGGAGCAACTGCAGATCACAGTTAATTGTGTTTTCTTGGGATGGAAGGGAAGGTGAAGGGGAGGGATGGAAGGAGGCAGTTCAAAATTCCATCCAGGCAAACTTCTCCAGACCGAAGCCTGTTTATGCTCTGTGATTTACTGTGGGAATCATGACTGGCTTGATTTCATTACTCATTGGGGATGTACAGAAAGGTTCTCTTGGGTGGTGTCCTAAATCCTGGTGATGGTCTGTGAAGAAGAGGAGGATGAAGAAAGGCATAAATTTTTTTGGTTCTCAGCCTAACCAGTTGGTAGATTCTATTCCAGATTAGAGGAAGAAGCAGTTGTATAAAAAACTGAGCTTGGAGTACCTCTGAAAGACAGACTAAAGGTGGCAGTCAGTAGATCATTACAAAGGTTGCAAACAACATATTCATGTCCTGAATCAAATTCATGTTGAGGAAACTGTGAGCCAGAATACTTAAGGAAAATGCCTCTGGAAAAGCCTCTTGTATCATTACTGTAGTTTTGTAATAGATAATTAGAGACTAACGCTTTTTAAAAATAATTTTTGCCTCTCATCCCTTTGATCTTTTAAATTTTTGTGTATGCACAAGTTTTTGTGCCCTTCAGCCGAACTGTAATGACTTTTTTTGAAGGTGAATCCTCGATACTGTAGGTTTTAGACAAATCGTGAATTTTAAATTCCTTTTGCTTAGCCTGGCTTGTCAGGGGTCACACCAGAAACACGAGTTGCTATTTGAGTCTGCGCCACATGTTCACAGTTTTCTTCTGTTCCAAAACTATGAATTTGTTTCTAATAAGCCAAAGGAAATTAGTTCTCAGTAGGATTTCTCTTTCCAACAGTTTGAAAAGTTTAGTTTCAGAAAGTCTCTTAGAAATGATCTATCCTGATCTAGAAAGTGAAATTTTTAAGTCATTTCATAATAAATCTAAGGTAGAGATTTTGTTTCCCTATGTTTTCTTTCCCTCTGCTTAGAGCAATGAAATAAGGAGTGTGGCTACAGCTCTGAATGAATACCCAGGTTGTGACAGGGAAATCTGAGTCCCACAATGAAGTTATCCTCTGCTATGGATCTTTCCTAACTTCCCTGTTGAGCTCGCTCGTACATCACGTTCCTGTACTAAGTGTACAGCAGGTGTAGCTCACTTGGAGCCATACACTTGTTGCATGAGTCTCTCCCTTCTTTTCAAAGGGAAATTTAGAAGACTTTTGAAGCTACATCCATGCATTACAACCCCTAGCCTGTAGCTAAAGGTACAGTTTGTGCCATCCTTTTTTAAAATCGGCTTTCAGATTAAAGTGAAAGCATCCTGCCTGATTTCAAGCGCAGAAAGTTTAGGTGAGGAAGTTCCTTTCAAACAGTGTAGGGGAGTGAGCTGATGCAGGGCAGATACCATTTATGTAGAAGTGTTACAGCACTGTCTCCTTGTGAAAGCATTATTTTAGGCATTAGCTTTAAAATTTTAGCAGTGGGTGTTGACTGCATTCTTGCATTTTTAAAAAAGGATGCCAGCCAGCAAATAATGTGACAGAGAAAAGGCAGCTGCTCAAGGCCTCATGCTGTTTCAGCAGTACAGGCTACTGGGACTTATTTTCTAGGACGATTTTCAGATGGACACGCCAGAACATTGTAACAATTTCTCTTCTTATTTAGTGCTTTAGAAAGTGAGATAATGATAGGATGTCTTCCCCCACCCCACAGTAAATGTCATGAACAAATCTTCCCAGCTGAGGGGTGTCTTGGGAACAACACAATCACTGGCATTTCTGACAGTGACTCTTGTCTTTATGCAGACTGTGGGTAGAGCTGTGGCATGCTGGGCAGTCAGGGCCATCAGTGCAGAAACATGGAATTCTGCAAAACAAGAAAACCTTGGTTCTGTTAGATTAGAGAATGCTCTGTCACCATGGGCATTTCAGTTCTATCATCATAGAGATATAGATGATATAGAGAGAAAAGAGATTGATATCCCACAGATATTCTCAGTGCTTCTTATGGATGGCTTTCAAGGCATAGAGGATCATTTGCTAAATTTCCAGATGGTACCAAGGTAGGAGGGGATCCACACACTTTGTAGGACAGAATTGTAATTCAAAACATCAAGAACTGAAAAAAACCTGGTCTAATGTGAAAAGCTATAGTTGATTAAGCAAGTTCAAGGTACTACTCTTAAGGAAGGCAATTTCTGTATAAAAGTTAGAGACTGGCCGATTAGATAGCAGTATCTTGGTCACAAGCCTAGTGATTTACAAGTGCCCCTTTGCAACTCATAAACTGAACATGAATCAGTGTTGCTTTTTTGTTGTGGAAACAGGCAGGCAGCCCTCATTCTGGGATGTGAAACTGAGTGTATGCAGAAATAGGAAATAATCATTCTGCTCTACTCAGTGTGAATAAAGCCTCTGTTGGAGTCTTTTTGCTATTTTTTGACGTAAACTTCAAGAAATGTAAGGACAAATTGGGGAGGATTGAGTGACGCAGAGAAGGAAGGATCCAAAGTGTAGCAAATGTAACTTCTGAAAAAGAAAGAGATTATTGTTGGTATTAAGAATGGAGAAGACAGGACTTGAGGCATGGCAGGTCTTCAAATGATTTAAAGAAAGCTGAAGAAAAATGCAAGAAGCTCCCCCAGCCTCCCAGGAAGTTGAGCTTCTGTTTCAGAAAGTGAGATTTATATATAGCCTTAATAAAATCTTCCCAAAGTAAGGACAGTCGGAGATATTCTCTCACATAAGGTTCATAGAATACAATGAAATCTCCATCACCAAGGGATATTATGAACAGGATGGGGAATCTAAACCAGAAGTCTGCAACCAGCTGCCAAATATAGGTTAGATATTTTTAATCCTTTTTTGTGGTAGGAGTCTGAGAGCAGAGGACTGCTGGAAGTCTCTTCCAACTATTTTTTTTTATTATTTTCCACACACATTAACCATATATTAAAAAAAATAATCAGGACTAAGCATTATTTTCTCTGAAAGGTAGGTTATAGATTCCCTTTTCATAAACTGTTTTGCAATAGTAAAAATACATGGGTTCTAGTATCAAATTTGACACACAGTTTGCAAAAGTACATGTACCTTGCTGAGGAACAGTTCAATTTAGACTTCTACCACAAACATACTTCTGTAAATTTTTTCCTTAGTGATATATATATATTTAAGTATGCAAAGTAAATAAGTTCAAACATTACTCATAGAACATTTTCCCAAGGGAAATCACACTATTATGTGTTCCCATGCTATGAGTACTATCCTTGAGCTGAGAAGAGGAGCAATAAACAGGTTAAAATGTTTTATAATGCAGAGTGGAAGAAATATCTTAGTGTGTGAACCGATTTAAATACTCCTGAAAGTAGCAATTCTGATGCTTTAAAAATGCTTTCCTCTATAAATCTGCAGCTCCTATTAGGACAGCAAATTCTTGAGCATCTGTGTTAGCTGCAGGGTTTACATCTTCCCCTCTAAGCTGGGAGGAGGGCTAAAACCAGGGCCCAGGGGCTGAAATTCAGTGCAACTTCAACAATGCTGCAACACATACTTAACAAGAACTCGGGGCAGCATTAAAGCACCAGATACAGCTGTTAACATTCATGGCATGGCAGATCACTTTGTCTGACATTCCTCCAAATTATATGCACTGGGCACCAATACAAGATGCTGAAATCCTGCTTTTCCACTGCAAACCATTTAGAAGTTTGATGAGAGCAGAAGAAAGGCCAAATGGACAGTATTACCAAATATTCTAACCATCCCCTCCAGCTGTTTACTGGGGTCCAAAGGAAGCTCTCCAGATGGAAAATATGCCCTCCAAATTAGCAAATATGAGATTTTCTGTTCAATCATTGTTTTAATGTTTATCACAAACTCAGTGGAAAAACATGGTCTCTCTTTTTGATGGCCTGCTGTTATTTCTGTGGGTTTTCACATAAAATTTGGTATTTATTTTCAGACAACCCTGCATATATGTGTGTCTATATGCATATACAGAGGGATAAGAGCCTTTGGGCACAATGATTGCTACAGAGCATTTACCTGAATCTTCAGTAGTTACAGCATTTTGTTCACTGAGCTGTTTCCAGTTGGCAGAGTTTATTCTTGAGGGAAAAATCTGAGCACCAAAATGTTTCCGGTTAGATAATAAAACCTTGGTGGAGTTGATCAGCTGGCAGTCTTCCAAACCAGAACCTGACATGCACCTGCTTCATTTATTTGTTCTATGCACCTTCTCATTTAACAAACTGTAAATGAGGAAGGGAAAGCAATCAGGTTCTACTGAGCAAATTGCTAATATTTTCTTTATTTAGTTCAAGAAACTGCACACTGCAATGTCAGGCTGCAGTTACAACACAGGGATTCTCTCCAGAGGATTGGGAAATAATTAGAAATATACTAGTTATTTAAAAAAAATATATCTAAACCAGAAGTCTGCAGGCACTGATGCTTTTGGTGATTAAAATTGCTTTAGGGGTAGATGTCTTAAAATACATCAGAGTGTTGAGATATTGAAGACCAACAGCCCTACTACAATTTCAGTTTGATCTTTCATGCTATTCACGTGGATAGATATTAAAAACCCAAACACAAAAATATACAGAAAATGCAGGCTTTAATATGTTGTTTAGACCAACCTGGGACGTATCCTCTTTATCTGACATTTTTCCGAAAATCTTTTATCAGATAATAATATTCTGCCTACTGACAATCCAGAGGTCCTTCAAGTCATTCTCTATTTGAACCCATTAGTGTGTGTGTTGCTGTTTGGAGTTACTTGAATCAACAGAATGTTACTAAATAAAAAATACACATACTCAGAGAAACAACCTAAAATAGATTATTGAAGAAAATAAGCAACAGAGTTTTATAGGATGACTAATGAATTTATTTCTACTCTTTGATTCTACTCAGGCTTCTCAAATTAATCTATTAGTAGAGGTAGTGGAAATCATTGTTTAATTGCAGTTCACTTACTAATGGGGGTTTTAGATAGCAACTTTTATATATGTAGGTGTAGATTACTCTAAATCTGCATAAAAGTACTTACCTGTCTATCATGACCCTAATTATTATGAAAGTCTGGGTATACTGCTCAAGATATAATTTCCTTATATTTGTGGTTTTACAAGTTTGATTCAATTATGTCTGAAAAAGTTTTCTTTCCTGTTTCAATCTGGTTGATTTTCCTTTCTAATTAACTTTTGCTCCCTGCTTCATAGACATATTTTTTAGCTGTTTAATTGCTTGTAAAGCAGGGACACTTTTGACTTAGCATTCAACCATGTCCCAAAGTCAATTGTTGAGCTGAGATCTCAGGGTGGGAATTCAGAAGTGCTTTTGTGTGCAGCACTGTTTGAACTGCAGCTGCCTGCCTGCTGACAGGTAGGGAAGTCACTGTCAACAAGATTTAAAGTTGCTGTCATGTTTACACAGCCGCATGAAAAAGGTAGAGAAAGTATTGTGATTTTGTTGAAATTAAGTACCAACAGTTACTGGGCTACAGCAGTGTGCATTGGTTATGATTAATGTTTGACATCTGCATCTTTTTGAGGTATTTTATCCACTTTTCTTGTCAGATGAAAAGTGCACTGTGATACATTTCCAGTCATGGGGGGGAAGGTTCAGTGTGCTGAGGTTTCCAGGGCTTAAACTGAGCTATTAAAGTCATGTAAGTTCTTAGTTCTGAACCCTTGTAAGGATTTTCAATAAATCTGAGCAGTTGGGAATTCTGTTTTTCAGAGTTAAAAATCCCACTAGACTAAACAAATTTTTAAGCTATTAAATACTCTCCCTTGGTGCTCTCTGTATTTTGTCCTTGGATCTCTTGAGAACTGGTGATGAGTAATAACAATATGGGTCTGCTAAAGGAATTGTTTCCCTTTACATATGAAAATTGCTACCAAAATTGAGAAATGGTTCAGAGACACAAAGACTTTGTCATGGATATTTTCAATTCAGATACTGAGAGATTCAAACAGTGAAATACAAATTTTGACAGAGTTTGCATATATTTTAACAAAAGTTCACGTTAGCCCAGCAATGCTCTTCTGCTCTCCAAAGCCCTGTGTAGACACAGATATTACTAAAGAAACCAGCTTACATCATGCTTCTCGATTTCTGTCTCAAATGAACAAACATTGCAGTAATGTTTTTGAGTGGTTCTGATGGATGCTGTCCATGTGGTAATTAGTTGGAGAAAAAATGAGGTGTGTGCATGTAATTGGATCATAGAATGGTTTGGGACATTTAAATGGTCTGGTTGCAATCCCTGTGCCAGGGACGGGGACACCTTCCACTAGGCCAGGCTGATCAGAGCCCCATCCAACCTGCCCTTGAGCACTGCCAGGCATGGAGCAGCCACAGCTCCTCCAGGCCATCTAAGGGTGTTTGCAGCATTCACTGAGACTACTCTAAATCAAAATGCATATAGCTCATTCCCTCTGGTATTTGAGCCAGTTTGAAATCCAGGTCCATATTTTGGAATTATGAGATTTTGATCCTGAATATGTATTGAAAATATTTATTTTCTTATTTACTTGATATATAGAATTGAGATATTATGGACTTGCCTCCCTGGCAGGACTGTCCTGTTATTTCCATGTGGGTTTTCTCCAATGGGAAAAACCCAGGAAAAATTCATAGTAAACCAGAACATGCTCTCTGTATACATCCCATTGTTCTCATTTTAATAAAGCATCTTAATATGAGCAGTTTTCTGCTGGATTTCTGAAGAGCTCCCATAAATATTCTACTTTAGTCACATAATAAATTTGAAACCTACCCCTATGCCTTACTAGGTGTCATAATTAGTTACCAGGTTAATCATCTGTAGTGACATTACTGCCAATGAGTAATACTTTCAGGTTTTATATCTGGAGTTGATGGACTTGCAGCCAAAGCATAGTCAGAGGATACATTCTGAAAGGGTGAAAATTTTTCTCCTTTTCTGTTTTTATGATTTGGAGCTGCTGTGTCTACTTTGCATTAATACTGATTTATATTTCACTCCTCTGTATGTGATACAATGCTGATGATGGCTTTCATTCTAGGTCATAAAGCAATCTCTTTTAAATTATTAGAAAAATATAAATTATTTATAATGATTATTTTACAGTGAAGTAATTATAACCAATCCCTCATTTATGTGTCAATGAAAACAATACACATTAGCTACAATGGAATAATACTGCATTGTTTACATGTTTCTTTTTCCCCTACACTTTGATTTCTGTATGTGTGGTACTGAGGGAGATGTAATCTTCAGTTGCGTGTTTTGCTTACTAATTTTATGCAAAGCGTGAAAAATTAAGTTAATAATATGTCTCAGCATTATTGTTCATAACCTTGTGACAAAGGCAAAGAAGTCTTAGCATGCAAAAGAATTAGAAGGGCCAGTGGATGCACAAACAGGTGAAATGTGACAACTGATAAAACAGTTGGGAAGCAGCCATGTGTCTTGTGATACAGACATCAGGGAGAAATGTTAAGCACTTCGTCATTCCTGCCCTCCAGTGTCTGATGCTTCTGATTTCTTCTTTATTGATTTCAACTAAAGAAAATATAGAGGAGTATAGAGGTGACCCATTTTGTTGACAGATACACGTGTTAGTCTTGTACTCCCAGCAAATAGTTTAGACATCAGGAATAATGACTTATAGGGAAGAGATAAACACAATTTCCTGTGATTTCTAAACCTGGTGAATAAGCAGACACAGCCTGCTTTCAGAGTCTCACTTGTTTATCTTTTATTCAACAGATTGAAGTTTCAACAGGATACTGGAAATTCTAAAAAAACCCTAATAAACTCCCTAAAAAACCCTGACCAACTGACTAAGACCCCATCAACAAAAAATTACTGCAATCATTGCACGTTTGGAACGTATTATTCACTTAACAAAACCAATGACTGGCTAACCCTCTTCAACCTCATGTGATTTCACAATCCTTATCATTTCATAAGTTGCAAGTAACCAATGTCCTGCAGTACATGTGATTATTCTATAAAAATGAAAATTGGGCATAAATTGCTACTATTCAGGTATGACTTCCAGCCAAGGGTGCTCATAAAGGATTTTCCAGTCACATCCCATATAGAGTCAGTATCACATCTTTCCACACTGTGGTTATAAAATGTCAGTAGCAGTTGTTTGGAGCCTGTGTGCAGTATTGACCATCAGGGAAACAATCCTTACTTTTGTCTCACATGGTAAAAGAGCATGCCAAAGCAATGAACTAGAAATACAGCATCTGAAACAGTGACAAACTGTTGCACAGTGATACCATTATCATTCATTTTGATGCATAAACCAGTCATGTCCTACTTTCTCATGGCTTCCTTTGTTTATTTAGAAAAATGCTCTTTTCAGTTTAAGTTATGGCTTTAGAAACACAGGAAACCTCTTTCCTTGATGCTCAGCTAGTCAGTTTTCCAAACTGTTTACTAAGGAGATATGAATTGTGGAGCAAAAAGGAATATATATCTTTTTTTCAGAAAAAAAAAAGTCCTGTGCTCCCCTCCCCAGGAGAGAGTGTGTCCTAGATGCTCAACATATTTCAGTGTGACATCATTCCAGGGCACGAAAGATGTCTTATTGTATTTTATTGCACATTAGAGGAGATTGTGAATGAGAGATCCAGGAGTTTACACCAGGCATTTATGCAGCATGCTGGGATTAGAGTGTCCTTGGAAGGGAGATTGTGCCTGGTCCATAATAAACTGAGCACCTCCTGCACATCCCTCCACAGCCTGGGCAGTTCCCATTCTGATCCTTGGAGAGCAGGTGCTGTTGATACAGGAACATGTGCAGGAGTGAGCAAAATGGAGCTTTTGGCATTAAAAAAAAAAAACAAAAACAAAAACCAACAACAAAACTTGTCAATACAGTGCAGTTCCTAAATTATATGAATGAACTGTTTTTCATGTCTCTGCTTTCAGTGCATGTCCTACCCTCGTGCTTTCAGGTGGTTTTACTTGCTGTTGGTAGTGTCTACAAAAAGATACTTTGTGCAGCCATGAAACTTAATGTCCTGCCTTCCACAATCTTTTTTTTAAATTCTCTTAGCCGATTACTTACAAAAAAAATTTGATGTAATTTTTCCCTGATGCAGATTGTTTATAGCAAAGAAAATAATTTTTACTTATGTAGCATTGTGAATTGTTTTCACGTAAATTTCTCTTGCCCTTTGGTTTGCCTCTGTCAAAGTAAATCATAAACTAGAAATTTATTCATTATCTCTAAGACTGTATATTCTAATCCTTATGAATTTCTATTACTCGTTGTTATTGAGGCTAGAATGAAAAATTACATTAAGAGATCTAAATCTAGGACTGTAATTATCTATGTAGTAATTAAAGGAAAAAAGACCATTAGAAAGTTTTGTATTTTTTTCTAAGGTTACAAGCACAGCATGAGACTGGGTATTCTAATTCAACATTACAAAATTCAAACAAAAAAAAAAGGGAAAGGAAAAAGTAATATTAAAAAGTAAAAAATAGTGGAAAAGTGAGTTAACAAAATAAGTTTAATGGGGAACCCAATTTCCCTATGATTCTTTGACTGACATTTTTCTTGTGAGATAAAGATCTTTAGATATACAGATATGTGGACCGGATTTTTTTTTTTTTTTTAAACTAAGGCCAAAAATTTTCATGTTATTGTTTTCAAAATGAAAACAAGAAAAGGTCAGGTTTGTTACATCTAAATGAGTCTGGTGATAATCTTTATTTTACATGGACGAGTTATTTAATTGCAATACATTCTAAAAAAAGGCTGTAGGCCCATATTAAAATAGTGAATAAAGACGTAGGTTAAAATTATGTCTGTTTCTATAAGTCTTTAAATAACACTGCAGGAAGCCAAACACCTTCTGTTGCTCTTGAGCTGAAATGTGTGGGTGCAGGGTAATGACAGAATATTTTTAAATAAGACATTAGTCTTCAGTTAACCTTAGTGAACCAGTTAATCAGTGAACACATGTTAACAAACCAATTAAAATCACAGGAAAATCTACATTGAGTTAATGGAAAAACAAAAAACAACCAAAAAAAAAACCCCCAACCTTACAGGACCTGTGAAAATGGTTCCTTTAAGCTTTCTAAGCAGGGGTAAAATGTCCCTGCTCAGTCCCACATAGCTCAGGAATAGATTATGTTTTGACCTTAGTTTCTCAATTTCTGGTGGCAAATTCTCATTTATAAACCCAACCGTGGTGTAGTTCATAGGGTAATAAGCCCAGGGCAATAATTTGAAGAAATATTATTGAGGACTGTGGCTAATCTAAAAAGCGTGACAAAAAGAGTGGTGTTCCCAAACCTTTGTATGACAACCCTACCATCAGAGCTGAGTGGGATTTTTTCCCAGGGTATGGCTGTTTCTCCTGATCCAAAACACCTTTCATGAGACGTTGCTGTTAGGTTTCTTTAGAGAGAAGCCAGAGATGCATTGGTTTAGACATTTACACTCAATGTGGTCCTGAGACTGTGCACAGCAAAGCTGGATTAAACGATTAACAATTATACCAGCCTTAAATATCAATCATGGCATTTGTATAATTATAATTATAATTATTAATATTACTTATGTTATTAAGTTCAATTAGATCTTAGAGCACAAACATAAATACGTGACCCATTTCACTCATTAAAATGTGATAGAATATTCACAGTAAGTAGCTACACTTGCAATGGAACCACATTAAGAAGTGATTTGCAGTTAAATCTCCATGTGAGAACCCAGTTAGGGACCAGGTCTTCCTTAAGACCAGCAGCTCGCCAGGAAAAGGATTTAAATTGAGAGAGGAGCAAAAGTGAGCTTTTTTGTCTAATTGGGCTTTCAAATAACCTTAGAAACCATAAGGCATATAGCAACACTCTAAATTACTTCAGTAAAGCTGAGATTTAGCTTTTTTTCCCTAATCTCTTGTGTGTCCCTTGCCTGAAATATTTTTCATTTTTCCAGGTTTGGTTTTACTTTCTCACATGCATTAATTGAGTCTATACACTGATTTTGTGTTTTATCTTTTCTCATGTGCTTTTTCATTCTTATCTTTTTTCTCATATATGGAGTAGCTGCTCTGAAAATATTTCTTTAGACTTCCAAGATAAGCCCACAAGGTCCATATGTAGGGTTTGACACTTAGGTCAATTATAAGAGACTAAAAACTGTAGGAATGAAAAATATGAAATAACATATATCACTGAATAATTCATAATTCATGGACTACTCACCAGTTTCTCATAGAGGGAAATATAGTAGGTTTTATATAGTTAGAACTCTACTGAAAACTTTTGCTTCTCCTGTTGACTGCAGATCAGTTGTATTGCCTAAAATAAGGAGAATAATGTAAATATTTTACAACCTCAATAACATGAAGAAACAGTATATAACCTTTTTCTTTCAACACATTTTTCTCTGGCAGCCTCTTACTGCTCACCTTTACCAAAGATGATTTCCCCTTAAAGACATTTTAAAAACTCCTGTGTTGGGGGTTTTGTTTGTTTGTTTGTTGGTTGTACAGCTGATGTTCCTACTTGTGTATCAAATTTTACTTATCCTATTTTTTTTACTTCAATTTATTCAAACTCTCAGTTTGAAAATGAAATTTGAAATTCTACCACCTACTCGCAGTCCTCAACCTCATCTCTGGAAAATGCACACTCATTAGCTAAGTCATTAGTAGTCTTAATGAAAATTCTGGGTGGATCCAAACCCAGGAAGGTTCATGCCAAGGAAGCCTCCTTTTTTTGTTAACAGTGAAAAACTAGGTTTGGGCTGTGGTTTTTCAGCCAGGTGTTGGACCTGGGGTTTTTTTTGGTTTTGTTTTTGTTTTTCTTTTTACTTGCCCAGTGTGCTTCTCGAGTGCTGATGAGAATGTCAAGTGAGATGCTATCTTAGTTTTCTTAAAATGAGGATGGAGGAAGGTTTATTTCCCATCTCTTAAACACAGGAGATCCTCTAGCCTGTTGAAAAAGAAAATTTGGTGCTGACATATCTATACAGTGTGCAGTGTTTCCTGTATTGAACAAGTTATTGCAGAAATTTGGGGGAACTGAAGGTAACTGTCTGGCCTTCTCTTCTTCTTTCTGTTTTTTAACACAAATGCTTTGTTGTCCCATCTTCTGACATCGTTGTGAGATAACCATAAAGAACTCAGAAATCACTTTGGCCATTGCTTTAAGGATCCTAGATAAAACTGAGAACAGCCCAATAACCTGGAAACAAGCAAGCTTTTAGACAGCTTTCTATACCATGCTTCAAACTTCATTTCAGGTAACCTTTTATTAAATAATGTCCAAAAAAAGCCACATTTGTTCATATTGTGAAAGTCTGCAACATTTCCTAGTGAATTTAGTGTTATAGTTACATTTTTATGAAAGTTAAAACAACCCATTAGAAGGAAGCAATAAGAAGGAAGACATAAAGTGTTTTCACTCAAGAACTCAAGAGAGAAAGAAACTAATAAGTCGGCGCTGCATTTTATGTGGCTGAAGGGAATTATTTAAAATAGGCAAATTTATACTTTGCCTCTAGTTTCTTTATTCATTATTGGTTTTATTTAGTATTTAAACAGCATCCTGCTCTTTATAAGGTTTCTCTGGCCATTAATGCTGATCTCTTGACATCTGCAGGACACTAATGGAAAATATCATTGAGACAAGTCAAGGTGTAAAATCTAGAGAAGAGAGAAAATGATTAGTCACAGTGACAGAGTGAACATTTGGGAATCACTTTTTCTGTGCATATCATTAAAAAAATCAATAAGATGAATATATGGAAGTCAATAGTATTTACTATAGAAGAACAAGGGAAAAGAGAGCAGCCATACTTTGCATTACTAAGATTTTGCTCTGTGATCAGGTCCTCTTGTGGGATGAAACTTTGAGGGGCTGTAATAAAGGTCACCTTTGCTGTGCAGTGTTTGTTCTCTTCATAGCGCTTCATGGAGAATGACAGTCAGATGGCTTAGTTATAAAATCCCAAATTTACCCTCTCAAATTGTATTCAGAAAATGAAATTATCCCATGACTTCTATTCTAGCCTGGCCTTTGCATGTCCAAACTGTGGTTATTGTACTTTGGATGATTTTGAGAATATAATTTTCCTGTTCAGCACTGATGTGTGACTTATTGATAAATATGAAAAATATAACTCAAAATCTATTAACTCTTCATCCTCTGCTGTTTAGGGAGGATTGTAATTCTGTATTTCCCCTGCAAAGGACAGGCTATGAGGTATTGTGATATACCTGTGGCTAGTGATGTGCTTAAGTAAAACAAGCATGTTGCAAAGCTGAGGAGTTCAAATACACTCACTTATATCTCTGTATTTCTGCGTTGTGACCAGAGTTTCCATTGTACCCAGCTGTCCTCATGCTCAGGGAAACACCAGGACCTGTATGTGAAATGTGTCTGTGTGGGGATCTTCAGCCTGCACACACATTTGCTCAGAGTTTGAGCTGATGTATTGTTTTACAGCCCTGGATATAAAGATCCCTAAACAGTCCTATAAAACAACTGTGCTAACCTTTTAGGCTAATGTGTTATTAATAATGCTTGTTTTGAAGAAAATTCTTGGTTTGGCACCAGAATACAGAAACTGATCTTTGCACTGTCACAGGTAATGAAACTGCATTGAATGGTCATGTGAGAAAATAGCTGATGCATGTGATAAGGGTAAAAGAGATTCAGCAAAGCTGGGGTTTAAATCTGGCTTAAATGGTGAAAATTGTTTCTGACCAAGAGTAATCAAGTGTTTTCACAACATGGATCTGTAAAATTTCTCAGGATTTTGGTGCTGTCTGACAAGATATTTTATCCTGAGGCAGAAGAAAGTGAATACATGATGCAAGATGCTGAGATCTGTTGATATTCTCATTAGTACACTATGACTTCAAAGCCACTTCCATAACTGCTACAGATGTTGTAGGAGCAGGCTCAAGTAGGCTCAAATAATAAGTCTTATTATTCTATCAGATTTAATATGTACATTGATTGCTTACACTGTAAATCCCATTTTCATCTCTCTTCAGAATGTTAATATAATGATTCTGGATTTCTGTTTCCCCCCCCATCCTGCAGTATTCTTTGCTACAGCAATATGGGAAGAAAGATCATTCAAGCTCTTCTCTGTCCCAAGTGAGGAGAGGAACAACAAATGGATTCTAAAGGCATGAAATGTTCAGCACTGCTTTGAGTACTGATCTGTCTGAAAACTTCTGCTTCTGTGTACATTAAGAACTGAAATATGTTATTTTTAAAAGGTAGGTTGGGATCAGAATGAGTTTAGTGTTGAGTTCTGGAGCTCAGCTCATTATTAACAACTTTAGCAGCAGGAGCTTCTTCATGTCTGCAGCAGAGTGGGGCTCACAGCAGAGATTCACAAACTCTTTTGGCAGGTCAGAGCACTGGCTGTGCCACTGGCACTGCTGCTAGGTTTTAATATTTGAAATGGCAGCTTCTAGCTCTGTGAGAGATCATGCAGCATTATTTCAGTGTCCTGCAAAACAGTGTCTGTGACAGGAGGCTCTCCTGTCCTACAGAATCAGTGCCATCAAGACTGTGATTAATTTCCAGTCTTCTCACAACCTCAGAGCACTAACAAGGTAAAAGGACAGTGCCTATGGAGATTTGTAGTTCTCAACAATGAATCCCCTCCTGAAATTAGTGTCTTTAGGCATGGAGCTGTGGGCACTGGCCTCATTTTTCCTCCTCCTTTTCTTTAAAAAATGCTAACTTCCCTTTGTGCTTCTGGATCAGCAACAGAGCAGCAGTGCTGTACAGCTGAGAAATTATTTATGGTCTGAGAATATGGAAATAAATATCTACATTATCTTTAGGAAATAAAATTATATTTATGAAGTCATCAGTGACAAGCAGAAACCAATAAGGAGTAACTGCTTTACAAACTTACACAGCCAGCAAACCTCCTTGAAGTCACAAAAAAGCACTGTAAAGGTGTCACAGGTTCAGACCAAATTCTAATACCATCATAAATGAAATGTAAAACTTTAAAAATCTAGATTTCTTTTTTGTCTCTAATGAGAGCTCATCTCATTAAAAATTAACACCTTTTTATTATACCTAATTTACTTATAAATCTTATTGCTAACCATTACCAACTTTCACAGACATCTCAATCAACCTTATGATTAAATCTGTTTTATTCAAGCCATTCTTTTTCCACTGATTTTAATTCTATCTTAATGACTTTCCTTTTTTTCTTTGAAAATTCATTCAACTTTGGACATTTTCTCATTGTTTCATGTGTCACTATTTTCATACCTTGGAACTTGACTATTTTTGTAGCTTCCAGGTGAGTCTTTTTATTATAGGTGTGGTCAGTTTGTTGAGGAAAAAAAAAATTCTCCCAGCTGTATAAACACTTCAACATCCATGAATGTGTTTTTGTAAAAAGCTTTTTACTTACTTCTTCAAGAATTTAAACACTAACAATTGAAATTGTGTTTTACACTTCACTTCCATGTCTTTGCTAAGGATATGGGGGGTTTAGTTGTGACTGAGTAACCAATGAGTGCCAGCCCTGTCCTGTGACAAGGTGTTAAACATGATAATTCTGACCAGGGGAAATGGCCAGAGGCAAGCAGGAGAATCAGTCTATTTCCTCCTGTTTTGGTGTGTCAGACAATTATTATCAGTGAATGCTGGAATGTCTCCCATAGAATCTGAAAATGAAGTTATTTTTTGTGATTACCTCCTGCTCTCTGACACATGAGATCCACTAAAAACTTATAATAAACTATATAAAATATAAGAAGACTGAGGTTTTTAATAAATGTTAAGACATCTTGAAAGTAGAACCCGTTCTGAGTTTTGTGCAGCACTCTTGCAGCTGGCAAGAAAAAATCTCAGTAAAGGCAAACATCTTGAGTATTTTTATAGATGTGTGTTCTAAGAACTGAACATCTGCTGGTCCACTAAGAGCTACAGCAAAAATAAAGCATAGTGAGGATGGTATTTTTGAAAGGGTTAAAGAAACAAGAGCAAAATGTGTTGTTCTTAATTCACTTCAAAAATGTGTGCTTAAGATTGTTTTGTCCAAATTTGCAATAGGTTGATTTAATCTTAGAATCCCTTTAGGTGTTTTAAGAATAAGCAGGCATTTAACACATTTGTTTAAGCATTCTCCAGGACACCTGAAAGTTGAAACACACCCTTACTCCTGCCACACATGACAAATGGTAGAGTTGCTTGTTTGCCTAATTTCATGGTGCTTTTGTTTGTACAGCAGAGAGTGGGCTGTAGAGATCTATTTTAAGGGGAAATGCTATAATATTCTGTCATTCACTCGCTGCTCACATGGCATGATATTGTTGTTTGTGCTCTGTTGTTGTTAGTCTGCCAGCTTGGATGTGATAATAATCACAACACAAGATTTCAGCAAAAAGCCTACAAACCTTGAAGTCCCCATTGAATGTTATTTGGAGAAGCAGTTTTGATATTTGTGTCTCAGATTGCATGAGCAATATCACATTACTTGAAATTGCGTTTTCCTACAATGACTCCCACAGGTAAGGACTCTCTGCAGCGCCAAGATTATTTTGTTCCATTTGGCACAGGTGGGTTTTGCTGCAGGAGCTTGTCAGACATGAAGTAATGCAAAGTTTCTGGTCTTGAATCCAAACTTTTCCTCAGTTCTGACTCTCCAGGTCCTGGTATAATGCTTCTGACCTTTTCAGGCAGAGGATGCTGAGACCTGAGTATATGGATCCTCTGTTTGAATAAAAGTAAGGTATCTTTTCTACTTATGTGACATGAAAGGATATGTATCTATTATCAGTTTTATTTAGAAGTGAATTAAAATTCAAATGCTTTGAATTTAACAAGCACCCCTACTTAAAATACTTATCATTTGTTCACCTGTGGGTCATTACTATCTAGACTACTTCAGGTTGCTGTTGCTATTTAATTTATAGAGCTTTTTTAAAGTTCCCTCCCTCTTTTTTACTAATAAAGGAATTTTTTTCTTTGTTGATAGGAAGTGGAGATGCTAGTTTTACCCCTCGGCTTTAAGACAATTTATTTTTACTTAATCATTCCATTTATTTTTGACTGAGTCCTTCATTCAAATGTGGCTTTAAGAAAATATCCTGACAGATTTTTTGAGAAGTATTTTCCACTAATGAAAATAAAATTAAATTAAATAAAATAACATGTGAATAGGACTCCCACCATTTTGTTTTCTAGGGGAGTAGTCTCTTTTGCAGTGCATTTTGAGGATATGTAAGAGAAGACTTCTCAGGAAAACTCCAAAATCCTGCCCATTCAGGAGCATTATGAATTACACCTGTGGTATCTTCCTGTAGTAAGGAGTATCGGTGGTCTCTGCCAACAAAACAAAAAGAAACCCTTCAGCCTCTGTGGTGGGATCCATTGAGGGACTGGAGACAACTCCACAAGTTCAAAATCACACAAGTTCAGTTAAAGAAACTGAAGTATTTAAAAATGGTTTCTAGTTTTCTAACAAAACATACAACACTATATTTGCACACTGTAGTCTACTGAGGTTGCATATTAAAATATGTTTAAAATACTGTGCAAATAGAGAGAGATTTTTGAAGCAAAATGAATAGTTATAATTTAAGCATCTTATCCTGAGGCAATTGTGTGATTTTTAATTTCCTAATGGCATATTGTATATACAGTATGTCTAGCAGTTGCAAAAGAGAAAAAAGAAAACCTAGTTTTGTTCAGAATAAAGTGATGACAGTGATAAGTAAATTCTAATCATATAATTGGCATTTATTCAGAAACATAATTCTCTTGAGATGGCTTGATTGCATTCATTATCACCAGTTAGAGACGACTTAATGTTTTTATCAGCCTGATTCAAAATGCTACATTGGAGTACAGATGTCAGAATTTGCTCCTAAAACAGCCTGCAGGGTTTTGTTTTTTTCTTGGGCTTTTTCTGTGTGTTTTAAACATTTCTGAACTTAATTTCTGCCTTGAAACTTGTTTTGAAAACCTGTGTGTCAGCAAAACTATACAAGCTTATTTAGAGAATTAAAATAACCAATATGAAACTAGTTTATTAAATCACTGTCATTCTCAAATCATTTCATGTTGGTTTGACTGTCAATTTCTTTACTGCTCTGCATGCCCTGGGATAGTGCCTGTCCCTGGATTTAGCACTTGAGGAATTGGCTTATGACTTCCAGGCCTTCCCAGGCCAACTTTACTGGAAGAATTGTAAATTAAAAGCTAGTAGGGAACAGAAAAGTGGCAGTAAATACCTCTCAGTGGCCATGCAAAGGGCAGTGAAAATTAACCCTTTACAATGTACTGGGAAAAGCTGCCCAATACATTTGCTGGTATTCTTCCAGCCAGAGCATCTCTGTCACAATGCCAGCTAAATTTCTGTTTACCCTTTGCACTTTGAAATAAATAATCATTTACCCTTTAAGATGTCCTTGACAAACACCAGCTACCTTATAACTCTGCAGAATGATATTTATTAAGCAGTTATAGATGACTAGCTGTGCTCCTTTTGACTGCAAAAGGAATAAAAATGGTGTAGTTCCTCGCTGGTCATGCTAAGGTTTTGAAAGTAATAATGCACTCATAAAAAACATGTATTTCAGATAAACTGTGTGATCTCAGCTAAACCATTAGTAGTTCTTGGTGAACCCAAACAGCAGAAAGTTATGGGAATTCTTTGTTCCTTACTGAATGTGAGTTGCTGGAAGTAATATTGCAAAACAAATGAACTGAAAAACACTAATGTTGTTCTCTTGAAAGATAATTTATGTATCCACTCTTATAGAATCTCTGTCTGGAGGTAAACCCTAAGGGTTTAACATATTAATTAATTGTAAGTATTTTACTCCATATTTAATTAGAGAGTAACCTGGTACATGTCTCCTATTCATGCTTGAGCTTGGGTATTATTCTTGATTAAGGTCTGTCATTTAGAAGTCATTCCTGTATGTAAAGTTGTTATGTTAGAGCTGTGGGTGTTTTGAGACTTGGTGTATCCAGAGCTATCCAGATATGTCTCAGTATACACCATCTAATTGTACCTTCCTTTTGGAAGTGTTTCTGAGAAGAACAGAGTTTTGACTGCTGATGTCCAAGGAGCTGCAGTATCAGTGTAAAGTCATTTTCCAGGCTTGCCTGTGGAGATGTTGTGGTGAAGTCACTGGGTGAAATCATGGCTGTATTGGGGTCAATAAGAATTTTAGCAGGAATTGGATTTCACTTTGTAGGTAAACTCTCAGGGCCAGGACCCATGAGCCTTTCTGCAGAGGACAGAGATAAGCAGGCGAGTTTTGCCTTTTGAGAGGAACTGGGAAAAAGACAAACACAGAGGCTGAGCCCAGTCATCTGTTACCATCTGCCATAAGCCTGAACACTGCTGTGTTTTAAAATACATTTTGAATCCATGGAGTTTAATATCTCATGAAACAGTTTGAGATTTTGGAGCTGGATTCTTGTATGATAAACTTGTCTTTGCTAGAACTTCCCACGTGAAACTTGATAATATTTGTGCTGCAGATTTATTTCTGTACCACAGATGTAAAACAATGGCAATCTGTCATAGGTGTTGTAGCCTTAAGCTAATTGAGATAAAGTGCAGTGCATGAAAGAAGCAGGAGATAACACACAAGAGATATTTTCAGACTCCTCTCTGGTAAAGGTCTTAATTGTGGACTTAAATGCAACTAACTTGAATTAATGCAGCCAAAAATTTAGGGAGATTTAAATTCCTTTGCTACTTCTTTTGCCTTAGAATGTGTACATTGGGAAATTAAAGTGAGATTATTTTAGATTAAATACCCAAATAACAACCAGTAACCTGGTAGACATGAGTACCCAATGTACATAATTTTTTTTCTGCTGTTGACACAGATTGAGAAAGTCCCCATAAAAGTATTAGAAAAGAACTAGAATATATCAGATAGAAACGTTGTTTAATTCTGTCCAAAATCCATGCCACCACCTCAACAGAGCATGGGAAAGGAATTCCCAATTTGTCCAGGTTGAAAGCAGAAATTTTGCTGAATTCATTTACCTGTGGAAGTATTTGGGACCAGTACCTGTGTGTGAAGCCACATTGTGCCAATTGCATGGGAGCTACTTCAGACTCCACCCAGTGCTGTCTGTTCAGAGAATTGTTCCCTGGACCACACCTGACTAAGCTTCAAGTGGAAGGAGAAAATATTTCGTTTCTGTTTCCTCTAAGCTCACTCTGTGATGCAAAAACAGCTGTAGGATGTGAGGATAACTAAGCCATCCTTTTCAAAAGTGCACTCTTGCTCCGTACTAAAATACTTCCATAATCTTCTCTGCTTTTAAGTAGAGTCTGTCCGTGGAAGGATTATGCACCTTATTGTTGTTGCCAGTGAGAGTGCTTTTTTCTGTCTTTATTTTTCAAAGGAGAAGGAAATGTGAGACTATAAAATATTAAAAGATTATCTGATATTTTTCTGTTTAGAATGTTGCTATTTTCTGTACATTATGTGTTTCTTTTGGGTTTTGGTGTCTATTTTTCTTAATGTGTTGTTTGCTTGGCTTCTTTTAATTCCTCAAATTGTTTTAGAAGCATCTTTAAAATATTTAGTTCAATTCCTCACCCCTCTTTTTTTATGAGACAGGTCTTAGATATTTTTCTGAGACAAATGACTGGTCACTAAAATGCAAGTACTGATATAATAGAAAATATCAGAAGCAATAACTTTTTCAATCTTTCTTTCCATTCTCTTGTTTAAAATTTTCATGATTACAGATTTTCAAGACTTTGAACATTGATTCACATCTGATTGCTAGAGTCTATTTTATAAAAAATCAAAGACAAAAGCCTACAAAGGTTTTTCAATGAAATCCTATTGCAAATCCTGGCTTTATAAGCCATAGCTGCATGGTGGGGGTTGTAGTTTGGATTTTCTGTTATTCAGGAACATTCTGCTCCAGGTTTAAAAAATAAACAAGTTATATGCCTTGCTGGTAAAATATGATATAAGAGACCATTCAGTTAAAAGGAATAGAAATATTCAAAATAAGCATAAGAATTCACCCTTTTATATTTGAAATTGTGATTGTGCCCTCCCTGGTGGTTTATTCATCAAAATAGCAATAGCCATTATTTACATTCTTTCCACACTGACAGAACAGTGACCATGCAAAAACAGAACTGCCAAAGTGATAATCCAGCTGTTTCTTGCTGCTTTTACCTTGAACTTTATGAAATTCATAGCTGCATTTAGCAGTAGGAAAATATTTATATAGATAGCGTTGCAGTTGGGGAATAGAGGAAACCATGTATGAATTACTTTGTAGGGGCAGGGGAAGTGAGAAAGTCCTATTGAATCACAATGTCTTTTGAGAAGGTTTTAGCACAGTTAAAAGAACCAGAAAACACCATGATCTTTTTTTTGCCACTGCTGGTGCATTTTCCTGTCCTGGCACAGCCCTGGCAGGGGCTGTTTGGGACTGTGCTGGCCTGAGTTTCTGGGGCTCGTTTTCCTGTGTCCAGCAGCCTCCTGTCCCTGCTGTCCCCAGGGAAAGGACTGGCAGCACCAGGGTCAGTGCATCACAGACACCTGTGAATGGAAACCAGCTGAGAGAAAACTAAACCAAGTTCATTTAGAACTAGAATGAAAGGGATTGAACAGCCAGGGCAGAGGATTGATAGTAGAAAGGATAATGGATTAAATGGGGGACAAGCAATGTTACTACATGAAGTGACACTCAGATTTTCCCCCAAAACAACTAACTTGTTACTTAAACTCATTTAGAAATTTGAGGAGCTATTGTCAGTTGAGGAAGTTGAAGTCTTCCCTGGTATAGTGAGGAGGTTAGGTAGCAATGCAGGACCTGAAGAAGGTCAGAGGGACTGACCCAGCCTGAGCTGCTGCAGGGCTGTAGCTACAGCTGAGAGGAAAATGGAGCAGGTCACTGGCCTACAGAAAACTTCCCAGTTTTTCCAAATACTTTTCATTTTCACAGGCAGGAAATGTAACGTATTAATATAAAATTAAATACTGTGGCGGGAAGAACCCCTCACAGGATCTGTATTTTGGAAGATTAGTTTCTTTTAGTTTATATTATTTGCATAGCTTCAATCTATCCCCCGCAGGTGCCTGTAGGAGCACCTCTGACTCTTGAGTTAACATTTCCACTCATAAGCAGCAGTGGCTGGGCAATGTGCAGAGTACTCTGTAATTTCTGGGCTTTTTCAACACCAGCTTCATGGTTAATCTTTATATACTGTGTGCTGTGAGTAAAAAAAAATAAAAATGTTGATCTTTTTAAATTTAAGCTGTTATTTTTCTAACTATCTGACAACCCACATAAATTCAAAACCGCTTTTATGGTGTTTTTCCATTATTTTTTGTTGCTTGCTAATTACTTTTCTTGCCCGATTTCATTTGCAGTTTGAATAAATAAACTGTTTGGTTCTGCCTTCAGGTTATTGTAGGAATAGTCAATATGCAGCTATAATAAAATCATAAATTTCTTTGAACAGGCAATTTCTAACATATCCTTCCATGGAGTTTTAAAGTTCTATTATTGTAGAAGCAACTTGCTTAGGAGCTGCAAAGTTGCAATGTTAATTTCTTAAGTTGGGAAGACATTAAATCATGCATAGCTCTATACTTTGTACAGGTAGTTTAAATATTTGTGTGGCAACTTTGGTAAAAATGATTCTGTTGGGTAGTGGAATGCAGAACCCTGAATAATTTTATTCCATTTTTTATCTAAATTTAGGGAAGTTTTGGGCCTTGATCTAGGCTTTGCTGGGGGGAATCAGGCTATGTGACTACTGCGTGATGGATCATTTTTACCTCAGGTAAAATTTTACAAGTTAACTACTTCCTTTTCCATGATACTACTTTTCTAAAATGCTACTCTAGCTGATCATATAAAATGTCATTATTCTTATTCCCCTCAATCTCCTTCAAACCACCTGAGATTATCTTTATTACTCCAATGGAATTGTCTCCAGGCATGCTTAAAAATCTGTGCAGAACAGGAAAATCACTAATTTGGAGTAAAAAAACTCAGAAATTGCCTGTTGCCATTAAGGACAGGTGGTTTTATTAGAAATAGGACTCATAATCTCCCTTCTGTCAGTGTACTGGACCTGGTGCAACAAAGGAGCACAGTCTTGGCTCACAAACTCTGCTCTCTTTCTCATTCTGTTAACAATGCATAAAATAGCTCTTTCCTACACAGGTTCAGTCACATGGCAGTTACACTGCTCTCCTGGGATGTATTTTTTTCATTTGTGGTTAGATATTTATTATTGTTTTTACACATTCTGCTGACTGTTAACCTGTTTTAAGCTTGGTGGGCTTTGCTCCTGCAGCCTGCTGAGCTCATGACTACCCTTGGAGCATGTACATCCCATTTCCTCAAATACTTGGTTTCATCTCTGTATCCCTCTAGGCTTTGTAATTAGATCATAGAAAAGAAAATGACAGCTCCAAGTAGCTTTGCATGTATAAGCTTGAAAATAATAAGGCATTAATTTAATTTTGTCTAGTATTTATATCATTGCAAACACATTTGCATTTGTAACACAAAGCAGTGGGCATAGATTAGCCATGATTTGGGATATCAAAGCACCAAGAGGGATCATTACCAACACTATAAATGCTAAAAATTACTTAGGTATATCTAAATAGTCACAGAGATAATTGCTTTTTAGCTGCCACACAGCTATTTAATATTCTTTAGAGGTCAGTTTCCTAAGCCTTATGTATTACTACAGTGTGCAAGGGCAGTTTTTAGGAGGTGCAAATGACAGAAATATATGAAAGATTTTATAATATATAATAGTTAATAGGCCACTAGTGGCTACTGCCTCAAGAATAAGAATTAGGATGTCTCATGAAGAGAAATACACATCTGGTTGATGTTCTGTGGGTGTAACATGACCTTGATTTCTGGACTAGAAAAAAGATCATGGTGGCAAAGAAATTAATTCAGTTTGGTAAGCTCATATTAGTGGCAATGGATGAGGTAATTTGTCAGGTTGCAGGTGAGTTCTCCAAGATTTCCTTCTTCCTTCTCTTTTCTCAAAATAACAGAGGGCTAGCAAGATCTTTAGCTCTTGCATCTAGAGGAGATTTATAATTATAGTTGTGTGTTGTGCATCTAATATATAAATGTTGGGACTAGGCTAGTCCTATCATACCTGCCCTAAGTAAAATATTTTTTCAAACACTGAATTAAGGGATGTTTAATCATCCTGGGAGGGGTTTTTGAGGTCAAGGTCACAGGTACACTTTGTATTCAGTGAGAAAATTAGTTTTTTTCTCTTTGTTTTAAAGCAAACACTTAAATGTTGGTTTCTGTTACTCAAGCATAAATGTCAAAAATAACCAGCCTTCTACAATACAATGAGCTTAATCTCTTTAAAGATTGGAAACTTGAACTTGTTACGAACCCAGGGAATGGTGCTGGGGTCTGCAGTGTCTACAAGCCCTAGACCTGAGAACCCTGAGGTTTTATATGCTCTTACTTCATGCATGATGAAGGGATGTAAGATGAACATCAGCCTTTTAAACCTCATAGGGTTAGAGAGGTAAGCAGGGAGATGAGTAGCCTACAGCACACTTGTAAATTTTATACATAAATGACTTCTCTGTTACTATTACAACCCACATCCAGAGGCTGGAAATCCTTGTGGTTGTCCATGTGATCACAAAACACAGCATTTATCCAAACTGCTGTGTGTCAGTGTGCACCATGGCTGGTTTTCCACAGAGGGAATGCCCGGGCATTGGAGGATACAGAGAGATTTCTGCCTTCATTTTCTCTGTTACATTGTGCAATTGTGATTGACTGCAAAAGCTGCAGTGCTGTGCTTGAGAATCATGACCTAGAAGGTATTTCAGGTCCCCAAATAGCATTTTTCTTCCCTTCTCGCCAGATAGTGGAGAGTGGTTTTAAAAGAAAATAAAAAGACCACACTGAAATAGCAGGCAAAGAAGTGGCCACATTTTGTTCTGTGCTAAGGCGCATCATGCAGCTGGTCCACTCATGTATTAGAAAGGGTCCAAAGTGCAGACAAAGGATATAAAATGGAATTAAGGTGACAGAAGGGCAAGATTTCCAGAATGACACTTAGGGAGGTCACTCTGGTGCCCAAAAGCCCAAAGCAAACAAGCTCTGGTAGATGTGGCTGGGGCTGATAAAGTTACAGCACTTACCAGATTTTTTCACCACCTTGCATCCTATACATACATAAATATAGTGGTCGAACTAAAAAAGAGACTGAAGCCATTGCCTGGATGCAGAATTGGTTTTTTATAGGTCATGACGTGGAGAACAATCTTGATTCAGTGAAATGTTCAAACACAGACACAGATGTAACTTTTACTAGGTCACCAAGTTCTTGCTGAGATGTAAGCAGCCTCATAGATTTTTATGGTTATGTAACATCTTAGATTTATGTTTATTTTTATGTTTATTATGCTTGCAGTACTTCTAGACCCAAGTCTTCAGGGGTATATATAGTAAATATAAACAGATATAACCCCCTGTACATGCTAGGCAGCAGAATACAGCTCATTTGATCATCTATAAGCTTGGGACAGCAGCCTGATGCTGAGCAAAGGCAAGAGACAGCAAACCTCCCTCGGCCCTCAGCAGGGAGGCAGATTTCCAGGAGAGCTCCAGAGGCTGGCTGACTTTCACAGTTTGCATCCACATCTCAAATGCACCTGGTGGGACTCTTCCTTACTGACACTGCCTCTTGGCACAGCCACAGCAAACTGGCCTGAGCTTACTGAGATTCATCCCGCTGACTAGCACAAGTTAGGGTTTAATAATAATAGTCAGTATTTGGTCAAACTTTCATTTAGTAACATCAGTTAAGATATTTCTCTGTGTTACATTGCTATGTGAAATACAATACTCCACTATGTATTATGTATTTTCCATTAAGAAATATTTCTTAATAGATATGAAATAACTAATCATTTAAATGCAATAATGTTTATTAAATGTAGTGTAAGCAGACCAATCAAACATTGTAACCAATCTGGACCATTAGAATGTAATTATATAGTAATGAAGTCAGAATTGACATACCAAAATTTGCTGCAGATTCTGTAATGAAACTACCCATTGTAAATATAAAATTACTTAATTTTGTGATTAGAGTTACATCTCTGATTCACTTTATGCAGAAATGAAGAACAGTGGATTTTTGGATGAAAATAGGTGAAAAAATTTTCATCAACTCTAGGAAAAAAGAAGTTCATTCCAGTGACATTGTACTGTTTAACTCAATTAATTAATTAATTGTTAATTAACATCAGTCTACTTAGGAAAAAAAAACATTGTTTGCTTCTAACTGCCTCGCAAAAGCATTTATTCATGCTCTCATCTTTGCCTGTATGACCAGTCCCATCATATTGATTATGGCTGAAAACCAAACACTGGAACTGAACATTTATTTTATCAATAGACCCAGCTTTAGTTTTCTTCTGAACATTAAGGTTTTATTCATGTCATGCTTTCCTTAATGCATGAGTTGATTCACCTTTCCAGAGGAACATTTTCATTCCTGATAGACTTTGACATTTAAAGTTTAAATCCTCTAGCAACAGGATAGGACAAAAACTCTAGGAGACAAGGTTTTTTAAAAAAATATTAAAAGGAGATGTCACTGAAAGTATAAAATGGTAAAATTGCTCCTGCTTGTGAACTGTGACTAACCCAAGTGGAGGCAGTTTTTCCAGTAGTTGGACTTGAAAATTATTTTGTAATTTAACACTCTCAGGTGTCACTGTTAGATAAAGAATCCTATTCAGCATGCTGTACCATGTCCCTGGCCAGTGTGAAAACCTGAGCCTGATGTAATTCTGATAGGTTAAAGTTCCAGCACAGAAGTCCAATTCTAATATTTTTTTTTCCTTTTGGCTACAAGGCTTAGTAATTATTTTAGATTTTACGTCTTCTACCTTAGAGGCACACACATTTAAAAATACAGCAGTCAGCTATGAAGTCATTAATAGGTAAAAGTTAAAACCCTCTTGGTTCTGAGAGAAGTTATTTTCTCCAAAGCAATGTGGCTATCAATACAAAAATTTGGGATATGTTTTAGAGATTTCTGAAATTACTGTCTACTTTTAAAGTGAGGATGAGAAGCCTGAGTGTATCCTTTTGCTTCCTGGAGAAGCCCATTATATCTGGGCTGACTGACAGAAGACCTTGGAAAATTTTAGTAGGTGTAAGTTGCCTTCACACTACCCTGGCAGGAGCTGGTCTGTGTTCCTGGGAGGGTGTGCAGGGCTTGAGCACAATCAAGAATCAGTGTGTTTGCACCCTCCTGTTTTGCTGAGGTATCACCAGAAGCCCCTGTTCACTCACTGTAAGTGGGGGGTAAAAGGCAGAAGAGCAGAGAAAATTGCAGAAATCAGGGACTGCCCAGCAATGTCCCCAGTGACAACATCCTGCCTGAGAGCTGGGCTTTGACAGGGTGAAGCTTCCCAGGTGAGGATGCTGGCACCCAGAGAGGAGCTGTGCTCACAAAGCTCAGAATCAGCATTTTCTCTTCTCAGTGGCTCAAGGACCAATGCCACAACTGCATCTGCTCAAGGGCCAGCACAACAGGCTCATGTTTCATCAAAATCCACCATGGCAATAAGAGATGGCAAAATCCGGACTAAAGCTAACCCTCCATAAAACAAAAGAGCTATAACGATTTACTGTGTCTATAAGGCTTTTTCTTTTCGTCTGCTTTCCTTTCTCTTCCTTTTTTGTGCCTTTTAATCAATCTTTTATACTAGGCATGTTTTCTTTCCAACTGTTCTTTCTGTAATTTGCCATCTTCCTTAATTGTTTCCAGTCTTTCCCCTCTAAAGTAGTCTTAATCTTTCAAGACATTTTCAAATTCCTAATTCAGCTTTTCTGTATCAATTCATCGATTTAGTATCTTGTAGGGTGCCCTTTACTTGGGCATTCAAGTGCCATTCTTCAGGATTGAGCATAAAATCCTCTCCTGACAAGAAAGGTTTTTAAATTATTGCTAACTTTATTATAACTATTATTTAGGCAAATATATAAGAGGCTAGTGCTGTGGTCATAATGATTATTTCAGGAAATCTAAATTAGTCTTGAATTTTGAATTAGCTTCCTAACATTTTACTTAACCTTTTGTATTTAACAAGTAGGCAAACTTCTATGTTTCTGTAGGATTCCATGGAAAGAAAATCATTCCCTCTGCATCAGGGACTTCTCAGAAAGACAGATCAAAAGGTAATTCTATCCTCTATTTCCATCTTCAGTGTGCATTTGTTCATTCCCTTCTCTCTGTTTTTGTTTTACCTGTCCTCTTTTCATTTTATTGAAATGGACTCTGGAATTTCACTCTTCACATTGCTGATACATCACTAAGTAGGAAAATGAAAATAAAAACCAATGAGCTTAGTAATCTGTGTCTTTCTAGATGGAAAAAAATCTAGGAAACTCAAGCAAATAAAGTTTTTTGTGATTGTTTATGTTGATTGTTGTTGCTAACTAAATAAGAGGGAAAATGTAAAAAATACTTGTTCACATGCAAAACCCTCATCTACTTAGGCTATGGAAAAGTAAACCAAAACTGCAAAAAATACAGGTAATTTAAATTGCTGCTGGAAGTCAAGCATGGCACATGCCAGGCAGTGCCATGAGATCTATAAATGTATATAAATCATAGACCCTGCATGGATTTGCAAGCAAAAAGGGGGTGAGGCAGATGATGGGGTTAGAAAGACAAATCAGTGGTGGAAAAGGAATGTGTTCAGTCCTTGGCCATCCAGCAGCACCAGTCACACATCCCCTCCTGCTGAATGAGATTCCTGTTTGCAAAATGGACGAGATGAGAACAACATGAAAGAGGATAAAGTGGATTTTGTAAATCTAAAACTGTGAGGTAGGAAAGGGTTTTGAAGATATTCCTGAGAGCAGTAGAAAATCCCAGATGGTGCATGTTTCGTATCAGTGCATTGAGAGTTGCTCTGGAATCAGTGCAAGACCAGCCTTGAGAGGCCTTGTGACAGGGACCAGAAACTCTTTCTGTCCTGTAGTGGAAAACAAAGACTGGGGGTATGTAAACTGTGTCATCTAGTCCAAGAAGCAAGGAAGATTGTAATCTTTAGTGTCTGCAGCAGACTTGAAGGATGAGGTTTCAGATGTGATGACCACAGACAAGGAGATAACAATGGTTCCAATTTGAGGAGAAGGGGTGAATATATTAGTTAATAGTCTGGGGCGGGCAGAAAGGTTAATTCCAGAGGGATTTACAGGAAGCAGCCTCGTGACTTCTCTTCCGTCTGTGCAGATGAGCAAAAAGCAACAAAAGGTTAAAGTTGAAAATAAGATTAGAACTAAAAGCAGCAGAGAGACCTCATGGTGATGTTGACTGTAATAATTCACAGGAGGAGCTGAAAGGACGTAGAGAAATGTTTGACAGAAAAAAAATCAGTGAACATAAGGCAAGAGTATTCTAAATGCTAAGCAACAGCTCTGTTTATGTATATAACTGTAATTGAACCATAGTCTGATGACAGAGTAGCATTCAAATAAAATTAGCCAGCAGTTGTAGTGATAGACTAGACTAGAACTTGCAATGTTGATATGTTCCTTGCCATAATATTTATTCAGAAAACATAGAGGTAACACAGATATACTGATATAAATATTACATTTGTATCAAAGTTTTAAGTACAATTTTATATTTATGCTTCTAAAAATCTCTTTCTGCTGTGGTCAAATTGATTTTCTTTCATTTCTCCTTTTCTAAAACATATGGAAGTAATATTAAGGGATATGTGCATGATAAAGTTTTCAGGATGGAATGCTAATGGCTCCCTGTGCATAAACTCAGATTTTCCTCATTTTGCCTTCTTTTTCTCTTTGTTGCTTGTCAGCTTTTTCTAGATTAATTTAAATGTGAACAGATAGAAGTTCTAAACTAATATCAAACCACTGCTCCAGGGGAATTACTACAAATCTGAGTCCCAGTCCCAGCTCCTGGCAGTGTAAGCTCCTACCTTTGCTCATCTTCACAGGCCTCCTGTCACTCACAGGGCCTTTCATCAAACCTTCCAATCTAACCATGAAAGTATCAAATCATAAAGTTTTATGAAATACACTTAAAAATAGTGTGAGCATAGTTGAGCATGCTGCACATTAGTTTTTATCATAAACCCAAACAGATTTATTCTGCTTGAAGAAGCATCACAGTGCCGCATTACAGCAGGAATGTATTCCCCAGGTGCAGCAACTCTTGTGCAATGAAGGCCTAGAGCATGGTGTCTGACATGGTGCAGATCATCACTAAACACAGTGAGATCTGGGATCAAACTGTCAGAACATCACTGGAGAAGAAGGATGTAAAGAGCTGATAAAAGCCAAGAGACTCCAGCCTCTCCACTTGCCCCATCCGAGTGGCGTTTCTGTGTTTCCCAGGGCAGCTGGTTGGGTGTCATTTACCTGCTCCGCTTTGGAGAGTGTTCGCAGCAGTGCAAGTATTTCTCCTTCAGTGTCACTTTGTCCAGGAGTACATGTAAAATTTGTAAACCTGTGTATTGGTATGTAGGACTTGCATGAGTCATTGGACAGAAGCATGAATGAGTGGAAAATTAAATGGATAATTCCTTCCTGAAAGTCTACCGCATGAATGCAGAAAGGAATGAGGAGAAGGCTATGCACAATGAAATTTGTTACTGTTTTGTAGTTAAAATTCCACAAAATCACCACTTTAAAAAAAAATCCCTGATGTTTTGTTGTAAGCAGCTGCTTAGCAAGGAAAAGATTAGTACTGTTGGCAGTTTACTCTTTCACTGTTGCTTTATGATCCTGTCCCTCCTCTTTCTCCTTCCATCACTTTTATGGACCCAGGTGTTTTCTTCCCTGACATAGCTCAGCTTTACTGCCACGTG
Organism: Hylia prasina; assembly: GCA_013397195.1. Taxonomy (NCBI): domain Eukaryota; kingdom Metazoa; phylum Chordata; class Aves; order Passeriformes; family Sylviidae; genus Hylia; species Hylia prasina. Next base: position 361,574 of record VYXD01006830.1, read on the forward strand.
TGTACCTCATGATACTCAGAAAAGTAAATAGTGCTGGTTTGTACTGAACATCTGTAGCCAATGACATTTCTGATAAGACAAGTTCTTCACCAATTTTCCTTCAATTTTCTGTCCCTGATATAGTGAAAGAGAGACAATATGTCAAGAAAGTGGAAGATGACAAAATAGAAAGAAAGGGAAAATCAGAGGGAGAACAGTAACAGAATTTTTCACACTTGTGCAGTTGAAAAAGAGAAAAAGAAATATTGCCAAGCAGCAAGTGACACAAGAATGAGTTTTCTCATTCTTGTGGGGATGTTGCATAGCAGAACACGTAATATTTCACCTCACCAAGGCTCATTTCTTAATTTAGTGAGAACTTGCATTTGTTTCTTGAGCAGAAGAAGAATATAGAGGCAAACATGACTCGCAGCCCCCAGCCATGATTCTATCCCAGCATTTATATATGGGGTTAAAGGAAGCAGTACACATTCTTTTAATTAGAAATCTGGGAGCAAGGCCTCACAGTGACACTATCAACAGTGCGCTAAATCCTGTAGTCCACTCCGGGCATATTGGAGCAGAATGGACCCACTCACTGGGAAAGCAAATTTCTTTCAGTCCAAAGTTTTCACTGTTTTCATGAATAGATATATCCTGCTCAGGTTGTCTTCTGTCAAAATACACATTGGAAATGTTCTGTGATCCCTTTATCATCATTTCCAGATCCTTTGCAGTTCTCAGCAGTTCATGTAAATGAATGAGTAAAAATCCAACAGGTCAAATCATCTGCAGTAGTGTTAGGGTTATTTGAGTGAGTTTGGATTTTGCTGGGCAGGAAGGAGACAAAGTGTATGATTGTTTTCTGAAGAGATTTTCAATCTAGAGGTGTGTAAGAAGTCATGGACAAGTGTTAAGGAAGTTTATGCAGAAATCTGCTGTTTTATATGAACATTCTTCTTTCTTCTGCTGTAGGAAACTGTATTTTTCAGGATTACAGAAAACTGTAGTCCAGGGCTGGCTGGACTAAAGCAGTGTTCCAAAATGTCACCTGGCCAGGAGTTGCACTGTCCCCTGACTTTCCATGTTACTCTGTACCTTTGCAAATGAGGACTGTATTTTTCCACTGTCTTCGAACTTCTCAGGTATGGCCTTCGTCTTCTGTCTGTGAAATATAGAAATGCACCTTTCACATGCTCAGGCCTCCTGTCTCAGTTCTGTATCAGCACCATGAAGGCTCAGAGCCAGGGCCTTCCAGAAGCAAGAAGTGTGGGTCATCAGAGCTTGAAAAGCTGCAGCTCTTTGACCCTGTGTGTCAGATACTGGGCACTAACATGGTCTGTGCCTCATAATGAGAGATGAGTGTTCATATAGTTCCTTTTTCAAAACTGGTATTCCACAAAGTGGCCTGGAAGTACAGTTCTGTGCATCCCTGCTATTTAGCACCTCATGACTAGAGATGCACCTTTAAAGGCTCCCTGTTTTTTGAATCAGGGTGTGCATAGCTGGTTCTAGTGTGTTCAGATATAAGCCTATTGAAGAACAAGAATGGAAGTAATTTCAGTGATTTATTTAGGGCTGGTGTCAGGCACTGACACTGTTTATAGTGACATCTACAGCAATTGCCTTGTCAGACTTAGGCTTCTTCAGCTGAGACCATTTAAAAATCTGTAGAATTGATGTAATCTCTGGTATTAAACAGTAGTTTCTCTTAATGCCCTGGAAGGTATGCTCATACTTTGGAAAGCAAACGTTTATCTTGCTGAGAACTTGTCAATAGGGCAGTGTATGGACAGAGCACAATGTGCAACCTGCTTCATTAAAAGCCGAGGCAAATACTGTAAGGACAGATCTAGAGTTCAGTCAATCTGTCTCTGATAGACTTATTTCTCCAGCTATCTCTGGCTAATGGAATTCCTAAGATACAGTCTGGTGCTTAGTAGCATTTGGTGATTTTTTCTTCAAATAGTGCTATTAAAAAAACCTCCACCAAACCCAACAAATACCTTCTTTGTTATTCAAGAATGTTGTGCAGCAGGGAACTTCTCTATTTGCTTATGCATTCTGTGTAAGAAGTACTTTGAGTAGTTTTATTTTTTTTTTCTTAACTTTTTTTTTTCTCAACTATATAATTTTATGTTCCCTATTCTTTTGTTGTAAAAGTAATGTAAAATAGTTATCTATCGTTGTTCTGTTCTGATGATTTTTTGATAGTTTTCTGTCATATCTTACTTGGGACATCTCTTTTCCAAATTAAAATATCCTGTCTTATTTGACCTCTCCCTTCACCGAAGATGATCTATAAGATCTAATCATAATTGTCAATCTCCATTAAGTATTCTTAATTTTGCTCTGTCTTTTCTAAGGTGAAGAAAACAAGTATGCATGCAGTATTCAAGGTACAGGTAAACCAAGGGATGATGCAGTGACACCAGTGGTAGTTTCTGACTAGCTCTTTGATTCTGTTTTAACAATTCCTAATAATCTTCATCATCATCCTTTTTTTAAGATAACTCTTTTTATTGTCTGCCCACAAAAACATTAAGAATTCTTTTCTGAGTACTGGCTAATTTAGATGCCATTAGTGTATCCATGTGGTTAAAATTGGTTTTCTTCTAGATACATTACTTTGAATTCATTGATGTTGAATTTTATCCACCATTCTTATCTTTCAGTCGCTCTGTATCATAAGACCCTTTTGACCCTTTTGCAGATATTGTCTTTAGTACCTTGAATAATTTTATCACATCAGCAAATTTCATCCTGTCACTGCAGAGACTTTCTGGATCATTAATAAATATGTTGAGGGACACCAGTTCTCTTGTAGATAGTTGTAGATCTCCACAGTTAACCCCCTCCAACCACTGTGAAAAGTGATCTTCATGATCAGTTAGATATCAATTTGAGGATTTTTCCTTTTACCATAGGAGAACTTATGGTTCATTTATGGACACACTATCCATAAATGCATATTTAGGACTCTGTGGTTTGTTCTACACTGCCTAGATGCATGTTTGTGGTCATGTGTTCAGCACCTGGAACTTATTATGTGATAAATATAAATATTGGACCATAGACTGTGGAGCCAGTATATATTTAAGATTAAACCATACAATGGTTAGTTGCTTTGTGAAAGTCTATCTGCTCTTATTGAGAGTAACTGGAAGTTACAGATTATTTTAGAGATCATAAATATGAAACAAAAAGTACAAAGGTCAAAAAATGGATATCACTGTTCATTTTACACCCTTTTTTTGATACTTGGTGAAAATATCCTTTCTGAATGTGGCATATCCAGTCCAGCCCTGCTGACACAACACAGCTGAAGAAATAACAAACACAAACTACCCATGACTTTTCCTCAGTTGACTTGAAGCACAAGAGTGTAATCCTAAAAGGCAGCACTGACCAAGGAACAGAGGACAGGTCTGAACTCAGGAACATACTAAATCATTCTTCTTCCAAAACCTACATCTAATACTGTCCAAGTCTCTTTGCAGTTATTTTATTTCAAATTGCATCTTTTTTGTGGTAACTGTTACTTTGAGGTGAATCTCATTCTGTGGACATAAAAGGATGCAGTTGATAGGGATGCATAAAAATCATTGAAATCAGATGTATTTATTCAGAATATATACTCATGCACACTCAGATATAGAATATGTTTATCCTAGCAGAAATAAAATGAACTACAAATGTTTCCAAAGCACAAAAAGTTAAAGTGATAAAATGCAATGTGACTATAAATTGGTAATAAATAACTCTAATATCATTGTAAAATATAAGAAGTAAAACTATCAAATAGCCTGTAGACTTTATCTATAAAACAGAAAGCTGAGTATATTGTCTTATTTATTCTCATCTTCTAACCTGTCAGGAGAGCATGATGGCCTTTCAAAGATGTAGTTCTTGAATAAGAGTCAATATAAACCAAACTGTGTGGGATTATATATCTTTAGCTAAATGGATGCAATATGATACAGATCATTAACTCTAAACACCTCATCCATTCATCTTTACAACATACATATTGAGGTTGCTGGATGAGAAATGCTATTGAAAACACAGACCATTTTTAACAGGGATTGAAAAGTAGAATAAGTAAAAAAAATTAAGTCCTTGTGGATTTGCATGATTTTTTAGTTTAAATAACATTTGCTACCTATACCCCTTCCCACAAATGTTTACCATGTATCACCCTGCAATACAAAATCAGGATTCATTTATTTTGAAGTGATGAAAAAACATAGGGTGGAGTGTTGTTTTATTTTCCTGGTGTGTTATATATTACGTTGTTCTTTCATCCTCCCACAAAGATGACTCCTGTAATACAAGGAAACAGTTCTCTAGATGTTACTATCTTCACCTAATCATGGTAAGTTACAGTGTGTCATTGCTGTTACCTGCAATTCATATTTAGATAAATCTCACAACCTTTCAAGGCAAGGAAAGCCCATATTTATAGGCTTCTGAGGCCATATTTCTATTTCATAAATAAAAATTTATTTGGTAGCAGAAAACATCCCCACACTTTAAAATATAGATATACAACTGTGGTGTACTGTTAAAATTTAGTGCAGCTTTTACATATAAGTACTTCATGGCTGTATTTTATAATGAAAAGCAGAATCTACATTTACACATTACCCTGTGGACTTTATACTCACTGTACCAATTTATTCAGATTTCTTGTCCGGACTGTAAAAGCATTTTTTTTCCTCTCTGGCTAAGGTTAAATAAACAAAAGGTTAGATTCTGCTATTAAGGTCAAGGAAATAATACATAATTTGATTAGATGAAAACCATGAGAAAAACTGTAATTTGTGTTCTTTTTACTAATAACCCACTAGGATACAGTTGCACAAAAAGATCACGGTCAAAATATGATTAATGGAGAAAAAATAGCAGCTGTTATATCTAGAGTTTATTGGAAAACTAACAGCTGGATTTGAAATCAATGTTATTATTATATCTTTTGATTGAGGTTACATTATAAGGCTCATTTCCAGCAATGGAAATGAGCCTTATAATGACAGTTCCTCAGCACTACTGCAGTGAACAAGGATTGATCCAAAATATGCACAATTACTGGCTTTCCAATTGCCCCCAATAAAATACTACTTTTATCCAGGTGGAGATTTCCTTTTAAACCCTTTGAGTATTTGCCGTTCTTGCCTACAGTTATTTTTGGATGTATGCTTTGTAGTGCAAACATTGGTATAACTATTTCAAATATCAATGATATTTAAGCTACATTAATGTCTGAGAATGGTAGCTGAATGTTAATGATTCATAATAAATTAGTTTTTTATTGTAGCCAATATGGTGTAAGTATATTTGTGCTAATATCTTCTTTTGTCAAGGCAAAGATTGAAAACCCAGCTCCTCTTGGTGGGGAATTTAGGTGCAGAATCTGTCTATGATTGGTTATATCAATACCATTCACACTTGACAAATCTTGACCTATTAGTATCAGATTTAGCTGCTTGGCCTTTGCTCCCCTTCTCTTCCCTCAGCATGACACCAGCATTTTATGTATTTGGTGAGAAGCTCTTCAGCTCTCTCTGTTTCTGTTATTTGTGCTAAAAACTTGGGGGAACATATTTCCTGTATTTCTTCCTCACAGGTAACATTGAACTACCTGAATGGTAGCAGAAGGATTGGTTGATAGACCTGACACACCTGACCCATCTCCTGTGTGTAGGTGCTGTCAACAGTGTGATAAAGGGTGGGAAGAATGTCAGGAGTAAGAGATGGAAGATGGCATGAGGAAAAGAATGGGGAGCAGGCAGATTTTGTTTGTTTTTAATCCATAACATTTCAGTGTCTCACAGCCAGTTCAGTTTCTCTGAAAGGACCCTGAGTACTGACAGAATAGTGGGAGCAAGTTTTCCAATATGTAGAGCCTTAGGCCAAATGTCACCCAATGAACCTTGAATGTCTAGCCCATAATGCCATATGCAACAAGAACCCATGAAATTCAGAGTTGTGTGTGAAGGAAGCACAATGCATAGAAACTGAAGTTAGAACCTGATGTGGAATTATGGATACCTGTATAAACCTGCTTGATTTCTCTTCAAGCTGCGTGTAGCTGCAGTTATCTTTTACATTATTGCTTATAAAGCATTCTTTAAAAGAACAAGCAATACATCTGTGTTAAACTCCAATGCAAATATTCAAACATCCAAAATGGCAGAGTTACACTTTCTGGGTTTTATCCAGGTGCCTGGATGCTCTTTTGTCCATCATTTTTTGTTCATATTAGACAACATTAAGTCTTATCAGAGCAGGCTTTGCTGTACTTTGCATAATCACTGCATGGATGCTTTTAAGTTTGTAGCCCTGAACCAGAAGACCCCCAAGTACATCTCATTTGTACAAAACCTCTAAAAGCTAATTGCAATTTAAATTCAGGACAGCAATAATTAAATAATTAAAATATTTTCCAGGGTTGGTTTGTATTTTTTTGTATTACCTTTTGTCTCTCATGTTTACAGGCTGTATATTTGCAAGTGAAATTCCTCTCTAATATCGTCTTTGCTTTTCAAAGAACCTACTGGATTTTCCTTATGTAAGGGTTTAATAATAACAGTAAGAGTGATGTTTAGGATTACAAAAATGCCTTTTCTACCCTCAAAGCATCTCTTCCCAATGGCAGATGAGGAAATAATCATTGCACCTAATGGCAGAGAACAGGTAAATCTTCAAACCTTGTGGCTCTATTGTATTCCTTCATATCATCCCCTACTAATATTTAATCCTTTCAAAAATCCTTTGACTGGCTCTTTCTTCTCCTCTGAGCTTCATTTTCCTAAATCTTCCCATGCCTTTTGATACAGTTAAGAAGATTAGACAGACTTAGGAGGAAAAATTCTTTCTTTCTTTCTTTCTCTTTTTTCTAAACACATGAAGACTTCAGGGTGTCTCTTAAGAAGAAGCTATTTTGTGAAATTACAGTGATTGTGTCAGCAGTATGTACAACCATGTGGCACTTAACCCCTCATGCAGTGTCCATTTATCTGAAGGAGTCATTCCCTTGAGCTCTTTGGGGTTGGGAACGGGCCCTTTCCATCCATCACTCCCCACATTTCATCATTTCTTAGTTAAATGAAAGAGGAGTGGTCTAAGCACCAGCGCCACAAAATGCTGACTTTCTAGATACATCTAAAGAGCATCTGTTCAATTCTCTGTCACATCTGATGTGAACACCACCAACAGTGGAGTTTGTAGCACATCAAAAAGTGTGCTGCCTTTTTCACAGAGGGCAGCCGTGAGGCTCTGGGTCTGGTCTAAGCTTGTGACACACAGGGGATCTTCTCCCAAGAGAGCTGCTGGTGACCTCTTCATCATATGTAGAAAACTGTCTGGGCAACAGCTACAAGAAAGAAGAGGAGCTTAAAAAGCTTAATTCCCTTGATTTTGCCTCCGGGCTACAACAGCTTGGGCAATGCATGCAGCCATCCTGGATGGCTGTAGTTGGCACAGAGCTGTGCTGGGAGGAGCTGCAGCAGGCTCTCTCTAGGAGCCTTTGAGTTACAGCTTCTGAAAACTGCTGTTCCCCACATGTGCTGCATGTTTTGCTGTTTTCCCATGCCCAGTGTATTCCTGTGACACAAGAAATCAAGGCAATAATAACTTCAGAAAAAGATTCTATCTTACAGCACAGAATGGTGGAAGAAAAACTGGTAGGAGGTAAAAGCAGTGTCATTTAAAGATTTCAGTTTGCAGTTCACCCCAAATTTGTCTGACCTTGGCCAAACCCATTTCCTTTCCTTTTTGGCTTCAGAGAGGAATAGAAAGTCCCAAAGGTAATCTGCAGATGAAAATTGTTATGGACTATGAGACATTCTTATGCAAATAAAATCCCTAAAAGTGTTTAGCTGGAAAATATGGTTTGAATAAATATTAATGGAAAAGGTTTCCTTGGGTTTTTATTATGGTTTACCCATAATCAGACTCCAAAGTGTAGAGAAGGCAGATGTTTGCCTGTTCACAAATTTTTTGTTCTTGTAGTTTCAAGTATCCCACAGAAAAAAGGAGTTAAAGTTTATGGGTAAGTGATTCTATAGGATAGTAATGCTTAACAAATTTTCTTGTATTAACAAGAAAATCCTGTATCAATCCTGATAATGTAACTGCAAGCCTATTGCCTGAAATCTCTAAGTGGTGCAGGGGGCCTAGCTCCCTGAAATTAGGCGATTTAAGCTCATCAGAAAAGGTTGGATTTTCAGTATGTTTATCACCCACAGCTCCTACTAAATTAAACTTCATTAATTTATCAAAAGACACAGTGGGAATACCATCACCAGCAGTAGAACCATGGGATTCCTTCCAGCCGTTACGGCATTCACAATGTCCAACTTTATTATAGAGAAGCCTGTTAGCAGGAAAAGTTCAGCATACAGTGAAGATTTTCAGCATAAATAATGGAGACAAAATGGGGTTTTGGGTTGACTGAAATCAGTAGCTACACTGATCACAACTCAGCTAGGCCTTCATTTAACCCTTTAGGATTGGTTCCCATGTGCAGTAAGCATTTAGCAGCAAATAGTCTGTACAGAGTATGAAAATACTCTTTAAATTACTAGAATGACATGAGATAACCTTAGAATAGAATCAAGCCTTTTAATGAAGAGTTGAGAGAGTAAAGCAAAGATAGTGTTTTTCCCTATGGAAACATAGGCCTCCTACAGGAGAGTATTCCTGCAATTTCCAGGAACAAAGATGTAGTAGCAGTAAACTTAAAAAAGAAGGGATACTAAGCAATAATATACAGTAGTAACAGGAAAAGAAATCTGCAACATGCCACAGGATGATGGTAATCAAAGACAGTTTATAAAAATTAAGTTGAAATATTTTTATTTTTGCACTGTGTAAAGAGTGAGAAATTAATTTAGGATGACCTGAACATATTTTGTAAAAGCCAGTGCTGTTGGAGTGGAATACAGATGATTCAAGAATTCAAGCTACTCATATTTATAAAATTCAAGCTGATGAGAAGTTGTCTACAGTGTACGCACTGTTGGAATATCATTAGTGAGGGTACAATATTCTAAGATTAAATTTATAGAATGTTCAGACATTGTGATTTTGTTTTAATAATGCTAATCATAGATCTTTTAAACAAATGTGATTAGTTAGACTATATGTTACATATTTAAATCACCACAACTTCTCTCTTTCACCGTAACTAAGAGCTCTGGGCAATAATAAACTGTGAGTAATGACTCTTTCCATATCAGCCCTGTAAGCAAGAGGTAGAAATGCTCACTCTTTATGAGAAAATTGTGATTGGGGAAGTAAAAAAAGCAATAATTGTTCTGCATTAAGTAAACAAAGGAAACTATCATATATTAATGCACTCTCTATTTTATTACATCTTAGAAATTCTAATCAGCTGTGACAGGAACTGAATGAATTGGCAGCGCCCAAAGGTGCTGCTTATTAATTTATCATAACAAATAATGATAGTGTGTCAAAGTAAATTATGTCACTTCATATGTTATATGTCTTTGTTTTAGAATACCAGCAGTGAAAAAGAATTGTTCATGTTCCCTTTTCAAAGTCAGAAGTGTTATGCCATCCATGTGTTAACTGCTTTTATGTTTCCCTCCCTTTTCACTATAATTTGGATTAATCACAGGGCAGCCGTGTAGGCAGACAAAAATAGACACCCAGAAACACTGGGAAATTCTGTTGCCTTTTGGAATTTTGATTCCCTTTGCTTCTACACTGAAATAGTTAAATTCTGATTTATATAACATTAGTGCTTGGAATCCACACCAGAGTTTGCTTTTCAAGGGGAGATTGCATATCTGTGTGTAGATTATCATTTAAATACATATCATGTGTACAAATGCATGTGTACACATAAGTTCATAAGGTATGAAACTGTCCTTAAAGCTAAGGGAACACTATCTATAAGGATAGAAATAAAAGATTCCTTTGTTTTCATCCCTGAGGACCAAAATATGAAATCTTGTCATTTGTCCAGTTCCTGAAAGTAATGTGGCATCCTCAACAGGAATGTAACCTGGATCTCAGTCACTCCAAGCCTCTCAAGTAATGTTTCCTCTCCAGTAATATTGTAATCTGTATCTCCAGCCCTGTGCGCCTGTGGCACCTTAACTTTTAATAAAAGTCCTTTTGAAGTCAAATATCCAAATTCAGAGTTGATAGAAGGAAAAGCAATTTTACTGGGTTTGACTGTACTGAACTGATACTGGTTCCATGATTAAAAGTTACACAACTGAATGACCACTTTTGTGTCTATTTTTGACACTTTTCAAGTGTAAACTTTGAATCACTACATTTTTATTAAATGGGAATGAAATTTCATCCTGAATAGATGAGATCTTTTTGACAAAGATGAAATACAGGGGAAAAATATGCACATGTGTATAATGTGAATATTATTGCCTTGAATTTCCCAAACAAAATCCAATTTGCTGCCAGATACAAAAATTAGTTTGTAATACTGTCCTTATAGCAAGAGAAAGATTATGTTAGCTGGATTGCCATTCTCAGAGCTTGTCACAAGACATTTCTGCAATGAACACAATTCAAAAAGTACTTGGGAAAGACATGTCTGAATGTCCACTTTTTTTGTTATATAAACTCATTGATGTTATTATATGGTGTCCAATGTTCATTGTAACAGCAGCTAAGGATTTGAAAACAACCAGAATACTCAACAATGTACAAGCATGCACAATCTACTAATTTGTAAAAGCAAGTTCCAGGGGATTGCATCTGTCAGCCTGCAGAATGTTCACGTTGGCACCAAAATTCTTCAACAGACCCTGAATTCAGAGCCAGGACCTCTCTGTTTTCCTAAGCTGAGCTGCTGCTTTCTGCTCTATCAGCAATGGGAAGCAGTGGCGTCCCTGGGCAGGTGATCCTTCATCAGACAACTTCTTTTCAGGTTAATCTCTTGTAACATCAGTTGAAAGTAAGAAAGAAGAATTTTCCCACTCAAACCAAAGTGAGTCTCTACTGACAGGCTATATCACAGAATCATAGAATATATTGAGTTGGAAATGACCCACAAGAATCATGGAGACCAGCTCCTGGCTCTGCACAGGACTATCCTCAAGAATCACACCATTTTCCTAAGAGTGTTTTCCAAATGCTTCTTGAACTCTGCCAGGCTTGGTGTTGTGACCACTTCACTGAGGAGCCTGTTCCAGTGCCCAGCCACCCTCTGGGTGAAGAATCTGTTCCTGATATCCAACCTAAACCTCCCCTGACACAACTTCAGGCTATTCCTTCATGTTCTGTCTCTGTCACCCCAGAGAAGAAATCAGTGCCTGCCCCTCCTCTTCCCCTGAGAAAGTGGGGGGAACTGCAGTGAGGTCCCCCCTCAGTCTCCTCCAGGCTGAATGACCAAGGGACCTCAGCCACTCCTCATGGCTTCCCCTCAGGGCCCCTCACCATCCTCGTGGCCTCCTTTGGATGCTCTCCAGCAGCTCAATGTCAGTTTTATATTGTGGTGCCCAAAACTGCCCCCAGCACTGAGGTGAGGCTGCCCCAGTGCAGAGCAGAGGGGACAATCCCCTCCCTTGCCTGGCTGGCCTTGCTGTGCCTGGTGTCCCCAGGACAGGGATGTCCCTCCTGGCTGCCAGGGCACTGCTGGCTCATGTCCAACTTGTCACTGACCAGGACCCCCAGGTCCCTTTCTGTGGCACTGCTCTCCAGGCTCTCGTTCCCCAGTCTCTCTGCACATCCAGGGTTGCCCCATCCCAGGTGCAGAATCTGGCACTTGCCCTTGTTGAGTTTCCTACAGTTGGTGATTGTTCATCTCCCTAATTTGTTGAGGTCCCTGTGCAGGGGCTCCTTCAGTATAAGTGTGCCACTATATAAAGGCATTATCAGGAAAACTAATCCAGTGAATGACAAGGAATTATTTGTTCCCAGAACACCTGGGTACTTCTGAAAATTCTATGCTTAATATGCAAACAGCTACATATATATATTATTATTATTAAAAGATTTTTTGATACACTCAAAAGCTTAAAACTAGCATAAATGAGCTATTTTTATAGTTTCTTTCCATTTGCACCTGATTTATATATTCCTTTACTAGAATTTCTACATTGTCAGTAATAGAGAATGAGTGCTTCAAAATAAAATGGAACACACATTTAGTTACCGTAGCCTTGTTTTGCAGAATGATTTGAATATTTTTTAAACCCACAATAGCACAGGCAAAACTGTTAACAGATTCTTTTTGACCCACCTAAAATGACAGTAGCTCAAGTAGCCTTGCTTGTCCAGAGCTACCCAGCTTGAAAATTCCCATTAATTTCTTTGCATTTTAGGATTAAGAATATGAACGTAATCTGTCTGAGATAAATTAATCTGGTGTGATGAAAGAGAATATTCATTAATTGCAATTTAATTGATTACATTTACGCTTTTAGACATGGAAATTATTGATGCTTAAGATGAAATCTGAGAATTAATAAGACCTGAAGTATTTTGCTGTATTTATTATTTCTGACAATCTATCACTTTTTCAACTACGACAAATCAAATTTGCTGCCATGAATCTTCATCTATCTAACTAGATCATAAATCTTTCAGAGTGTATAAACTTAAGCTGTAGATCTTGGTCACCCTGAAAATATATTTTATTTTTGTGGATCCTTTATATTCAGACAAAATCACAAACCTCATATTTTATATGATCTGACAAAGATTTTGCATCCACAAAATAGTGGTTTTCGTTGGGGTTTTTATCCTGCTAAGTGTGACAATGGTAGCTCATGCTACAGGCCAGTTTCCCTGTGATAGTTTGACTGTACAGCTGTTATTAATGTGGACTGGGTTTGAACTGGGTGTCTTACTAATTTAAGGTTTAAGATTGAATTAAACCTTAAATTAAATTCTTAATACAAGAAAATTGACAGCGTCAAAATGTGACTATAAATAAGCTTCAAACAAACTAGCACCATTAATATCTCTTATTTATATTAAAATAGACATGCATGAATGTGTTCAGAGCTTTTTTGGTATTGTTTCAATCTTCAGATCTTGTACCTTCAGATCCATTTTTAGGTGAAAAAACTGTACAGTATTTCCAAGAAAACTTGATCAGAGTCCTCAAGTTTTTCAGGAAAGATTGGAATAAACAAAACGAGGAAATTTTTTTAAGAAAATTTTTAAGAAAATTATGGCTGCTGGCATTTGTGCCTCTTAATGGCACATTTTGAATCAGCTCTTTATTTATTTTTTCTATGATCACATACATACACACACAGAGGTTTGCAGCTTTAGCAAAAGTAAGATTGTTAGTACAGCAGGTGTTCAGGGTTGGAACAAAAAATGGGTAACTGAATTGGGAATTAGGCAAAAGAAAAAGCAAGGTTTGAGGAGGTGAATGCAGTGTCAGCAACTGATGTGAGAGCTGTTTCTGTTTTACTGTCATGAGACAGCATGACTGTATTAGGAATTAGATGACTGATTTTATACTTCAGTTTTAATTGAGTTTTGAATGTATTAATTCTGTGGACATGTGTCTGAGTTTAATAACCTTCAAATACATGTTCAGATTGAATGACCAAGTCAATTATTCCACAGAAATGCTTATTAGGATTGTGTTGGAGGCATACAAATATCAAAGGAAACATACTCATGAATATGCCACTTGTTCCCAAATTAATTTCTCTCAACCTTGGCAGCATGTTTTTGTTAAATAATTATTCCTATATTTGAGGCATTCTTGTAGTACTACTAAATGAAAGTTGCAGCATTCCATGCATTTGCTGAATAAATGAGCTTACAATTACAATGCCATTTGAGTCAGTGCTGTATTCTCAAATGTGGTGAATGTGATTTATTTGGACAGTGAATAATGGAACCTCCCTGCCATTGTGGTGTTCAGTGTCTCAGTATGTTGTGGTTTCTCCCAGGCAGTATTTATCAGAATTAGCTGGGTAATTTAGGAGAGGCCATCTATGTATTGTCAGGTAACCACTGTCACTAAGCTTTTTTTCTGGAACAACTTGCAAATGCATATAGCACATATATCTCTTTTTTTAGTTTAAGAATTGAGCAGACATGGTTCTTTTTGCGCTGAACCTTGAAATGCACTACTGCTTAAATAGTTTACTTTGTTATCCTTCACCTCTTTAATGGGCAACAAGGTAAGACATTTTGTGCAAAGTAAAGAAAGCAAAAGCAAGTTTCCCTTTTTAGTGCATGTGCCTTTGTCAGCCACATGAAAGCAAACTGTGCTATATTCAGAAGCACAAGTTCTTGCACTGGGTTATTTAGCAAATTCTGTCATTGGGAAAGAAATATTTTGATCATAATGTTTCTTTAACACACTTAATCTGCATGTCATGAGAACACTTGGCCTTTACCGCTTCCCTCTACCCGATTAATCTTCTAGCCTTTTTATCTCATCCCTCACACTGAATAATGCCATCAACTAGAAAACCAAAGGATGACACCAAAGAGAAACAAAGAAGCATTATTGAATAAGATAAATGTAGTGCCACATCTACTAATTCTAATTTACTTAGAATTTAGTGAGGATTATTCTGTCACATCATCCATCACAAACAGGCATAAGGGTGGGAGTGAAGTAAGCAATTAAAAACATGTTCTGCATTTCAGGTATTTTGTGATTTCTTATTCAGTTAGGTTCCATTGACTTTCTCTCTTTCTGCCAAGTATAAAATCATTTGTCAAATTTTGAGGTTAAAATTAGTGTCCCTGAAAGGGTTTGCACTGACAGCCACTGGGGATGGAGTATAAATATATTTAATTTCTAGGACAAGTGCTGCATTACAATGACTGTTGAAGCTTCCCCAGGATGCCCCACTGTCACATGCTCCCACCTTGGCCCGTGGTGTAAACTCTCACAGACAAAATCTAGTATTTTGACATTTAGGTACTCTCTGATAGCACAGTCCACCTGTAGCACTTCTGCCTGAGGAAGCGAAGTGCTGTGAAGGATCTATAACAGGCTTGAAATATTTTATATGCAGTAAGGACACTCAGAGTTATGCAAGCTAAGATAATAAGTGTAATCAAATTTCATACTCCAAGGAATACACTGATTGCCTCAGGGATCAGGAAAAATTTAACTCCATATCCTCAGCTTTTGCGCTGCTTCATGCAAGCAGAGCAGCTGTCACAGGGCAGAAAGTCCTCTAAGGCATCAGTTATTGTCCACTTTTTCTGGCAGGGTACCAAATTGTATAGAACAGTAGTTCAACAAACTAAAACCTATAGAAGAGAATCTTTGATACTATTCAAAAAAAGACTCTTCATGGTGGGAGATTTTCCACACTGGAGCAGTTTAAATTCGATAATGGTTTACTTCAGATTCTAGTTAGTCTTTGATTTGTATCATGTCATAATCTGAAGTACTTCAATTCCAATGTCCTAGTTAATATTTCATGGAAAGATGTGTGTAAAGTTGTTGGCCTCCATCAGAAATTCTCTGTGCCAGGTCCTGGGTCACACAAACCCTTCAGCACACCACCTAAACTGAGGAGCTAAAATGCTTCACACCTGCTTAGCATCTTTTTAATTATTGAATTCCTTTGTTTCTGAATTTGTGATATAGGAGGATTCTGTAGGTACTTTAAGGAGGCTGTAGACTCATTTTTGAACCACAAATATATATTTGTAAGGCCACCTACACATTTTTCTGTCACTGTAAGTGTGGTGAGGAATGCTGCTTACCTTGCCCCATGAAGACTGTTTCAGCCCTCTTGGTGTGGAAGGTGCAGTGTGTGTGACTGATGTCTTTGGCACACACTTGGGATGAAAATTAGGGTTTTGTTTAAGTGTAGCCAACTTCTGACATTTCTTTCAACCATAAATAAGAACAAAGCTGTACCATAACAGCAGGCTCCTTGGTAAAGAGGACTAGGGGAAATTGAAGTCAACCTGCTTGTTTGTGATAACTGCAAACCCAGCTGGGGAAGTAACTGCGTTTTGAGATGGTTCTGAGAGCCCAGAAGGTGTTCCTGCCCGACTGCCCTCACCTGGGCAGGGGCTGTTACTGACCATAATTGGCTCCAGCTGTTTATAATTAAGGGTCTACCAGCTTCTCTCAGCAGCTCTGGGACTTTCCTCTGAATTTCTGAGTTGTCTTCCAACCTCTCCTGGCTCAGTGACTCCTACATTTGGAAGATGCTTGTGCCCCCTGCCAGCCCCTGCTGCTCTGTGAGGTTCTTTTCCCCCAGCTTCATTCAAGTACCACTGGCTGCAGCCCTGCTCCTGGACCTCTCAGGTGGTGAACTGCAGTGGGAAGGACCCTCAAAGAAGCAGGTGCCTCCCTGTTTTCTTTACCTATTTTTGAAACCTGTCTTTTTCTGGATTAGTTTCTGCCTTCGTTGCCTCATCAAAGTGTGGCCTGAGGCTTCTCCAAATGACGAGGGGCAGTAATTTCTCTGGGGGAGGGTCGGGGTTCAGGTCTGCATCTGCCTGATTGGGTTTTGGGGCTTTGTTGGTCTGTTTTAAGTTGATGTCCCGAAGCATGAAATTTTCTGAAAGACTGCAGTTCCTTCCTAATTTGCTTTTTCTCTTAAAAAATTCTTAGCCTAGCTTCATTTCTTTGTCTCTAAAAGCATCTGGATTTAGGTGGTGTGCTCTAGTGCTGAGATGAAATGTTAGCTGGGGTTTTTGGCCCACAAGATAACTCCATTAAGTCAGTACCAGCATAAAGATGGTTATTGATCATGTCTTGTGCAACAACCGTGTGTTGTATTTTTTTACTTCATTTAAATGTTGGTCTTTGCTTTGTTAATTCTAAAAGAAGTTGCATGTACTAGTAAGAGCATTTGTAGGTGTGCAGGTACAGTCCTTGAAAGATGGGCACGTGGAAAGCTCAGTCTGGAAGATGATATTGAGGACTCAGGGACACTGGGGCAGCCTGTGGACAGCTGAGGGAGGAGAGGGCTGATGCTAAGAGGATTGTCATTGCTGCCTGGTGGCTGCTGGCAGAAGTGAGGATGGAAGTGGAAGTGTTGTAACTGTGTGCTTCGTGTGACTGTCACAGCAGCTTCAGTCAGGAAAGGTGTCCTGGTAATGGAAATAAATTGTGTGCTGTGGATTTGCAGAGGAAAACACAGTGGTAGGAGACAGAGAGTAAGATGTTAACTGCACTGGACTTGGAACTGTAACTTAGATATTGAGCTGAAGTGAAAAAGGCAGAAGTAAAATTAGCTGACTTAAAAAAGGAAATGTGGAGTACTGAAAGTGAAAAACAAGGAGACTGCCTGTCTATAGAATACGGTAGCTTCATGGAAATGCAGCTTTCCTGGCTGTGGCCCTGTAGCTACCCATCTGAATATCTAAAGAGCAATACATCAGGAGAAAAAAGGCAGCTCTTCCCTGTTCTTTGTTAGGAGAGTTATATCCTGCAGGTCTGAAAGCACTCTCCAAAAGATAAATAAGACCAGACCAATTTTAAGTATTAATATTAATAATGCTGTCTTGGACTTCAAGGGTAGCTTTGTCACTGATTTTATCACAGTACAAAATGGCAGCATGCAGAAGGATTGCTTCCAGTGCTTTTTGTCAGAGCTTCCTGTGCCTTTCATGAGTCACTTGATAGCACTGGGATGTTAGCTGCCACAATTACATTTGTTGTTTAGACTATTCAGGTGTGACTGGGGAAACAGAAGAATTTGCTGGCACAGCTTCTTTCATGGTGGTTGCACCTTGTGGTGGCCGGACTGCCTTAGATCTGCTATTAAAATCAGCATCTTCTACTTTGTACTTCACAGCTTCTGTGCTGAGAATCAAATCACCTGGGCTGCTGCTGCTGGTTTAATAGCATAATTGAGTAGTCTAAGCAGCATCTTAGCAGCTACTCCAAGAGGCTTTAACCTCCGTGTATACACATTTCCTGGGATTTTGTTTTACAAAGAGAGGGATTATTGTCATATTCATTGTAATCACTCTTAAGTACTGTAGGCCTGATTCCTGACTGCCTTGTACCTTCTGCAGTCGCTTCCAACTGTCTAAAAGGACTATAATATGTGATGACACTAGAATGGCTGTGATATTATTACATTTGCAGGGAGATTGATTGTACATTGCATATAGCAATGAAGAGCCAGGCATGTGCAGAATGAGTAGAAAGTCTGTGTATTAAGGTGTTTCTGAGGTGTAAGTGAATGTGTGATAGAAAACGGATGTAGAAAGAGAAAAGAAGACAGTGGAGACTTGATATTGTATTTCTAAATGAGGTTTCTATTCAAGTCTATCTTTGTGTGCTGTAGTGCTTGGACTTGGTGGGAATCGTATTGATCTTCAAGGCAACCCTTATTCTAGACAGTGCTCAGTGCTGGGTGTTTATTTTTAGCTGGGTTGTTTTCCAGATCTTCTTCATCTCTCTGCAGTCTGCCATGCCAGGGGTGGGCCACATGTTTGGAACTGCTTATAAGAAGTAATGATTTCAGGTAAAGAAAAAGGCAAATCTGGTACTGGTATGTGCCACCAAAATGCATTGTCAGTTCACTTAAAAATACCCAAACAAAACCAAAAGGAAACAGTAAACACACTTGCTTGTATTAAAGCTTGAATTAAGCTTGCAGAACCCCAAAGTTTGAGGTAGTAATGGCTATAGTGTTTTAGGGGTAAAGTTTGCCAGGATTTCTTTGCCCTGAGAGCCAGCTCTCTGCAGACAGAGCAGAGCACAAAGGGCGCAGACCTGAACCTGAGATGACAAGAGAGCCCTTGGCTTGTGAGCAAGACAAATCTCCTTTTTCTTATGTATATCAGGTTCAGCCTGACTGTTCTAGTTGTATTTCCACTCAAGCTGTAAATAGTTAGATAATTTTACAAGTGCCAGGGGAAAAAAGTTGCTTCATCTCTTAAGGGCAGCTTATGTGTCATTGTCTGTGATTCTGATAGCACAAAATGTCTCAGTCATGAAATGTCAAATCTTAAGTATGACAAATAATCCTAAATTATATTAACATTTTTTAAGGGGAAGGTGGAGAATGTATTCCAGAGCTTTAGTAGGAGTTCTACTAAATTTCCATATGAAGAAATCACTCCACTATTATTGTTGTTTGGAAGTGCCATATTTTGAAGGTTATGTTGTTGTCAAGGCAAAAGGTTCTGCATTGCATTTTCAACCAAGCCTGACTGATTAAGGGTGTTGGGAAGAATGAGTTTTCCTTCCAGAATCTTAATTAGGTTGACTTTAACTCACAACAGGAGATTCTGCCAGCTGTCAGCTACTGCTTGGATGTCCTACTAATTAAAACTCTGAGGAAGCCTATTAAAGGTGTTTAAAAAGCCAAATTTCCCTTTAAAATATCTCTGGCACTGCAAAAAAAAAGTGTATGACACTGATATTGCAGCATAGATAACTTGTCTTTTGCTTTTCATGTTGACAAGATGCAACTTATATTATGTGGCTGAATAGGCTCTTCATTCCAAGCCCTTATCTGTCACCTTCCTGTGAATGGACTGAAAGGAATTTAAGGTGAAGTTTTGCTGGTTTTCAATTTAGACATATCTGACATTCAGATTTTCTCATAAGATGAGTATGGCTGATACTGAAACACTTCTCTTGAGGTTTAATTTCTGAGGCAGCAGCATCCTGTAGCTTGTAAATATTTTCAGTATTGAAACAGATGATGATATAATTTCTAATTACCATCATTTTTGTGCTGCTTGTGTTATTAATTAGATGGTGCAACTGGGGTATATCTGTATTTTGAAGCTTTTCCAGTGTACCTGTTTCAGATGTGTTAAAA
>VYXD01006830.1:383583-536085 GCA_013397195.1 Hylia prasina
TGTATGCTCATACAAAATTTGTGGCTTTACATGGGTTGGTGTGAAATCTGAAGCTGTCAGATTTTTCCCCACATTCTGGTAGAGCTGTGTGCCACTCCAGTCCCTTTTAGCAGCATATTTCCCTGTTTTCACATCAGCATAGGTGCCAATTTATCTCACTGGATGAGTTGCAGCAAGGATACTTTACCTTTTGACCTGTGACAGTAATAAAAGGTGCCATTTAAAAAAAAAAACAACCAAATTGTAAAATTCACCAAGGTGCTCAGATAACATTTAAAGTACCTTTTTTCCCAAGTAATATGAAGACAAACAGAATAAAAATACAGAGGGCATTGATTACTTTTATAGGTAAACTGTTTTAAGTGATTTAAGGTCTAGACTTTAATCACTGTGTTTTACATATGTTTAATCTGAGGGGTTACCACTTTGAACAGCAGGCTCAGAATGTTACTATGGTGTCAGCTCAAAGCTCTAGTCTAAAATACATAATTTGTATTTAAAATTGGGGATTTCCTGTCCAGCAGAAGGGTAGCTCTGCTTTTCCTGCCCCTGTGAAAGCCCTGGTGCCTCAGGCTGTTGCCTGCCTCTGGGAAGGGGCCAGGAGGGTCAGCAGCTGCAGCAACACAGCTGCACTCTCCTTGTCCCAAGCCTGACTCTCCTGGGCATCCTGGTTGCTCCTGGCCTGTCCCATGGCACTTTTGTCTTGGTCCCACATGATCTCTTCTATGGTGCCCTCCCTCTGCCAGCTGAGGACACCTGGCCCATCGTGAGCAAGCAGCAGCATCCTTATGTCGAGTTCTATCCACTTGAACTTACAGTTCCTTTCTGTGTTTTAGGATCTCTTATGAGAAATAATTATCCTTCCTATTTTGCACTGTTTGGCAGGTGAGTGTTTACAGATCCTGTGCAAGACTGGTTTTCTGTCTGCTAAGCTCATTTGCCTTATTGTACATGTAAGGCACAATAATGTGCCAGTGAAGAGGACCGTGGTAAGCATTCAGACAGTGATTAATTTCTTAAACAACAGTTTAATACTTCAAATATAGAAATATTAAGTGTATAATTCATCTTGATTCAACTCTTCAGATACAACCAGTTTTTCAGGTAGTTCACTTTGTTGCATCAGAAAATTAAACCTAGTACTAGTCATGTTGCTTTCTTGAAAAAAAAGATAAAATTCTTCATAGGTGATACAAGACTAATAAAAACCAGAAAGTATCATGCAGTGTTTTTATACTGGATCTTGTATTCCAACAACGTGTGCCCATAAGAACATTATGTGCCAGTTTTATAGAAATGCTGGTGGAGAGTTTACCACTTAGAGCTTTCCAGTAGCATTTTTACAGTTTTTTAAAAACTGTAAAATTATAGTGGGGGGAAAAAAGGTGGAGTCCTTTTGTTTCCTTCATAGTGCCTTCCTTGCCTCCTCTTGACTCCATAGTTTAAATTTGTGCACAGATGCCTTGAAAACTGTTAAGGGCTACAAAGTGTAGACAGTTTACCTTTTCATCTCTCCTCACTCGTTCACATTCAACAGCAGGACCGAATGGCTACTCTGAAGTTCACAGCTTTTTCAGAATTATTCTAGGGCTAAACCCAGTTTCCATAAGTATCTCTGGGAACAGGGCTACCAAAAAGTTGCCAGGACACACAAGTGTGTGGAGTCCAAGGGATGATGTGCATATCTCTTTCAAATCAGGAGAAAATTTTCTCTGTTCAAGGAGGTGTTTCAGGGAACTTCTGCACAGACAACACAACAGGAAAGCAAATTGTGTGTACAGTGTCTGAAGGCACGCTTCTAATTAACCTCCACAGTTACTGTTATTCTGTTAGCATAATTGTTGATGTTATTGAAGATGTAACAAAGTCCTTTGATTTTATAGAAGCTGTAATAAACATAGTTGTACTATTGAATTATTGCCCAGATGCATCATCTTATTTCTTTCATTTTGAAGAACTGTGCCATAGGAAGAAAGAATTTAATGTTGATATACAATAAAAACTTCAAGTGTAAATTTATTCTTCTTTAACTCTGACTATAGTAATTTTTTCCAGCTATTGTAATATTTGTTTGTATTTAGTGCAACTGATTATTTTTACACAAGAACTTTAGTTTGTGGAAGACATTAAACTACAGAATTAACTTATTTTTTGTCAGTTAAGTTGCAAAATGGGAAAAGTTGGTAGTCTTGCCTATGAATGGGCTGATGAAGAGTTAGGTTGCTGCTGAAGCCTGGCTGCCCAGACAAGCAGGGAACCCATTTCTTACCATCCATTCTCATTGGAAAGAGGTCTGTGAATTGCAAAGGTGAAAAAGGCAAAGTAATTTTTTGTCTTCTGTTTAGATGTTACATAACTCTTCACATGGTACTCCCAATGCTGCTTCCATTTTAGTAAGCATCCTATGCCAATGTCTGTGGGAACCTCATGCTGTTTTATATGATGGAGGTTGGAATACAAATATACAATATTTTGCACCGTTCCCCTATTTGGCTCCCCACCCTATACCTCTCTTTGGTCAAGGACCTGTTAAACACTTTCATTCAGCTAGAAATGTAATTTTTTTCTTAAAATTGTTTTTACTCTTCTATTAAAATAAAGTGTCAGAAATGCATGTAAAAAAACCATCACTTTTGATAAAATTGTATGTAGCTGACAATTTCACCATCATATTTTATTTGGAGTGAACGTAGAAAATCAGGCATGAGTAAAACATGTTTCTGTGTTGCTTGTATTTTGAGAAGCCACATGATACAGTTCACAAAAGGTGCATTTAGTTCTGCAGGTGTCTGGAGTTACAGTCAAGTGTTCTGGGGGAAATACAGACCTGTGTGATTTCTGCCATGTCCTTTATTGCTGATCCTCCCTGTTGACTTTTTAGCTGTCTAGCACCTGTGCAGTTAGACAATTTTAGCCTCTCTATAAGAATTTACACCCCTAACTGACAACATTCTTCTATCCCCAGTTCTCTCTCTGGTTTTGCCAAGAGGGCAATTCAACATATTGAAGTGTAGAATCACTTTCCAAACTGGGAGTCAGTGAAATAATCTCAGGTTTGTTGTCAGCTGGAGGGATAGTGCCTATAAATCATGGTTCTAGAAGTTTAAGTGACTTCTGATGAAGGAAGAAGATTTGGAGTACCTAATTTAAAATCTTGCAAATTCTTCTATTTGTCAGCAAAGGGAAAGGGACAGAGAACCTCAGTGCACTGGCCTGTGATCTACAACTTGTATTAGATATTCCTGATGACATAAAACTGACACATCTTGAAAGGTCAGAAAAGTTTTGAATAGCCACTGCGATATTAAGGTGCTCTTGTGTTTTCATGCTGGAATCCTCTACACCATTAAAATTGTTAACACTGGAAGGACAGGTTAGGATTCTATGTTCCCTGCCAGTAATGGTTTAGCTCGGCCCGTTGATGCCTTTCACACAGGTTTAAGCTGTCAGAGAGAAGTTGATATGTAGCATGTGATAATTTCAGAAAAGCATAAGGGATTGAGAACTGATTCTAAAATTTTGAGGCAAAGCTTCCAGTCTGAATGGGGAACTCTTCTAATAGCATTGTTACCTGCATTTACCAGCTGCAAGCATAGGCTCTGTCTTTGTTGGCATGAGCAAGATTTAGAGCAGAGTACATGAGTATTGTGCTCTGGCATGTAGCATTAGTTCTGGGATCTGTGCTCGCATTTTGTCTTCTGTAAAGCTGTAGGTAAAGTGATGGTGTATTTGAGCCTGTTAGAGGCAGCATCATTTAAATTATATCTGTGTAATGTACTTCGGCTGAAATTCTTATTGTGCAGAGACTGAACACTCAGGTTTCATATTAGCAGCAGCTGAACAGTCTTTATGTTGACCCTTTGCACAGGGATGAACTTTGCCTAAGGAAAAAGGTAGTAAAATGTCACAGAAGTGTGGCATATTCTGTCTACATTAACTCCACATGGAATATAGAATCAGAATTTGTCCACTCTGCTCTCTGAGGAGAAGGAAAGAAAAAGGTGCTGAAAGAGTGAAATGAGCTTATCAGTGCTAAATGGAAATGTGACCCTTATTCTTTTTGCTAAAGATGTGTGTAAATGCTAAGCAGCAAACAGATTTAAAGTGCTTAGTTCTATCATGTTCAAGCATAGTATTTGATAATTAAAGTGTGGTGAAAGCAAAATGGGTATTGGACATCAGACAGACTTGATAAAACCCAGTGTTCATCCCCAGCAATGTGGGACATCCAGCCCCTCAACCTGACAGTAAATAGAATTTAGCTTCTATATATGATACTTGCTATTGTCCTGAAAATCTGGAGTTTGGCACTTGCAAATTGATTTGTCTTAAATTACAACACTCTTTTCCTCCCAACTTCTATCTTATCCTATCCATATAATTTTATCATATGTTATTCATATAAAACTCACCCATGTCCATATTTAGAAAAAATAATTCCAAATTTGGTGCCTTGACTATTTTCTATGTATTACCATAACTTGTTATAATTGTGTCATTGGCCTGAAAAGAAGACTTATTCAACCAGGAATATCCAAGTTGTCATAAAAGCGACACAAACTCATTAATCCTTTTAGTTATTTTTAAAGCAAGCACCACAATGAGCTGCAGTTGATTGCAAAGGTCAGTTCACATTAAAAATATTCCAATGAGCTTAAAAATTCAGGCATTTATCTATTATGCAGTTATTGCTGGTGAAATAGAACAGAAGTTCACACAGTAATTTGCATGAGCAGCTTGCAGTGCTTCTCTGGTATTGATAGGATGTTCAGGATGCAGAATTTATTAGACAAATACCAACAGAATGTAAAAAATAAGGATATTGCAGTTCTCATTAATACACCTCTAATGTATGGCACTATTGAAATAAACCTCTGCAGATCAATACCATTACTGTTCAGTAGAGACATCTTTGTGATGCAATGTCATTGGCATAAATAATAAAGATGATGTGAACAGATAGGATGATTAGACATGGGAAGTTGCTGGCAAGTGCTACTGGGCTGCAGCAGCATGAAAATTCTGTTTTCTCTTAAGGAATATAAGCAAAGAGTATCCTATAAAATCTGTCCTTTCTTTCTTTTTCTTTAGCTTGCCTCCTTTCCCTAAACATGCAATACAAATGACATTTTTTTGCAGTTGTAGCTAAATACAACAGAAGTTTTCAGGAAGGTGGAGAGAGCAAATTAAAACTGTGATTTAATCATCTATTAAAAAAACTGGGCTAGAGCTGCACTTAGTTTGATGTGGCACCTGTGCTCAGGGCCATTCCAGTTATGCATTGCAGGTGCAGATCCCAGGCCCATCCATTCACTGCTGTGCATAAGGGCAGCAGCAGCATCACTGCTCAGACTCATAAATTTGGGGTAGAAACGCTATAAGCTTCTATCACTCATGCTTAAAAGTAATTGTTTACCAGTGGCAATCCCAGGGGTGGCAGGATTTAGTATTCCAAGCGTTTGAGGGAAGAGTAGTTAGTAATTGAAGATTGGATTGGTATAACATTTCATCAAGGAGATTACTTTCTCCAGGTAATGGCTGTATTTAATTTTTCAAAATGTTCACAAATGTGTGACCTATGACTTCCTCTCTTGTAGGTGTGTTTCAGAAAAATTATTAACTAAACTGCCTGGGATTTTGAATTGTTAAGCTTCAAGAATTGGAGTTTTTTGTATAAATATTAATTGGATGTTGAATGTGGTTGTCTCCATAATAATAAGGATTTTGCTATCAAAACTCTGATGCAATCAGGAATGTCTAATAACTGGACAGCTAGGTTCCTTCAAAATAACTTACAAAAATAGTAAAAATAGGTAAATTCTAAGTGGGTTTTGGCCTTTTCTATTTTATCTGTGGTTTTATCTGTGGTTTACACAACTAAAGAATTCAGTACCTTTTATTGTATGCACTTGGACAGGTGAATTGATTTTCAGTGCTGGTGTTTGATCTACCATTCACTTTTTACTTGATATTGTTGGATAAAATATTTAAAACAAATTTTCCCAATGTCAAGCAATAAGATCTTAGTTACACAACTGGTTCACTACCATGAAAGGTGTGGGGTTTCTTACCTCAGGGTAGCTATCACGTTAGTTATTCTGAGTAAAAGCTCAGGCAGGATTTGGCATGTTCCTTGCACTGCCACATAACTAGATAAGGTCATGTCCAGGTGTGGAGCAGAGTGAAGACAAGGTCTATAACAGGTTTTATTGCCCAGAGGCAGTGAGGCAGGCACTCAGGCAGGTGAGGACAGTGCACCAAAGTGCAAGGAGCTGAAGGAAGGGAAAACAAAGCAAGGGAGATGGGTGCTAATGTACTTCAAGGGGGGAGATGGGTGAGAATGATGAAAGACAGGACTTCAATTCATGCTGATTAGCTATAAGGTGGGTAAATAATGCACCTCTTCCGAAGATGTAGGGGCTGATCAGCCCCCCTCAGCTGCCAAAGGGAGAGGCTGCAGTGCAGACCTCAGGAAGTGCTGAGATCTTCCTCTTGGGCCAGGGGCAGACAGCAAGAAAAAGAAATCTTCATGGTCTTTAAATTGCCTGCAAGAGCGTAGGGAGTATGGATGGTGATTCAGGGTTTTCACATACCTGCAGCTGGAGGTTGCATTCCTGCATGAAAGTTGATGTTAATTGTTTTTATTTAAAGCCTCTGCTGGTGGTTCATTTTGGAGATGTCCAGCTGAGACTATTTCCTTGAGCATGTTATTCTTTGGTCTTAATATCTGTAAGCAGAAACATAGCATAAAGCAGCAGTATAGACTTCTGCAAAATGCCAGCTTCAGACTTTTTAAATTCAGCTTCTTGAGCTCTTCTTGTGTCCCTGGTGTGTCCCTATTGTCCCAGATACTACATTATCTTGAGGGAAAACCAACCATACTTTAACCTCAGCAACAACTTTTAAATTATATTCTTTTCCTCTTTGGCAGAAGTTTGCAAGCAAAGCTCACAGCTTTACCCAGTTCTCTCTTTCAGAATATTGCTTTTAAAAAACCTGTTATGTTTGCTTGTTTTCTAATTTCCATAAAGTCAGCGTTTGCAAATAGTGCAACTCATTGTTGACTCTTGTCATGAAAGAAAGAAAAGGATTGCAGAATTCATTAGAAGAACAGGCTTTTGCTGACCTAAGTACAGAAGCTGTTCTGAGGCCAGTTCAATGCTTGGACCATACAGGCCACAAACTCTAAAAAACATTAAATAGTACTAAAATTTTAGCTTTCCTTTAAAACACATAAATCCCTTCTCTTTACTCCTGGTTGTTGAGGAAACTTTTATAAATATCACTTAACTGTGCAGTGGTGGAATCTCTTTGGGTTTTTAAGGCAACAAGACCATAAAGGAGCTGCTGGGAAGTCTGAATTTCTTCGTGCAGCTGTGACTGCAGGTCAGAGCCCTGTGCTCCGCTGAATTTTGTACCAGTGAGAGGTTAGATGGGTGTTAGTCTCTGCTCCAAGAATTATGTGCCAGGAAGGTGTGATTTGATGAACTTAGTACTTCACTTTGCTTTAATCCTGGCTCAGTTTTGTTTCCTACATGAAGTGCAAGCCATGGTGCAGACTACAATTGCACTCTGGGAAAGATAGACAACAGTGTGATCCCGTTGTTTTACAAAGCCTACAAAAGTTGTGTTCCAAGAATCAGGGTGTGTTAACTTGGAAATGAGGTTAGAAAGACAGCATCCTAACACAGTTGTCTCTTTTTTCTGCCATTAAAGCTGTGATTTAGTACGTTTTCATGACAGTGTGTCCGCAGGATTGTATCTATTTGCCATGATCATCTAAAAGCTGCTTTTCTTTCAGGCCTGTTCTTCTGTCCAAGACATTGTGAGATTGATATACAGCTCATCCTTTTTAGCCTGTGCTGCTTGCTGCATGCCCTGTGCAGGTGAATGATTGGATTTGCCAATCTCAGGGATGCTTGCTTCTTCTCTATCCTATAAAAAGACTACACAGTGAAAGGCACACACTCACTTCTGCCAGACGTTTGGGGCAGCTTCTGTGCAGTTTAATAGTAGCAAATGCCTTACCTAACTTGGATGAGCACACGCTATGGGGATTAGAAGTAAATCAGTATCTGAAGAAATTTATTCATTCTTCCCATCAGAGATAATGATTTTGCAACCAGAAGTGCCTTGCTTTGACATCAGAGAAATTCTCAACAACTGGGTTAGGTTTGACATCTTGCTCTAAATGGCTAAATTTAAATTAATTGTGGGTTTCCTTGGTTGCCCAACTTATTGCAGTTCTGGGTAGACACTTTCAAATGCCAGATTTGGAAAGGAAGACCCAGGCTTCTGTGAAATAATCTTGAAATCGTTTTTTTCAGTTGTTAATATTAAACACAGATCATTCTAAATTAACCTTCTGAACCCACTCCCACAGAGCACTTAGAGCTACTTCTAATTTTTTGTTCCTACAGCATTTTGTTATTTCCCCTCTCACAGGGCATATATTATGTAGGTTTGTGTTACTCATTGTCCTGGCTCTGCAAGGAAATGGGTTTTACACATGCTATTTACTGCCTGCTAGATCACTCACATACACCTATATTTGAGAACTAATAGTGAAAGTTTCTGTGGTTCAGTGCACGTGATCTTAAAATGGTTGGCAAATTATCTGCATAGAACAAGGTAAAAAGAGGATGAATTTCCTCTTTCACAAACCCTTTTCTATGTCACATATCTTACTTAACTGGTAAGCATTTAACCAGGATGGCTGTTTTATTGGGACATTTCCCAGGAAACCAATTTAGCCTAATGATAGTGAATGGCAATGACTGCTGTTTAATTGGGACATTATTAGCCAAAATTCAGCTTCTATGAAAAGTAGTTGGCTAGTGCAGTGAGGTTAAGTAGTGTTTAACCAGGTGTTAAATAGACCTACAGGTCGAAGCTCTCCTCTCTGAAGAGGAAGTAGCTGGATTTATTTGATATATTACAAAACTCAAAGTGATGTTAGTTCTGCTGGTTATGCTGTTCATATTCTAAAAACCAGGTTTGAAGTTGGCCCAGAGCATATCTACAGGAGAACCTGCAGCCTGAAAATGGCATGCATTGTGCAGAAGCTTTGAGTGATTGGTGCTTTTTAACCCTCCCTCAGTGGCTCTGGGCTTCATGGTAGGGAGGATAAACTTTGACACATCTGTACCTGGGAAAGAAGATGCATTTGAGCCCTGGTAGCAAGCAGCCTTGTCCCAGCATGGCTGAATAAAGACCCAGGCTGGTTCTGTACCTGCAGGAGGGACACATGGATTAAAAGAGAGTTGCAGACTGCAACTGAGTGATTCAGGCAATGGCACTGTCCAAAAGAGGCGTTGGGAGGTTACAACCAGGGCAGAGCCCTCAGACAGGGCGCCAATTTAGTTTGGGACTTAGAAGTTATTAATGATTAGTTCAGAAGATATAAATGAAGTGTACTGGTTTTAGCTTGAATACATTCCATATTGGTTTAATTTGGCAAAATAGAGGAGAGTCCTTTGCTTCATCTCCAGTAGTTGTACTGTATAAAAGACTTGGGCCTGTGCTTGAAGGTCCTTGACATCTGCCTCCATCAATGTCAGCTTAACCATTCTTTCTACCTGATTTTCAACCATAATTTTCTAACACCACAATTCTCACCTTTCACTTCCTTTTCCACTTGAATTCCTATGCTATCCCACAATGGAGCAATAAAATCACATTCCTTTTGCTTCATTTATATTTAGGCCCTGAGGTCATTAGTTCTTAAATTTGGTTTTAGAAGCAGTTCTTATTTAAGCGTTAACATTGGATCATACTAACATTTCTGCCCCATTAAATCAAGCACTTTTAATAAGAAAATGGTGTAATTAGTGGAGCATTTACTTCCTTCTCTTCTGCTGGTGCCTGGAATATAAGGACACTTTCCTAATGCTGTGTCGCTGTGGTGTAAGTTTGCTGTCCACTTGCACACCCCAAGTCTGTTCCCTTGGGGAAGGTTACTTCTGATGATTTCAAAAACTGAATCTTGGAGGCAGATTTATTATAATTTACTTAATGCATGCATTTTTTAAGAATATGTAGGAGGGTATAGTTAACAGAGAAAGATATTCCAATACCCTGTGGCTCAAGAAATTCTTTTTTGAGGTAGATGTCCCAGGGAAACTGTAAAAAGGTGATATAGCTTGCCTTTTTTTTTTTTTTTTTTTTTTAAATAGCAAGCCAACAAAGTTTCAAGCCAAAAAGTCTTCTATGGTGTTTGCTTAAAAACAAACAAATAAATAAAAAAATTCCATCAAAGCAGAACAGCTGTACAAAGCTAACTTTCAATGTCTGGAAAGTACAAAAACTCAGTCTGTGTAAACTTGCATACCAGCTGACCACTTGATTCTCACAAAAAGCCAGATGAAGCCCTTGTTTTCAGATATTCAAGCAAGAAACTCTAATTACAAGGTTCCTACAAGGTGTTTTAGTTCATAGAGTTGAGCTTAGTGCTTTCTGACTTGTACTGTTTTCTAATGGGGAGACTATACTAGTCCTGCTTTGTATGTCAGCCTGTGAGGACAGTTGTTTCCCAGTTAAGATACTTTTTTTTTTTGCTGTTTACTTTCTGGAATAATGGCATTAACACTGGAATAAAGTAATACTCAAGAAGTGTACATTGATGAGGATCTATTCCTAAAGAACTTGTTATAATACAAGATTCTGAGTAAAGAGGGTATAAACATAAAGCTCTTTCTACAATGGTTTGATAGTGCTTGAATGCACAAGCAAATTTCAAGATCACTTCCATGTTATGATTTTTGTATAAAATGTTAGTATTTGAGTTGTGTGTGCTTGTATACAAGGATGGGTATAAAACTCCTAAGGCTTTAATTGTGCCTCTTAACCATTACAATTTTTTTCTTTTTTAATGAATCAAAGATTTATCAGGCTGAAAGGTTTAGCTATTCAGGGCCTTTCCTTGAGCAGTAGGGGAGATGATGCTTATGTGGAAGTGTCCAGTACAAAGGTGGATGACAATACCACAAAGGAAGAACTAGATGAACTTGAGAACTGTAATGAAGGCAATAAAACTGTAATTTAGTTATATAAAATGCAAATTCATGCCCTTTGAAAGGAACAATAGGGATTTCTGCACCAAGTGTAGAGCCCATCAGCTGGAAACAGCTGAGGGAGGAAAGGACTTTGTGTACTCTTTCACAGAATCAGGCACTAATGAGACAGAGACATAAGAAAGATAAATGTGATCCTTCAGGATGCATTAAAATATGTGGGTTTTCTTCTCAAGGGAGAGAAGGAAATGTTAATGTTGTTGAGCAAAGTAATGTAGTGACACTCCTCAAAAAAGCTGACTGCAATTCTGGTTGCCCAGACTTGTTTAAGAAGATGGGTTCTGATGGGAACAGATAAAGAAAAGGTCTAGTAACGTGAATGGATGACTTGCCAAGAAAAAGGAAAAGAAAAAGGTGCAACTCTTAGACCTCTGATGAACTTGTAGAAAGTGTTTGCTTTTTCAGCTTTTGCTTTGCTGTGCTGGGAAGAGAAAAACCTATTTAAATTCAGAACAAATGTGTGTTCCAGTAAAGGATAATGTCTGGCTGAGAAGTAATTTCAGAGGTTCTCCAGCAGCCTTCTAGTAATTGCAGTGGGGGTCTAAAGGCTATGATTGGTGTTGAAAGTACTGCTGGATCAGTATGTGTGTATAATAAG
The DNA here is from genome assembly GCA_013397195.1 of Hylia prasina. Classification (NCBI taxonomy): domain Eukaryota; kingdom Metazoa; phylum Chordata; class Aves; order Passeriformes; family Sylviidae; genus Hylia; species Hylia prasina. Next base: position 395,254 of record VYXD01006830.1, read on the forward strand.
GTGAGGTGGCTGTAGTCATGAAGACATGGGAGGCTTTAGCAGGAATGGATGTTTGATAAGTCCCAGTGTCCTATAAGGCAGATAACTCCATGGGGAAAAGGACCTGGGTGTTCACACATGCCTGTTCTCCTGCAGCTGGGCAGCACAGCAGAGGCATCCTGGGAGCCACCAGTCCCTGAAAAAAAGCAATCCCACTCCTGTTCTCCAGCTGCTCCACAGGAGATTGTGTAGAGGCTTGTCCAGCCCACAATGAGCTCCATTTAAGGTGTTAAAGTGGAAAACAAGTAGTCCTGTAAAACATTCTTTGCATGTTTGATTCACATAGACAGATCCTCTCAGAATGGAGAGAGCTGTGGGTGATGCAGAGGGTGCTGATACAGGATGTAGTGAAGAGAGAGACAGACCCAAGCCATTAGGCCAAAACAGTGCTTTCAGCAGAAAAGGGGCTGTTAATTGCATTGTACACGGTTGTTAGGAAAGTAGTGAGCTGAAGCACCCTTATCTATTTTCACTCACAACTCTCCACCCCCATCACCTTCCCCATTCACACATTTTTCTTCTCATAGTGGTAACTGAAGCTCAAAGGATTGAGCTCAAACCTGTTAATGCTGGCCCAGGAGAGGAACATGGTTTATCACATGCTGCTGCCATTTGTGTGTGTTTGGGGCTCTGACACTCACAGCAGGTGGCCACAGTAAATCTGACTGGACCATTCTTTGCAAAGGTTAATTTTTAACCAGTTCTGAGTATTTTTAAGTATTGTAGAGCAGTATTTTCAGTATCTTACCTATTATATTAAATTTAAGTTGTTTATCTGAAACTGTGATCACACCAATTGAGGTACTAGATTAGATTTTATGGATTCTGAAACACAGAATTTACCGGTTATGCAGAAGTGCCGCTAATGTAACTTGTAAGAACACCAACAAGGAAATCTTTCAAAACATTGTCATATATTAGGAAATATGAGCCAGGTTCTGAGCAAGAGTTAGAATAAATGGAAGCTGTGGAGCTGACCATAAAAGGCACTGAATTCTTCCTGAGAGACAATAATATAGCAGTTCTCTGGAGAATATTGGTAACTTAGGGGAATGTAGTTAGAGACAAGGAGAGGAATAAAAACATAATTTGATGGTCAGTGATAATGGTGTTTATTCATAATTTCAGGAAGATCTAGAAATGAGCAAAGTGGGAAAACAGATGAAGAAGCAGGCTAAATGGAAGGAACTAATCCAGTAACTATTTATTGAGCTACGAGCGTGACAAATTAAGGGCTTGGAAAAGCTCAAATTAGTTTGGCTCCAGGGTAGTGTTACACAATAATTTAGGTTTAATTTAAAAACTATCCTCAAATACTAATTTTTTTAAATCTTATCTCTTGGAAAGTCTCTTTCATCCCCAGTGTGTTTAGATGTATAATAAATATGTATATTCAGTCTATATAATGACATAAAACTATATCCAGAACATATACGTCTAAATTATTTAATAGCAAGAGAGCTGCATCCTGATAGGCATAGTTGTACATGCTGGTGTCTGCTTCAGACCTGAGGGCACTGCAGAAATCTCCCTCAGGCTGTTCCCTGTGCCAAGCTGCCCCTGCTCCAGTCGCACACAGGTGCTGCTTTCCTGCCAAACCTCCATATTCCCCCTGCTGTGGGAGCCAGGGGAAGTGACTCCAGCTAACACAGGGTCCTGATGCATCTCCTGATGCAGATTTCAGCTGCATCCCAGGTAGACCTCCTGTTGCAAGCCTGAAACATGAGTGACAGAAGGTGTTGAGGAGCCTGGATGTGGATCTGCAGAGGGTTCCTCCTTGAGGAGGAGACTGGGGCCACTGTGAGCAGTGCTGTGGCAGAGAGCCTCCCTTTCCTGTGCTCTTGCCACAACATGACACAAATGAACTTCACGAGGGCATGGTGATGAGAAAAGCAGGAAAAGCCTGAGTTTATTTACAAAACTCAGTTTTATACATTTCCAAAGGTACCTGTGGATTGGAGGATGAAATCCCACCTCGCAAACCATATTGGTCAAGGCAACTGTCAACCAACTTTCTCCTCTTACCTAAAAATATGTGAACGATGAAAGACAGTTAGGAAAACAAAGCTGTTGTTTATAGTACAAAGTGTGGGAAAATAAAAACTCTGACTCCAATATGAAAGACAAATCAGAAGGCCTAGAAAAATCTTCAAAACCAGGGTGACATGCTCTCACCTCTGTTCCCTGGAAAGCAGTAGCTCAGGAGGAGTTAAAAACCAGAGGTCTGCAGTGTCAAAGTACACCTCCAAATCGCTTCAAACTGAGCCCTTTAGGAAAGAGGTTATGAACTGGGATCAAGCATTAGATGGAGACATGCACGTGGAGACTATACAGCTGTACTATAATTCTTCCAAACTGCTGTGCCAGTAAGACATATATAATGTTTTACTGGTCATAACACAGAGCCAAACAAAAATCCACAAAATCGTAGGCCTAAATGCACTAGTTCTTTTCTACTGAATGTATAGTTCAGGAAATTACAGTGATATATTTATTGTACAGTACAGGAGTTTGGTGCAGTTGTAAGTACTGTCAAATTTATTGGCCTTTTTTTAAGTCAAATATAAGGAAAAACCTAAGGTAGATAACTAATGTATTGTTGTTTTGATAAATTTTCCTTTTAATAATGGAAGTGCTGGGAATGGATGTGTTTTCTCATAGGCAGAAACATGGTCAGGTTTATTTACAGTCCAATTAACAGCATGGTGTAAAGCAGAAATTTAACCACAGCTGGCAGCCAGACACCACACAGCTGCTCCTTCTCCCCCCATATCAGGAAAGGAAGGGATCCAAAGGGTTAAAGTGAGAACCCTGGTTTGAGATAAAGATGGTTTAATGGGTAAAGGGAAGGTGTTGCATGCAAGCAAAGCACAAGAGGATTCATGGAGATGTTTTTATCCATGACTGCACTCACATGCTCCAGCTGGAAGTCCTCCCTCCAATACCCCATCCAATACCTTCACACCAAGTATTTTGGGCAATACATTGGATGAGGTGGAAGTTCTCTGAAATGCATCTTCTTCCATTGTGTGATGCAGATTTATCCTGTCTACTGGTCAGCGGAGTTTCCTGTTTTCCTCCTCGCCTCTGACAGCCTCAGTTTTGTGAAAACCGTCATCTCTTTTAAATGATTTTGTTTCAAGCTAAATAATTCAGTATAGCAGCCATCTTTACATAGAAGATAAATCACTATTGAAATCAGAGTTACACTGGTTTGCCAACTACCTCAAACATCCCAAAATGGATATTATTTGAAGTGAAAAAGGTTATACTGTCTAATGTTGCTTTCTAAGATGTAAGTATGGGTGGCTACACAAGGAGGCAAATGGGAAGATACAGCTGCCTCCCCTAAAGGAGAAATTAGGAAGGTGCAAAAGAAATTTCTTAAATGTATCCATCATCTGCAATAAATAAATAGCTATAAAGGTTACCTTAAAAAATTGAGATTACTAAGGAAGAGTGATTTCTCTGAATATATTGATTAGGGAGCATGGAAAGAATAGTGGAAAGAGGGAACTAAAAATCCTGAGTTATCTTTAAAAAGAGTAAACTTATTAATTAAAGGCTTTGAGATAAAAATTGAGAATTGAAATTGGGGTACTGAATCTAACATCTAACTTGGTGTCTCATTTTAATAAAGTAATAGAAATAGAATTACAAAAGCTGCAAATTCTGCTGGCAGGTATGTCTGTCTCCTACCAGTGAGTGCATTTTGTCGTAGAGTCACCTGCTTTAGGGTGTTGAGAAACCACCCCCCCCTGCACTCTGTAATTTTATGGTGGAAGAATAACACTTATTCTTGTATGATTCCCCTTTTTGTGAATGTTTCCATTCTGGAGGCCTTCCTGGCCAGGTGAAAGGCCAGGTTAAGTTTTGATGAGCAGCTTTTGTGTGCATCTGCCCACCTTTCTCTTTATGAAGATTTTGTCTTTACTGAAGTTATTTCTCACATAAGTTTTCTTTCTGTCACTGTGACAAATTTACTTTAATAATTCTGGATTTCCCAGTTTTGTATAACTATCATTCTCCACTTATTTGAGGGAGGTGCATCTCTCTTGAGGGGATAATACCATTTTTTTTTGAAGAGGTGTTTTTTATGTTTCAGTCAGTTTGCTTGTTTATTGTTTGAAGTGGATCTTTATATGGCTTCTTCTATAGTATATTGAAAATTATTATAATTTATACAAAAATATATTGTGAATTCAAAAGCAGGCGCACAGTTTATGCAAAGCAACCACAAAATTTCTTTGATACGTGGCACCTGAACAAGGCATTATGAATGAGATTGACAGAGGCAGACTGAGTTTGAAGGAGTTCATTGTGTTTCAAAGTGAAGCTGCTTATATGTTTAATTCTGGGAAATGATGAAAAGACATATTTAGATTTCTGGTCTTAGCAACTGCAATTAAAAAATGTATTTTTCTGTGCTGTGCCATGGGGGGACCAGTGAATCTAAACCCCCTTGCAAAGGAGACTGTGTTTATGTATCCTGCTATCCAGCTGCACAAAAAATCCACATACCTCAGCTTGTGCTGGCATGGATCTCTGCTTTCTAGGAAACATTTCAACCATTGCCCCAAAGTATCAGGGAACTTGCCAAGGAAAACTGAATGTAGATCGAGGCTGATAGTGCTGGCAGATTGATTTGCCCATGAAACTTATTGCTGCCCAGGTGCAGTACCCCTGTTGTAAAAGTGGGTAATAAATGCAATAAACCTTCTAACGGGAAAGAAACGCATTAGGAAATAAACCAAAAACAAGCTAACAGCAAACCCTCCCTGCAGATCCTACTAATTATGAATAGCCTTTGAAAAATCCCAAGTTTTGGCTCGCTAGTGTCATAAATGGTCTGCTCGTTTAGCCACCGTTCCCCCACTTCACCATCGAGAACAAAAACTTGGGGAATTACTTTCCCGTCGGGACAATGCGATAAGATACTGCCATCTACAGGTGACGCATCTCCTCTTGGACTTGTACTGTCTGCAAAAATGTCTTTGGAACTGCTGCTGATTATAACCTCAGTATTCCAGACTCTTTCTTCTGAATTCGACGTGTACTCGTTAAAGAGAGTCCATGGGGAGCACATGTAGCTGCAGGATCTGTAGCAAAATTCCTGTTCTGCTTTAACAGTGCCTGGATACAGGTATTTTGGCAGGCTCTGAGAATTTAAGCTCGTATCTGAAATATTTATGCATGTGAAAATCTTTGTGCCCTGAAAAAATCCCTCTGAATTCTTGAGGGTTGGTCGCAGGCAGAAAAGGTAGTTGTGTGTTTGGTGTCTGTTCACTGAGGCATGAGGTTGCTACACATTTCTCTGATCACAACTTCCTTCTCTTGCCCCCCTGTCCATGTTAAGCTCTTATGACAAAAACAGTGTTATGATGTATTATTTGACTAATAAGCTTTGAATATGACAATAGAGTTTTAATAATAGATTAAAAGTAGCCATCATAGTGATGCTTCCATGATTTTCATCAATTCATTTGGATGAGTGAAAAATCAGAATGCTAGAAGGGCAGTACTGCTGAAGTTAGCATTAGCCTAAAGATTTTAAGATAGTTTTAATATTATCATTTCTATGGCTTTTCAAATGTCGTCAGTTTTAAGGTACTAGTTTGCTCAAAGGATGTGAGGAAAGATTTGAAGCCATTAACTTGATATCAGACTTTGTTTCAGGCTTAATTGATTGTTAAGGGATATTACAGAATAGTCATGCTCTAGGAAGTAATGTGCTAGAAATAATCCTCCCTGAAGAATTGTATGGTTTGATGTATACTACTGAAGCAGGAAATTGTGACCTTTTAATAAAAAGATAAAAAGCCTGAAAAATAAGTTTAACTTGTACAGTTTAATTTTGGAAATGGAGTCAAGTATCAGCACAAACTGTCTGTGGACTTGTGTGGAACAACTTCTTGATGTGGTGGTGGTGGTGCACAAATCAGAGGAGGAGGCCTGTAAACTGTGTGAGTAGTGAAAGGGGTGAGAGATTTGCGGGACTGGGTGTCCCAGTTCAAGAAGGCTTTTGAATTCTTACCACCAAGTAGGTCCTTGGCTTTATCAAAATGTGTTTCTGAACTGCAGCAGGCATGGCAAATACCTTTCATTTTATATGTAAAGTTACTGAAGCTGTATGGAGATCACTGTAAACATGTGTCAAAGAATATCTTATTGAATTGTATCTTCTTGCCTTTCATGATGCTGTATGGCATAGAAATGTCACCATTAAAAGATAATAAAAAAGCTTAAACAGCTTTTACCTCTGATTTTCACATATCTTTAATCTTCAAAACTATGCCACCTTGTGCTTTAGAATACAGCATTTCAAGGGAAGATAGCTAAAATCTGCAGGTAAAAACATTTTAAGATGCAAAGAATCCATTGTATATTTGGATGTCGGACACTTCAAGAATTTTGTTACCTTGTTATCTATCTTGAAAATAATTGGTTGGGTTTAGGGATATCAAATACCTGCTTCTGGCCTTAGCTGCTCATGATGTGTAATTTTAAACACTTGTTTCTCAAAGGAGGCCTCCCCACCTGATAAATGCTGTGAAATTGCACAGTTGAGAAAGATAGAGGGGGTGTTTTCCTTTTCAGTTGTTTTCAGATTAGTTATTTCTTTGGGAGTTGAGCAGGGACTGTGTGCTGGAGAAAGGAGCAGCAAAATTAGAACGCTGATCTTTCCATTCTTTTCTCTGGCTCCCCACTCACTTTCATCCCCTAACTATTTTGTAGCTGTGGACATCTTTTCTTCCCTTTAAAAATGCTCATCTTTATTGTCATTTTCCATTCTATGTAGCCATCTCTTCTCTCTCTTTTAACCAGGGAAAGAGAGGATTTCTTTGCTATAATGGTCAGATTTTCTATACCTTTTCATTCAGAATGGCTCAGGAGTTCTTGAAAAAGTTATCAGGAGTTTTCTTGACCAGACACCTTGACCAGAAACAATGCTGTGTTCTGCCCTATTAGGTATTTTTATTGTTTCATCCTCAGTTACTTGACGTTTGGACCTTGCTGCACACAGGGCTGTGGAAAGAAGCCCTGTGATTTCAGCATCCTTCATATCCAGTGGAAATATAGAATAATGTAACCAGTTACGGTTTATACTTAGCCAGTAACTCACCTTCTGGACTTTTTAATGCTTTTCCAGATTTATTAAATTATTGGAATTAATTGCTGTGACAAGTTCAGTGCTTGTCATCAGAATTTGAAGGTGGTCATGTCCTGACACCATGAGCTCTGCTGAGGCACTCCTGTCCCCAAGCAGCAAGGGGATTGTGGCTGACAAGGGGCACCAAAGCCACCCCAAGGCAAGGGGAGAGAGGGAAGGGTGAGGCCCTGTGGAGGCACAGAAAAGAGGGAAACTGATGTTTATGGTGGTAGAAGAGGCCAGAAGGAGAAGAAAGGTAACCTGACATGTTGGTAAACAAACAAGGGAGAGAGAGTCTTGAAAGGCAGAAAAGGGAGCTGAAGAAATGAGGATTTAAGAAGGGGCACAAGGAGGGATAGACATTTCTGAGGGAGTGGATGATGTCTCCTGGGAAGAGGTCTCAGTAAAATGGATTCCTGAGTGCTGATCCAGCATGTTACACACACTACTTAACTTCAAACCTATGAAGTCAATGCACTTAAAGTAAGTGCATTTAAAGTATCTTATTGAATCAGGCAGAGTGTGCAACTCCATGTTTAATTTACCCCTTACATACATTTAACTCTGCTGTGAGATGTCTGTGAGCTTTAGCCTTTAAAAGGTTTGCAGGAACATGCATGTTTTTGTATGAGAGAAAATTCTTCCAGAGTAACTTCTCTGGTAGCACAAACGTAGAGCATGCTTGTTTGTAGAGCTGTGCATTCATTTCTGGTTATTTGACTTAGAGTACAACAATTGTGTGATTAGGCTTTCTCCAGAATACGTGCTCTGGTTTGCTTTGTGCTGAGGCAGGGTCTGGTCCAAAGCCTACTAAAGCTGGAGGAAAGGCTCATTACTTTCTCAGCTTTTAATCAGACCTCTGAGGTACCCAGAGGCCCAAAAGAGAAACAAGAGCTTTTGAATACCTTCAGCCAGAGAGGCACATTATGCTGCTTTAGCACTGGAGCATCATAAAAATCCAAGAACCTGTTTTTGTCCTTCTTTTTTTCTAATCAGAGCTGGTTTTGTTGCAACTATAGGTTTGTAAAAATAAAATTGGTCTTTCCACTCTTAAAGGGAGAGGCTAAGACTTTCTGGGGTTAAGATCACTATGCTAATTATTCCTTTTTTTTAAATTTCCATGTATAACGATCTGCACCATTTTATTTCCACTGCTACTGTTGTCTCCAGGGTCATTTTCACTGGTTCTCTGTACCGATGTGTTATTGATATGCATGTGAACAAGGCCTCTTCTGACATTGTGTTATGCTAGAAGGGCAGAATTGGATCCAGTTAAGTTTCTTCTCCAAAATTACTGCGCTTCTTAAATAGCATTTTCAGATCATTGCTATCAAAAATGAAAGGAGACTTTCCAAGTTAAACTGGAGGTAAATACTCAATTCCAGGAAGTGTCAAGAATTTACATCCTTCAGGGTTACTTGCATGACTTTACTCCTTGTTAGTGGGTTTAGCAGCTCTGGACACAGAGCAGGGAACTGAGAATTGTCTGTATGACAGAATTGTCAAGGAACTCAAGAGGCCCAGCATGGACAATCTGGGAGGCTTGAAGCTGCACTACCATGTGGGTAAGGAGCTCCAGAAATCAGTAAGTTGATTTCCAGAGATGCTGAGCATGGTACAGTTTCTGTCTTCATCATGGAAGAAAAAGTATCTTATAAACAAACACTCAGGATTTGGAGCAGCGTTCTGCAGAGGTAAAACTAAAGGTGCAGGAGAAGGATATAGTGAGCTGTACAGGACCCTTCCAATGCCATTGTGAGGAGTAGCTCTGTCAATAGTTTGACACTAAACCTAGATTATGTCGTGCTTTTAGCAACAAAGGCAAGCTTTCCTAATTTTTTTTTTTTTTTTTTTTTTTTTTTAACATGGGACCCCTAAATCCAATGCCTAATACAAAGGTGAAAAGAAAAAAAACCCAGCAGACAACTTGATTATTCTTTTTTTTTACTATGATTTAGCAAAAAAATAAACCCCAGACCTTTGGGATGGGCAAAAAGTTTTCAGGTCAGTTTCTTGTGGGTTATCAGAATTTTGTGATCTGAAGTCAGTAGCAAATTTCTTGTCATTTAAAGGTGGTTTTGAAAAAAAACTAAACCTTTTGACTCTTTATGATCCCACATAAGCTTTCATTTATTTGCATTTGTATAGGCCTCGAAAATTTGAGCTAGGTCTATTTCCCTGAGCCCTCTTCTGTTATAACAGGCTCAACGTGCATAATGCAACTTTTTCAAAAGCCCAGCATTACTCAGTTTTCTTTCCCAGAAATAAATACTGGAGTTGCTAACGGTGAGCATGACCTGTGTGCCCTGGGCCCCCCTTGGTGGGATGAGGGGTGCAGAGAGCAGCAGGAGCTCCAGGTGTGGGATTTCCATCCCTGCGCCTGCCCAGCTCAAGCATCACCTGTGACTCTGTTGCTCCTCAGCACTTGGAGCTGCTCCAGGTTATATTCCAAAGGTCTCACTTTGCCTCTGTAGGCCAAGGTCTGGAGATGGCTGCTGTGGGAATTTGAGGTTGTTTCAACCATTCTTAGCCACATATTTTGCTTATTTCCTGTAACTACAGAATAATTTTCTAAGTATATCGGACAAATTAGCAGAGTTTGTGTCTCTGCGGTGGAGGGGATGGATTCAGGCTTGTTCCTTGACACCAGTCAGACTGTGCAGGTTTCATTACAGGCATCTTTGAGGGAAGGTTTCTCTTTGTTATATTCAGAAAATGCCTCTCTGAAGTCGATTACTGTCATTTTTTCTTTGATTCCTGGTTTCTCTCTTTTTCTCTTCTGTTGTAAACATTTCAGTATTCCCTGTCAAAATAGCAATTTACTTTGAGACACAGACTATGTTCTCACAGAGATTTCCATCCTAGAGAGCTGGTGGCTGCTCTGTGCAGTTCAGTATTACCCAGTAACAGAACTAACCTTTGATATAGAGTCAGAATACCTATATTTGTAAACCAGCTACAACAGGCAGCCCTGATAGACTTTCTCTAATAAGATTTCATCATGTGTTTATGAGCAGCTGAAATAAATTGCTTTAAAAAAGTGCCATAGCACATTAAATGGGGTTATGTGCAGTTATCCTCTGTCATGTGAAATAATTCGCATTCTCACAAAATGCAAGCTGGAAAGCCACCCCCAGGCATTTGAACTTTTTTTTTCTTTCCTTCCTTGGAAATAGTAATTTAAACAGAATCCATAGCTATGTACAAGAGTAGCCTGATACAGATTCTTTCCTTCTTTAAGCCTGATCCTGCAGTCTTTATTAATATCAGAAAAAGCATGCTAACTCAGAAGAAGTTTAGCCAATTTTTTATAAGCTGGTTTTCATGAGGATACCCTAATGTTTTGTGCTTATAAAAGATTCTGTGTGTGTGATATAAAATATATTTGGCAGAGAAACTTCGATAGAAACCTTTAGCAAATATCAGGAGTGGACTGTTGAATTAATGTTATTGATAAGGGTATTTTATGGGCACACAAGATTAGTATATTAAGTCTCAATTTATTATGGTCTGTTGGGCATTATTTTACAGCTGTCTCATTGAATTGTCAGTACTGTGTTAAACAGCAGATTAAATTGAGATTATTTTTGTCCTAGAAGAAATAAAGTAGAAAAAAATGCATGGAACTGAATGCTCTTCACCTGTGGAACCACAGGAAAAAAATTACAGAATGAAAGGATATACTTTTCTCTCATCTCCAAAAGGGCAGGTTTGGACCTAGCAACTTGACACCTGTTTTTGAAGGAAAAGCAGTCAAATTTAAATTTCTGTTCCAAAGAGTAAGATATTACTAGTTTTGAAGACTGCCATCCTGTAATATTTTAAACATGATAATTATTTTTAAAAATAGCTCATATGAGAGCTTTCTTTTTTAAAAAAAGTAAATAAAATCCTGTGCCACATTTCAACATGAAACATATTTTATTTGTTACTGATTTCTGGAAAAAGTCTAGGTCAGAATTGTCAATTTTGGAAAACCTCGAGAAAATTATCTTTGAATTTGTCTAGAAGAGTTTGTCACTAGTCAGTCTGCTTATGCCAGAAATACTGTCCCCTTGCCTCTCCCTGCATGGAGTCCTCAGGAGGCCAGAGAGCCACCAGTGGCTTTTGGCAGCCCCTGCTGCTGCTGGCTTTAAGAAATCTAATTGGCCTGTGAACAATTCACAGATCATAAAACAGAATATAATGCAATGAGTGTTCTGATTAGTTCTGTGCAGTTCTTGGAAATGTCAACAGTTCAAAACATTACTAAACAGTCTCTGGGTGATCTGAGCATAAACTGCTTGGATGTGCTGTAAAACATTCCCTGCTTCTTCAGATGCTGCTAAGTATGAGAAGATGCAGGAAACTCTGGTACATGGAAGTTAAGGTGCATGCAAAAGTATATTTTTTTAGACATAGTCCTGATACAGTATTATCTAGATGGCCATTTTCAAACCTGTTTCTCTGTGCACACAGCATATGCTCATCTTAAAGAATATATACAGCCACTATGACTTTCAAACTGTGCACACTAGTGTGTGTATGTATATTTCTTTCCAATATTTTTGTGGCTGCTGCTTCGTTTGGGTGCTCAGAAGACTGACATCCTGAATGTCTCTTGGATGGAATAGGTCTAAAGCCAGTTAATCCATTTTTCCAATAAGAGAGTTCCAAGGGTTAAAAATTCAAGAAAAGCATACACATAAATTAAGAGGTGTAGAAAGCTAAGAACACTATTTTTTGCACCTGATTGAACCACTGTGAAATATCAACAAAGTGTTTGGAGATGCAGAGTGCAATAACTTTAAAGAAAAGAGAACCATGAAATGTGATTTCAAATAAAGCTTTCAAATGAGGATAAACCACTCTGGTACATGTGGCTTAATAGAATGTAATTGTTTTAATCAGTGTTTGACATACACCATCATTAACTGTAGAGATAATGTCTACCTTGTTTAATAGGATATTAATTCCACAGCTTTCAGCAGTATGTGGAAACGGCATGGTATCCCAAGAGTGGTATGATATTTTTTTTTTCTTTTCCCACACAGCCTTATTATGGAGGGAGAATTCTCAGCTTCCAGTTTAAGGAGTTCCTTTGATTTTGTGTGTGGGAGTTTAAGCTGGTGTATCACAGCACTTCAGCAGCGCTCACATTTGCAAAAACAGACTGTCCTTCAGACATCTGAGGCCCATTTCAGAAGCATTTTTCTTTGCCATTTCACCAACAGAAACGACTGAAGGACACAAATCTATCTCTTTCCCTCGTACACAGAAAAAGCCTCCCAGGCAGTGGTTTCAGTTCAGCACATTCATTACCTTTTAATTGCTTCTAAATTGCATTGTGACCTGCTGCATCAATAGCCGAATCTAACAGAAAGTAGCACGAGCTGAGCATATGTGGTGTTAGAAGCTTAACTGGCAGTTGTTTTGCTGCTGGACTGCAGGAAGGACACCACATGAAGGACGATGGCATTTTGGGATCTCTTTCAATAAAGTGTCATTAGCATTGTTTGGAAGTAGCTGTAACTATCAGCTTGTTGATATGCCAGAAACGTTTCCTTTGGGCAATGAGCAGCACAGAACCTTGTTATATCACTATCAGGTGTGGATATATATATTAACTTCTTACTTGTCACTGACTAAATGTAAAACTTTCAGTGTCAGCTGTGGCATGTAAGAGCTTCCATGGAAAACATACTTGCATGCAAAGTCACAAGTGAATAAAGCATTTTATTTAAAATTCTAAGCCATGGCATAAGAATGACCCTTGGAAAAAAGATAAGCCTGAATACGTTTTAGGCTGAGCCACAGCAGGCCTGATGCTGTAAAAGGTAAGCTATCACACCAACCACTGTGGAAGCTGAGGTATAAAAACCACTGCTCCCCTGGAAGGCTTATTCAAAGCTATTTTGCAATCACTAATAGAATGTAACCACACCATCTCACCCACGGATAACTTCAGCCAGCTAGCATGTGTGTTTTAGTCCTTTGTTTTACTCCTCCCCCCACTAAAAAAAGGTGAGCTTATAACTCACACTATAACTGTGAGCTTAAATGTGGTGTTCACTGTATTGCAAGGGCACATTTCCTTTTCTTTAGCCTTTACATTTAGCAAACCACATGTATAGAATTAGTGCAGCTGTTGTTCCTTTACAATTTTTGGAGGATATTCTTTGTATCTTTTTTTGTGGGAACAGCATTTGGTTAACAGTGAAGAACACAGCAGTATTTTTAAATTATAACTTCCTTTAAAATTGCCCTACTTTAGGGATTGTGTCTACTATAGTAGCTTAACACCACTGGCTTTTGTCCACTACAGAGACTGCTGTAGCTTCTTTTTGTTGGATATTTCCCACTTTAGAGCCAGGCATCATTTGGATTGCTTCGCAGGCTACACCAGTCTTTGCAACTGGAGACACTGGTGAGTGGTTTGTGTGTATTGGTCTCTTGGCTAATACACACAATTACAAACATTTAGATCATTCTTATCCTGTTTTCAAGTTTTGAGGCCGCTATTTATTGAACGGTTTAATCCAAAAAGGCTTTTCCCAAGCATGCCGGGAACATTAGAAACCCTAGATGTTCTTGAACTGCAACAGCATCACCCAGCCCCTCTCAGGTTACTCCTGGTTATCCCTTTTTTATGGTATGAGAGAGACCCCTGGAAGTGGCACGTGGAGTAAAGTGGCCGTGCTGAAAATTAGGAGAAATAGCAACAAGTTTCTGTGCAGGTGTCCTTGGTGGACAGAACCACCCGAGACTGTGGAGAGCGACTGTGTTAGGTTTTTACTGTAGGACACATCAAACCATTTCAAGGTAGAGGCCAAGTCCTCAGGTTGTATTCTAGTTTAGCAGAACTGTGTTTGGGTTATAGTCATCATGCATTCATCTGAGTGGAGGTGCCTGGCAGAGTACTGAGAGAGAGGCACGAAGGGTGTTGCAAAACGATTTTTGCTTTCATTTTGGACTATATCTCTCTTAGCTATGGCTGAACCCCAAATGTTTTCAAAGTCTTTAGGAAATGTTGCAAACTGAAATTAAAACTTTGGCTGGACATAATATAGTAGACTATTATTGCTTTTTATTTTTTCCTATTTGGTGAAATTAATGACGTTATTAAGCTAATTAGATTTCCATTACATATCAGAAAAAAAGCTGACTGAAAATCTGTATCCACAGTAATAATAGTAATCAGACTACATGGTTATACTCTTCAATTCTGACTTTTAAAGCTAACTATATATATATATAATATATATAAAGCTTCATGTATATGAAGCCTTTCCTCAAAACTACTTTTAAGTTTGTCATAAGGATGAGTAAATAAATTATCCACAAGCACTGGCCTGATTAAAGCAAAGTATATTAGAAATATTAACCATATATTTGTCAACTCCTCTTTGAAAAGCATTTTTCTATTGCTGTCTATTAGCTATTCTATTTCTAGCTCCTTAAAAAAGGAGAGAGCAAAAATAATAAAAAAAAAGGCATCCACACTTCTGCTCTGCGCCCTAGAAAGTTCCTCTGGAACAAAAGATCTCTTAGACTAATGCATTTCAATAGAGTTCAATGGAGTATTTCAATGAAAGGTCTATCCCTCTTTTTCTCCTCATATGGTAGCTTTCAAATGTTGACAGATGTGATCTACTGCCATCCTCCAGAACTGTCTGATTAAAATCAAAGATGAGTGTTGGCTCTCCTTGAGGTGAGCAAAAGGTGACCGGCCCCACTAAATGGAAAGCTAAATTCAGCTTTAAAAATAAAATAAAAAAATTAATACTAATGTCTTCATTTCTAAAGTTGGATGAGTCACTCCAGGCTCAGGCTTTCATGGGGATTAGTCACTGCACTGTGGGTCTCCACTACTCTCAACATTTGAGAGGTTTGGAGCAAGGACGCAGTTTGAGCTCGCTGTCGTACTCTGGCTCTGCCTGCAGGAAACTGGCTGGGTGCAGATGAGCTTGGACTTGAAGCCACATCTCCTTGCCTGGCATGAGCAGAAGGAATATCTCTATCTGTTCATTTATACACGCTCTTGGACTCTTGGACCTATTGATTTTTGCAATGGTCCATGAGTTACAAAGTAGAGTTTAGGCACAACAGTTCTGCCAAACACTGGATAGCTGTGGAGTATGATAAGCTCAATAAAGTTTATCATTCAAAACCATGATATCAAAATACTTCAGGAAAAAAGGGTTCAGACCTTCTGCTTTCTAAATATTTTTCATATGCAGAAGAGACCATTTCCTTTAAGTTTTCAAATGTTATTTCTCCTACAGACCTAAGGTGCTCTGGCTTTTTTTGGCAGTCACTGCATGAACTGACCAAGTGACTCAGAAGGCGTTGGGTGGAGGTTGGCACTGCAGCTCACCTGGTAAAGGCCCTGTACCACTCTTGCAGTGCTAAAAAGTGTAAGCTTGCCCAGCAGACAATGCCACCGAAGGGGTGCTGATGTGCATCTGACTCGGAGCTAAGCCAAGACTCTTTTTCCCACTTCTTGGCAAAGGGGCAGGAAGGAGAAGCATTATTGCAGCAGGAGGACATGAAGTGGTGTCAGCTCCCCTCAGGCAAGGACTGATCTTGAAGCTCCTTGCTGACAGCTTTGTGTTGCACCAGGACCAGTGTAATAGAACTGCCTTGCTGACACTTTAAGTTTGTTCAGACCGATGCTCAGAGGTGCTTTCATTACTGTTAGACTTTGTGTTTTTTTTGCCTTCTGACAATTAGAGGGTTGACATTTGCTTTCCCAAGGTCACACAAGAAAGGGATCCTGAGTAGAGAACCCAGGTGTCCTGGCTCTCATTCCTATACATTAGGCTCAAAACATCTTGTCCTCCTTTGCTCTCACACATTTATCTCTTTTGCTCTCATGCTGCTTGTGGGGTTTTTTGCTGCACTGCACAGACTGCCAAGCTTTGAAAACAGTGTTGTACGTAATGAATGGTATCAATTTTCCTGCAAGGACTATGTATTTCTAGTATAACCCTATTAACACTGACAAGCTAGCTTTTATGATTGCTGAATAAATCCTGAAGGCTAGGTCCTAAGTAAAGTTAATATCTGCCACATAGATATTACCCAAGGGAATATACCACTCTTTGAAGTATTTTTAGTCTTTGCAGGACTGTGAAAGTTTAATGCAACCCATAATCTGTTATCAGAAAATATTCATGGGAAAGCTCAGGATGTGAACACACTCTGAAACCTCCTGTAATTTTCTTCCTAAGATACTGAATTGTAGGTGTCTTTTTAAAGTCTGAAATGGAAATGAGACACTGTGTAGTCAAGTACTGCATAATGAAATAAACATGTACTAATAAAATGACTTCACCGTGGAATCCTTCAATCCTGAAATTTATGTGAAATAATTCTGTTTATAATTTAGTTGGAGTGATATTTATTGGAAGTATCATAGGGTTTGAGAACTAAGTTCTGTACTGTCCATGGTGGTTAGTGGGAAAAGTCAAAGAAATTACCCTACATTTGAAGCAAACAGAAATGCCATTGCCAAAACAGAGCATAAAGAAAATTCTGAATTATGACCACCAGTGAAACAACTTTGCTTCATAAAGTTCATATATTACAGTAGATAATAAATATTGTTGGATGTTCTGAACCCACATAAAAGTGCTCTATAAAACCACCTTGGGTGATTTTCCATCTAGCAGTGGTGAAGCAAAGTTGACTACATGTGGGTAGCAGAAGTAAACCCCTGTAATTCTGGGCACAGCAGGGGTCAAGATGGATCCCCCCTCCTAACTAGAAGAGCCTCTAGGCTGCTCCATTTTATGTTCAGCTGCCACTGTTCTCCAGAGTCCACTTGGAAATTGAGGTTTTCCAGGGCACAGCAAAGCATCCTTGCACCTGTGAAGGAAGTGGGAATGGTATATGCAGCAATATTATGTTACCTGGAGACTGCCTCATCTTGGGGACATTCTCTGGGGGATTACTAGATTTGGTGGAATTGAAGGATGAGATTCATCATTCTGTTTCAACTGTGAGAGTTAAAATAGCCAGCTTCACAACCTCACAAAAGAAAACAAGGAAAGCCAAGAAACTCAAATGACTTGTAACTGTGGAGGATATTTTAGACTGTTCTAGTACCTGAACAAGGATATAAAAATCAAGCAATATACATTTACCCATTAGGGAGTGAGGCAGGGGGTTTTCAATAAGAAATATCTCTTTGTCTGTAGCTATTAACAAGGTATTGAAAGAACTGAATTAGCTTACCCAAATTCTGTTTATCATGATCAAGTTTCTCTGTCTTTTTGGAGTTATCTCCCAGCTTCAAACATGTTTATTTACCCTTTCTTCCACTCCTACATTGGTCCTAACTAAGCCAAATAGTCTTTGGACCCATTACTTGTGCTTCCTTTATCCCAGAAACAGGGTGAGCAAACCACTGCAGACAGGACAGCTGGGGAGCACTGGCTGGATGTTTGCAGATGGACAAAGTGGGTGGATCCAGCAGCTCCAGTCCAAGTCCAGCTTTGCCTGCCCTGCTATACAGCACAAATCCTCATGCATCATAACAAGCATTTGCTAATTGGTTTTATAGCTTATTCACTTACTGCCCATACCAATCATTTTTCTTCCTGTGCTTCAGGCTGTGTTCCCTGATTTCACATGCCTTGCTGTGTGACCTTGGAAAGGCATAAACATTGTGAATTTTGAAATTAGATTTGAAATTAACTTTCTTTGTGGGCTTTTTCTCCCCCATGCTATAGTCTTGCGAGACAATCACCTTTAGGCTTTTTGCTGAAATAGTTTGGCTTCTAAAGTGCCAAGTAATAAATTGTACATTCTAAAGTTATTTCTTCATGGCTGCCACAAAATTCTTTGTAAATAAATGAATAATTTTCTCATGACCTGTTTAAAGTTAAAAGGATGGAAACCAGTTTGACTGGCACAGCAAACCACTGGCACAGTTTGATTTTCTTATCCACTTAAAATTCCCATGTTCTACTTGAATACATACTTTCGAGGAAGTTAGAGGTGTTTGGAGAAGACGTAGGTTGAGGGAAAATGTAGGTGGGAGCAATTCCTGGACACTGTATCTGTTCTCTCTTCTGTAGATTTTTAGATGTTTAATCTCAATCTGAAAGCCTTCTAGATTTGTGTGTGGGCAGTTGACATCCAACACATTACCATCTAAGTGAGATTATCTCTTGTTTGGGGATGTGCATGAACTGTGTGCTTAAGCTTAAGCAGCTACAGGTAGCTGAGGTGCAGAAAAATGAAGCTTAGAAAAGGTGTCAGTTGGTCCTCATTGTTTCATTACTATTAAAACCCTTAAAGTTTTCACTGACAAGATATTGCTTTATATTTAGGCAGTCAAACCTTTTAATTTTAGAATTGGTAGGGAATTTTATTGTGTTATAAAGCTTTGTCTGGCTGCATATTTGCTGAGAGTTAAGATCCAAGAAGAAAAAGGTCACCAAAACTTAAGTAATTCAAGGCTATCATCCCATGCTTATAACATCCCCATAACATCTCAGAAAAGAAACTCATTATTGATTGTGCCTAAGGCTTAGGATAAAGTATGTCTCTGTATAGTTAATTGTACCCCATGGTACTGCATCATTTCTGCTGTGGCAAGCTCAATTCAGTTTTGTGGAAGCATTACCCAGTAAGATTTGCAGATGGGGCTGATAGATATCCATTAATTAGGTGACCACAGGAAATGTGGAACTGTCCAGTTGGGAAATGGGACTTTGTAATGAATTGTGTCTGGATGTGCTGGTATTAATGGCATCTCAACATTTGTTGATATGTACCAAGGAAAGTAAATCAAAGAACTGTTTAGATGGGTTCAGCTGAACTTGTGTTTTGCAATGCAGATGGGTTGCAAGTGCCTAGCTCTGGATCAGATCCTAATCTGTTTCAAGTCACTGCAACATTAAGGTCATAAGGAAGTCTGAGACTGAATCTGGGTTATTTATGTCCGGACGTGTACCAGAGGTAGAATGAAGACCAAAAACAGGGTTTGAAAATAGCAAAGGCTTATCAGTCTGCCTCTTTCTTACTGCACAATGAACTCTTTAGCTCAGCAGTACCCAGTCCTCTGGGTGAGCTGGGCCCCTGTGCTCTTGGAGAGAGGCAGAAAGCAGAGTTTTGTAGGAGTATCTCAGCTTCCAGTCTGACAGTACTTATTTATCATGGGAATTGTTACCTTTAAGAACCATTTAAGCTACAAATTCATGTTTAATCTATTCTCCCTGTGGAGTGGCTTGAAATGAAATGTGGTGTATTGCACACTAAAGCTGTGTTAAAGTACTGCTGAGACTTCTGAAGTGTATGGCATCCAAGGAGTTTCCAAAAATCTCCTTATTTTTTAGAGTAAGTCCCCTAAAACCTTAATGTACCACTTGATTACAGTGTATTGCATGGCACTCTTACATATAATGCAACTTTGCTTTTCTAAATATATCACTTTTCTTCAAATACTTCTTGCTTGTGAGTTCTGGGTTTTCAGCAGAATTTATAGTCTAATAGTATAAAAAATGTAGCATCATTTTCTGTAATTGTGTTTTTCTTGATGTATGTTTTGCCGTGGCACTGTGGAAAAGAGCTCAAACCTAAAGGGCTCCTGCCCCTCTGACAGTGTTTTTACAGTGATATTGGCCTCCTGTGATTAAAGTCTTATTAAAAATAATTGTGGAGAAAGGTCTACTCTGAGCAAAGGATTCATTGGTTGTTTTTTAAACATGATTAGAATTATCAAAATTAAAATAGCATAAATGTCTATTGTAAGTCTCTAAATTCTTCTTTGAAATAAGCAATGTGTTGTACCTCTCTCTTAATAGAACAGAAAACTGATAAACTGGAGGTGTTTAACATTCTTGAACACTTTAGAATTTCTTCTTGTCAGTTTTCAAGTGTTCTGTGGAAATGTAAATTACTGTCTATTGGTTTGCTCAAAATAAGTTATGTAACAATAGACATTGCCAAGAAAATGGTTGCAATTGTAGCAAATGATTTTTGGTGTTACACCAAGTCTTCTAAGCAAGTTAAATTATTTTTTTGGACTCTCAGACTAATTAGTGCCATACCAAGTTGTTTGAAAAACTAAACTGGGTGGAATTTGCAGAACTGTTTTTGCTCAGTGGGTGGTTTCCATGGAAAGCCCACACTACTGAAGAAAATTCTTTTGTGTGCATGGCATCATGTGAAGAAAAATGAGACCATGTGAAAACAAATTCTCAGAATTACAGATTAAGAAAAAATCTCCTTTGCAAGTATCATTTAAAAGATCTCAATTTTAATTCATCTAGCACACACAGGTGGAAAAACAATCTCTGACCAGAGCCAGATATTATATTTGTCCAGCAACACCTACAGCTCATATATCATTTCACTGAACCAAGTGATTCATGGCCCATGTATTATTTTCCAGGATGATTAAGTAATAAGACAAGAACATGAAATAAGGAAGGAAATAAATTGGCAGTGTTTCTATGGCTACAATTCTTATGGCTTAATTGTTTAATGGAAATGTGATGAGGTTCATACATTCCTAATTGGAGGAAACTATGAGCTGATCAGATAATGTAGCACTTCAGCTGCCTGACTGATTGCTGCGTTCAGTCCATGTGTACAAAATCTTAGATTAGCCTATTGATTATCTATTTGAAATTCCTACCATGTGGAACACTAAATTTGCCCAAGAAAAAAAGTAAAAGAAACTTCAAAAAGTCTAATAAAACTCTCACACAGCTATGTATTCATTGACACAGTGCATTCATTTTTTTAGGTGTACATGGTTTAATGAGTCTGTTGCTGCACACTTAATTTTTACTGTCTTTAACTTTCAAAACTGTTACTCATTCTTCACTATTCTGCATTTAAACAAATGCACCCACACTTAGAGACTATGTAGATGTTAGAGATGAGTTTTTCAATGAAGCAAGAAGTAAGCAAGTTCTTGAAGATCAAAGAAAAATAATGATTTATAACCTGTTCTTAACGACTTTTAAATTGGATTTTATTAAAGAAATGTACTGCTTACTATTCTTAGTTGGAAAACACTTTCTAAGACAGCAATGCAACAAAATGTGAACGCTGCCTAAGTAATCCCTAAAATGGATGATAAATTGTTGATGGGTTGCAGAATACAAGGGCAAGTACATGTTCACCTTCTCTAGTGATCATCTAGTGACCACCAGTGTCAAAAGCTGCTGCTGTCCCTGTCTCATCAGCTCAGTGACAGTGCCTGAAATCAGTTAAATTCTCATCAGCACTGTCAGGGTGTTCCCAAAAACAATTACACAACCAGCCCCTGTTACTCTTTCATAGGCCAGAAGTGTGTTGTGCTTCCTGTAGTATCTTGAGAGCAAATATCAGCTTTCATTCCTCCTGTCATGAAGTTTTTATCTGTGCAGGACCTGTGGGTCCATCTGCTCTGCATGCTGGGAGTGCAGAGCAGAGCAGCTTGCCCCTCCCATGCACCACACATGCAACAATTGCAAGAGATGCTGCAGGAAAACACAGAAATGAAAGCAATGGAAGACTTTGATAACTGGAAGTTTGTAAATGAAATCCTTAATTTCAGCAACTTTTCTTTTTATTATTTTACTGTAGCAAAGTGGATTGGAGCAGAACACTCATTATTTAAAAGCAGCTTGCAATGCAAACTGATTTTTCTTCATGCACTTAAAAGAACTTGCACAAGGTCTCTGTTTTGGGGAGTTATCAAAATATATTTAAAATTAAACTTACTGGAGCACACACGTCTTTGAAATGGGAATGAATACAGCTTTCTGGAGAATCCATTTAAATCACAATTAAATTAGATACCTATTGATCACAGTCTCCCTGTGGCAGAAATTCCTGTTGATTTCTGGAGGTTGCACTCCCTTATCTACCTGGGACTTTCTCTACCATTTCTTCCTACGGCATAAAATCCAACAGGAAATGCATCTGCTTAGGGAAAAGGTAACAAATGCAAATAAGAACATGGTTATTGTTCAGGACCTCTACAACTCTAATAGTATTCTCTGATACTCAGCTAGAAGTGTAAAAATCCAACTAAGAAATTGAGTTTGATTTATTTTTAATTCAGCAGAATTATCAAATACAGAGTGTGAATTATGCATTTTGTTAACTAACAGGCTTGTGGCACCTTCAGGAAATGTATCTACATGAGAGGTGTCTGGTTGTAATGATGCCTCAGGGGACAGAAGGAGACATTTTCAAATTTCTATAAGAAAACAGAGCACTCAGAGGGGAGTGGGAGGAACAACACTGTCCCAGCACACTCAGTGGTGGTGGCACACTTTGTGCTAGCCCTTTTTTGGTTACACTTTATGAAATACATAACTCAGCATTAAAGATATAATTATATTAAAAAACCCAATCTTTGGCTGTGTCAGAGAGCATTTGCAGTTGCAGATCTTTTAATTGAAGCTGTTAAGTAAAATATGTTAAATGAACTGATGTTTTCTTTGGGTTTTTTGTTTGGGTTTTGTTTTTTGGTTTTTTTTTTTCAAAAGAAGCTCAAATGAGAAGTAACCCATTATATTTAAATTAAATTATGGAGTATTTTGATAAAATGTCATAAAATAAATATATATTGTGCCCAGTGAAACTTCTGAACTCTGGAAATTTAATCACATATTCATTCTTACAGTCACAGGATCTCTCCTACAGATCTGTGGAACAGAAAAAACCTTAAACCCATGCACCAGCATGTTTGTCTCCAGCAGTATCAAACAATGTATTTTGTGATGACTTCATTCCACAGGTTCCCTTCAGTCATATATTCCTTTACTCTTTGTATATTGGACACTTTAATGCCACTCACTGTAGCTGAGAGCAAATATTTGCAAGCTTCAGAATGAATTCTGCCTCATAGCTGAGGGTTTAACTACCAGCTTGCTCTCAGCATCGGGTTCCATTGCACTGGTGCTGTGCCAAAACAGAGCTCAGATACAGGTTTTGCCAAGTGATGGTTAAAGCACTTGCTGAAAGCATGGAGAAATGTGGCCCACACCAAAAATCCTGGAGATGTGACATGGTTGGTCTCCTTAGATCATTAACTCAGGGCCCTCGTTCTCGTAGTTTAATTCTTTCTGCCTTAGAGATTCCATGGGGTGTCACAAATAGTGCTGTACATGGAACCTGAATGACTCTGACTGCTGACAGAATTCAGGCTACATAGTGTGTACAGAAAGAAGCATTAATTGTACAGATATGATTTAATAACATTCAATGAGGCTTAGATTAAACCCAAGAGGCTTTTTCTGTGCTAGACATAATGTAACTACAACAGGAATAATTTCAGTAAACCATTTGAAAACAGTTATTTTTATAACTCTGCTTTGTCCCATAGGAAAAAAAAGAAATCAATTATGCAGTTCCCATCTGAGTTACTTTTAATATTTAGTCAACAGTTGGATGTATATTTATGAACAGATGATACATGGGGTTTTTCCATACTTCTAAATATTGTATTTAATTTCTTTCTACAGAATTAAAATTCTAATAGGAAATTTTGCTCTACGAAGTAGATGCACACCCAGCACAGTAGGTGATGGCACAAAGTTTAGGATATTTTTCCCCAGATTTATGGGTTGATGTCTTCAAGCTGGGTTGTAACACGCCTCATGAAATCTTTCAGCTGCCCAAAAGGTCTGTTTCCTACCCTGCCACCAGTACATACAAATTCATTAATCTGGAAGATGACAAATTTTCAATATATTATGCTCTTTGAACCTGCCGACCTGGAGCCATAATACATACATTAAAACCAGGTGCTCTTTCCCTTTAATGTATTGTCAAAAGCCAGAGGGTGAACTAGTGTATTTTATAGAAAAGCAATAATTCTAGTGGGGCAGATTGTCAGTAGCTTGGCTGCATTTTGGGTTCACTAAGAAATGGTTCCCCACACAATTTAATGTTTGAGGTGTGTGTTCTTAAATATTTCTCCATTGACCCTCAGATGTGCAACTGCATTTTTAATTGAGTTGTGATTACTTACACAAGTATGGTGTAGTTTATTGAGATTACACTCCTGCCCTCAGACAAAGGTAGTTTTTGTATCAAAATGCTATCTTAGAATGGCAGTGTCACAGAGAAGAACAAATCTAAGGAAGGCAGAAGCCTATTTGACCCACTGACACCAGCCACATTCACAGAGAATATTAGAAGAGACATAATAATTATGTTATTAACAGTGGGAGTAGAGCTTTTGTGGCAGATAGAATCCTATTGTAATCCTTCCTTAATTTTTTTAATACATATCCATATCATTTTCACCAAGAGTTCTGATAAGTTAAAGTAGGAAGCAATTAAACATCTTCTCCTTTTCCTTTAAGCTTAGACTATGATATTTTATTTCTCAGGTGGTATTTTACTATAGAGAAATATGATTGACTCACTATATATATACACATATACACACACATTCTTTGTAAATATTACAGTAACAGTAATGGAGGATTTCCTGATTCTGTCACTAAGGTTACCAGTTTTTCTAGGAGTAAATTACAGTGAACATACATTGCTCCTATTAATAGGTCTGCTTGCAATCCTGTGCTATGGTCTCCTGAGCTGTGACCTTGCTGCTTCACAATACATTTCCCTGCTGAAGAAGTAGAATGACCTGACTGGTTTCATTTGAGCTGGACTCACTGAAGTACTGTGTTCTTAGGTATCATAAAGGCACTTGGCATTTCAGGTGTGGAGCAACAAATTCCAGAGTGGAAGACCTGCTGGAGGTGTTTTGGTTCAGTTTAAGTACTGAATTACAGAATGCTGCAAGAAAACTTCAATAGAGGCATCTCTGAGCAGTATGTAATTTGGCTTTAAATATCAAATTCATCAAGCTTTCAAACCCCTAAATAATATTCCTTTCAAAACTGGGACCCTACTAAATTCACAGAGCTAAATTTAGGAGCTAAGCTGTAATTGCATCTGAGCAGCCCACAGCTGAAAAAGATTTTTAAGAAGTGTTTTGTATGAGAGGCCTATTAAAGGGGAGTTTAAGCAGTTTATCTGATTGTGGCTAATGCAGAATTAACAGGCAGAGGAGGTGTTGGAAGTGCTACTGTGCCTGAATGAGAGGAGAAAACCTTATACTGATTTATGTGCAACTATGCATGTTTTGTTACTCACAGCTGGCTGAAAAATATAAGGAATTTGAAACAGACTTGATGCAATTTTCGTGCTGCTAACATATGATACCTTTTTAGACAGCAGCTAGGGGACACTTGGAATGTATTTTCAGTTCCTGATGGCATGGCTTCTGCATGCCATGCAGCTGGCTTCTTATTTCTGTAAGCACCTCTGCACAGATGAAGGGTCGGCGCTTTATAGCCAAGACAGTGCACATTTGGTTTAGAAGTGATTGTAGAGCTGAAAATATATTATAATCTAAGGAAATGGAAGCAAAAAAGTATTTGAATGTGTGATTCTTGAGTGAGGTATTGCGGACTAAGGCTGCACTGGTGGGGAGAAAGTTGCTTGATGAGTACAGTTGGAAAAGATGGATAAGAACACCTGATTTCTGTATGTGTCATGGGGTGGAGGGCTGGGATCTGCAGCTGCTGCCAGCCATAAATGACATATAATAAATTCAGAGCAACACCTTCTCCTTCCCTAGCATCAGTCATGGCTGGTTGTTGTCAGTACTCGGGAAATGCAGCTTTGGGAATCCCTGAAATAATCAATACCTAACCATGGTTCTGTGTGTTTTCTGTTTGGGAAAAACAAACAAAAGCAACTGGCACTACCAGATTTTTTACCATGGTTCATGGTTACTGCCTTTTCATGTGTTGGAGCTTTCTCCTTGAATTCCTGCTTTTTTCCTGATGTTTTCAGTTTAACCACACCATGGGCCCAGTGCTGTGTGTGCAGTTAGCTGTTTGGAAACCTGTGCTTTTCTCTCTCCCAGTTAGCTCTTGCTCTGGTATTGCCATGTAGCTCTATCTTTAATGGTAGCATCTATTATTTTCTTTATCTCACTCCAAAAAGAAGGTTAATTGTTTTGTTTCAGGCTTTTTATTTAGCCTGGGCTGATGAGCATACTGAGTACCCTGCAGCCTCAAGGCCTGTGACTGCTCAGAGATCAAAGGCACTTAGGATGCCACCAACACTTTTCAGAAGGGCTTTGTTTTGTAGGCTGCACCCTGATGCTGCTTAGCAGGGAGATGAGGGACTTGGCAGCCCCCCTGTGTCCCCCAAACCACAGTTTGGGAGGGATTCCACTGCATCAACCAGCCTGGCTTCCAGTGGGTAGCAAAGTCCAAAACTATCCCTGCCTTTGGGTGCTCGTGTTTTGTGCTGCTCCTAAAGATAAACAGGGATGGCTGTTGCATCCCATCATAGAACCCTGTCAAAATCACAGTAGAAACAGCTTTCTGCACTTGTTATAAGTGGAAATAAACTGTATTACAGCTAGACTATGCTTTTTCTGAGGAGTGTTGTCCATAAGGTATTTTTTATGCATGTGATTTCTATGATCCCTTCCATAATACTTTAGATGTGGGAACATGGATCTAGGCAATTTTTAATTTAGAAAAAACAACAGAGGCATGTCCTAACAGAAAGAGAAAAAAAATATATTACCTTTTTAGTCAAGATTTTCTGGGCTAAAACAATTTTTATAGGGCTAAAACAAATCAGAGAGCCAAAATTAAAATGTGTCTGTGTAACTCTAACTTCAGTGGTGCTGTCTAGAAATTGTTTGGGGTTTTAAAAAGCTGAATCGAGCAACAAAATAAAAACCCCAACCAAACATGAGTGGGAAAAACCAAACAAAGCTGCCTAGGAAGCAATCTGATCAGCATTGTTGGAAAGAGGCTGAAAACAGTGAGGCATGATCTTAGCCTGTAAACTCCTAACTCAGTTTAGAGGTTTCAGTAAAGCTATTTGTGAAAACTGGTGATTTTTTTTTTTCTAGAAAGAAATTGATTTTTAATGTGGCAAGAACTGTTTGTATGTGGTAGTGATTTAAATGGATAATAATGCTAGGAATAAAGGAAAAAAAATATTGCAAATAGCTCAAAAAAGTCAAATGTATCAAAAAGCCCCATTCACTTATTTTCTGGCCAGGTGCATGAGAAGCGTTAATGTGGCAAATCCTTTTTTCTTTTTTTTTTCAGCTGGATCTATTAAAAGGCCTTAAGTTGGAAGAATAGAATCTGTAAGGAATTAAACAGAACAGAATGTGGAATATACAAAAAACATATAGGAAATTATCGCCAAAACTGTAAATCACCACAGTAATATCTTAATCATCTGGGTAGAAGTAAACAATATCTATCTATCAATATCTGAGAAATGAGTTACTTAAGAAAATTCATGTTAATCTAAACATTTTTGTCTCAAGTTTTCTCAACTTGTGTATCAGAAGATTCATCCAGTGCAATGCAATGTCCTCTTTCTGACTAGATGTCTTGTTTTCTACTAGTAAGAATGTATGTGGCCACATTTGAGTTGTAGAATGAGCAACCTGCAGTCATTTGAGGACTGTAAATGCAGTCTTATGTTTCAACTGAAGGTGAGTGCCAATATTCTAAATGGGATTTCAATAAAGAAAAAGGGCATAATTCCCTTCCTGTCATGGAAAGGTGTTTTTTATGCTCCTGATAGAAACCTGCAGACTTAGCAGCAGCACATACTTTTTGGAAATGTGGGGGTAACCAGTCTAAATTTTTCGTATACAAAGTTTATTCAGCAGCACATTTTCTTCTAGATAGAGATGCAGCATGTATGTGTATTTACCTCTTTGTAAGGATGCAGCTCAGGGGTGGAAATTCCAGCACTGATATCAGAAATGATACTACAAAATTTCTTCCTTCTAGTGCAGTATAAATGGCTTAGCTTTTCCAAAACAAATCATTAAATCTTTTCTGGATTGCATGGCATGGTTATTTTTATTCCCTTCCTTCCTTTCTGCCATCTGTCTATAAACATATTGATTGTCCCAGTATTCTCTGGTTTTGCTGCTGATGCAGTGTATCAGTTTCCTTTTTATTACAGGGACTTTTCCCCCTGATCTTTGGAGGACATTTATGCAAACTGAAACAAAGCTTAGTTATAATGGTGTTGTAAGCAAGGGGATAAAACTGCATTGATCCAACACTGACTATAATCTAGAGGAATAAATCACACCTTAGAAAAAAAAGGGATGGGGTCAATAGTTTCGAACCATTTGTTAATTTCATATGATTTTGATATATTAAAGTCTGGTTAATTTTTTTTCCCTGTGTTATTATTGTACTTACCAGAAATGTTCTTGACAATCTTAAAAAAAATTTGTCATAGGCCTGTGAATATTTTTGAGAGGTACTTTGAATATTCTATTTTACAGCTTCAGGTAGTTAAACTTCTGGATAGGTTGTAAAGCTCCTATCAGACTGATTAAAAAGAAATGCTGGGTCAAGCTCTTGCTGTCTTAAATAGTCTTACAGTTCTATAGACATGGAATTAAAGCAACTAGGTTTTGTGAGGCTGATTTCCAGATTCCTTTTAAAGTTACTTAGCAAGCTTGTTCATTGAAGAACATGGCAAATAGAGGTTGATCCTAAAAGTCAAGGTTCAAATTAGAATGAAGGTAATTAATCATGTCTCTGAAAAGAAAAGCTGTGTTCAATATATTTTTCCTTATAAAGACTGCATATAAATTAAAGAGTGTAAGTCTAGAAAATTAGTCTGTAAATATTTTTGATGCTTCTTGAAACTACCTTTGCTTAGGTGGAAGATACCTTTCTGAAAGATTCTTTATTTTTTAATTATGTAAATTTTACATAAAGGCAGTGTTCTTGTATGATTCATCCTGTTATCTGAAGGATAAAAGTACAGACAACAATTTTGAAGAAGTGTCAATAAACTACAGTTATAAGAGAATACCTTCCTGTGTTTTCAAATCACACTTCTCTTAGCACTTAATAAGTTGGTATCTTCTTAAAGAAATCACTGATCTTCTCTCTTTCTAGTACTTTCATGGACTCAGGCAGAACTGCTTGTTTCTGATGAAAGGTATGCTCTGACATTAAGGTCTTCTGATTCAGTCACCAGGCCACACTTTGTGGCCAACTTTTTCCTTAAGGCATGGTGTTATGGAGGCCAATGTTCCAGTGGTAGAGCCAATGTCACACTGAAACAAAAAAGTGTAAATGGGTTAAAAAAATTGACAAACTGGGATGGAATGGGTAATCTAACTCAACAGTGCCTAAATTTCTTGCTGGAAGTCAGAAAGTTATTTTAGACTGCAATTATCTTGTATAAGAATTCTCTTAGTATATGCTACTAGATCCCTTCTGAAATAGAACCATCTGGTGCTGTACTATCATGAGCATCTCTGATCAGTATTTTGATTCAAGATCTATGGTTTAGTATTTTCTGAATTCATGTAACTGCAGCTGGGATAGAAAAGACTTTAGCAGTCACTAGAACTAATAAAGCTCTTGCAGAACTTCTGAAAATTCTCACTGTTCTTTCCCAGATATGTGGATTTCTTAAATCTTATGCTGCAGGAAATATATATTGGTTCTGGGAGGGGTAGAGTTCTAAATCTCAATCCCAACAGATTATCTGATGGATAGAAATGAGCCTGCATCTCACACTCGCACACCCATGGAGTCTGCTTCAGGGTCTTTTCTTCTTTCATGCATGAGCTCTTCTTGAAGTGGTCCAGAGTTCATCCTGGTGAGATATGAGCAGCCTTATTGAGACTGGAGGAGAGTTTCACATCCAGATTTCTCTTTGCTATTAGACACTTGCTGTTTTGTTCACCACTTGCTGAACAGCCATCCTTCACTGACTGTGGAGAAGACAAAGCTTGCATTTTACCTTCCTCACTTCATTTGATTGGATTCACCAAACAAAAATGTGACCATTAAATTTCAGTGAATATATATTCATAGATTGTCATGAAGGGACCTCTCTGAAAAATATTAACCATTAGTTCTTCTCAAAATGGATACAAAGAATTTTAACAAATTGTGCCTAAATTCCATATTTTTGGAGGACTCAACAGCTTAATCTAAAACAAAGTTTGCCATGTTTTTGAATTATGGAATTGAATCATTTGATTTGTCCCATAACATGTTTCCTAGCCAGGAGTTTCATTAGATGACTGGAGTTACAGTTCAGACTGGGATTTTCCGGGGAAATCTGACAAAGTTTAAACAGATGCTTAAAAAATATTTTATACCCTCAGGGTTGGCAGGCTGCCTCAGGGCTGGAACTCATATTCTGAATTGCCCCTTGCTTCAGGGACATGTTGGGTGTACAGAGGGTGCCCAGGGTGTTACCTGTACTTCTACAAGTAGATGTTGTTTCATAACTTCAAAAACAAAAATTCCCCACACAAACAAAAACTACTACTCTGACTTCAATAATGAAAGAAATAATGTGAAGTTTGGGGTTTTTAAATCACTTAAGGCCAACTTTTTTTCACCTCTCTAGAACCTGGGATGTTTTTTTCTGAACAAACAAAGCTAAAGAGGCTGTTTCAGAGACATATTTGTGAAATTGCAGTAATTTTCTTGTAACAAATGTTGATGTGCAAGTAGCTTTTGGAGAATGTTCCTTTGTTTTCTTTATTTTATTCTTAATTTATTTTAAGCTTGGGAAATCAGGCCTTTTTGAAAGATGGATGTTTGGAATATTGTGTATTCTAATCTCATTTCTTTCCCTGTCATAATAGCAATCTCATTTTTAGAGATACCAGCCTCCTCCTCCAGCCAGCTGGCACAAGCACAAATGTTCTGTGAAAAGCTGACACCTTACAGTGGTTCTCTTAATGGATGCTTTGCTTTCTGATTGGGAGGGAGGGAACATCAACTTTGGTTTTCTTACGTGACTCGTGCTTGATAATGAGTTCTGCTCAGAAGGAGGAGGACTTTGTTCCTCAACTAAGGAAAATAATAAGGTGTTTTTTCTTATGACAGCTGAACAGGTCTGTGTTTTCTGTTACTTCAGCCTCTGGAAAGAAAAAATCAGCTGCTGTTGATTTCTAGTGCAGGAGTGCAAAAAGACCCGTGGTTTTAGACCCATCAGCTGTCACCCTCTGGTTTGGTGGCCCTGAAATGAGAGGGGAGCCCTGGCACAGAGCAAGGGAACCCTCTGGTTCACATCCTGGGCCACAGGGAGAGGAAACCTGAATGTTTACACATTTAAGGCAACCGTGAGGGTAAGAAAAATAACTCAGGGAACTGATGAGTGGTGTAAGGACGGGAGAAAAAGATATAGAAGGATACACTCTCAGAACAGATGAGAGACTGGGGGAGAATTAGGAATAAACTGCAATGAAAAAAATAGTGAAAATGGAGAGAGACTATAAACTTATGGAAAAACAGCATTTGATTCCTTTTGTTCTCGTACTTTTCCTTCAGAAAAGGGATCTAAACAAAAAAATGTAGGGGATGGATGAGAAGAAACAAAAGGAGGAAAGGCATCTTAGATTAAATGCATAATAATAATGTACAAAATATAAAACCAGGTGACCATAGGAAATATTTTGGTTTACCATTTAAAAAGGACATGCAAGAGACACAATTTTACACGGTATGCAAAAGCCAATAAAGAAAGCTTTGGGTATTCTGTCTGTTTCTCTTTACAGATTTCATTTCATTTTTTGACTATTTTCCCAACTTATATACTCTGACTTTGGTTTTTCGAGAACAATTTTATGAATTTCAGAAAATATTAAAATGCACCTGATTATCCAGCTGTAGGCCTGTCTTTAATATTTGGGCTAGCTACAAATTGATTACCTTGTGTTAAGGAAAGTAGCCACTAGTTCAGGACTGGCCACTAGTATTGCAAATATATTTTATGGCATTTGATTCACTAAAGTTGTGACACACTCTGTCCTTACAAGGTCACATCTCAGTTCATATTGTGTCCTCAGTAAGGGTGAATGTTTTGAACCCACATTGTAAAAAAATCACCTGCTACATTCAGTGGATGAAAGCTGTTTGCAAAGTTGGCTTTGTATATCTTTAGTCCACACAGAGCTAATGTAGGCTACCTACAGCTCTGGGAATTACCTGAAACATGGGGTATGGCAAATTCCTGCCACATGTTCAGTTACTAGTCTGGTACCGTTCTACTCATGACCTGCAGCATTAACTTATTCCATTCTTCTCTTCCAAAAAAGGGTTTAGAAGTTAATAAGTTATTGACAATATGGCAAAACTGCCTGCTGTAGCAAAAATCTACCTAAAATAGAAAAATGTGGCTACGTGTAAAAATGGAATGCATACCAATTCCTTTCTCAAATAAAGATGTGCATGAGCTTGACTTTATATACTTAATTTTAAATATGTATTTTTGTTTGTTTTGTAACTTACTATGAGACACTGATATTTGTACTATGATTTTTTTATAATAATCCATACAAACTTCTAACTATTTGAGATCATTAAGATATTAGAGAGTCTATATCTAAAATCGTCTTTGACTATCAAAAGACGTTTAAAAATGTAGGAAACCAGATCAGTTCAGTCACTTAGGTAAGTTTTTTTCTAGAATACTATTTAGCAAAATATAAAATGTTGCTCAATGAAGATCACTTCAGTGACTATGGAGATCTGAATCCCCCTGGCTCGAGTTCAAATACCTACTCATACTCCCCAACCAGTTAAAAGCTAAGAATTTGTTACAGGGAGAAGCAGGAAATAAAAAATGCTAGTAAATAACATTGCAGACAGCTTTCCACGAGCACACTTCAGTGGTTTTGAGTTGGTAAACAGCACAACAATATCAAATTGAACTACTTAATCATTAAATAAAGAGTTGTGACCTATCAAAGGTAATTCTAATTAAAATCCAGTGTCTATGCACTGCAATTTATTGCATCCATTGCAATCTCTTTGCTTTCAAAACTAATTAGAGTGATACAAAGAGAACATATTTTAATATTGGCACCTCATTGCCATAAATTTGTGGTACCTAATGCCTGTTTCATCCTCATGTCTTGTCTAAGTTATAATCAAAAAGTATGTTTGCTTCAAAACTACTTTATCCTCCCTTCCCTGCTGCATAACTCGGTTGTGTTGGGGGTTTTTTGATTTTTTTTTTTTTTTGTGGGTTTGGGGGTTTTTTGTTTGTTGTTGTTGTTTGTTTGTTTTCTGGGGTTTTTTTTTGTTTTGGCATAGAATTGAATTTCCATTGCTTATTTATCAAGATATTCTGTAAAAGAGTCTTAAAATATGAAGTTATAAGATAATATCAAATTATTTTTGGTGCAGTTGTTTTCATTAACACAATTCCATTTTCTGAGTTTCCCTCATCCCATTTTAATATATTAGCTCAAAATCATATTTGTTTCTGTGAGAAATATAATTATGATTTCAAGTGCAGTCCTGTTTTACGTGCTGGTTTTTCCTTTTTTTTAAAAAAAAAAAAAAAGTGAACACTGTAGTGTACTTGAGAGAGATTAAAATGAAAGGCTTACTGTGTTTTGGAATTTTTTTTTGTCGTAGAACAAGATTCATGCATGCTTCTTAATCATGAGGAGATGCTGTTTGTTCAGATTTGGATGTAAGTCCATGTGAAATTCTCATATTTACAAAAGCATAGTTGTTTAATACTTCCAGCACAAAGTAATTTCTGATCCAAGTGAAATGATCCTCAAAAAGCAGAACTCAGTTTCAAGTTCTGAAAATTGGAAGAAGCAGAGCAGAGTGCACAAGTACTAATTTTTTGATTCCTATTGATTTAGTGTTTGGGATTAGTTTTCTTCAAATTTATGATTTGTGCTGTTCTTCAGAAGTATGGGAAATTTCTGAAAATTGTTAGATTTCTGGGTCAGTTTGATATTTATGAGAATCATGGTGTAACAATAGAAGGATCTTCTAGTTATTTGATTGAATTTTGCTGCTGTAAGTAAACTGTGCCCTATTATTCATTTTATAAACCAATTATTACGTAGAAATCTTTCATTTTAGAACCAAGCCTTGGTTAACTTCAGTTACTAATCATTACTGTAAAGTGGCCTCACTCCCTTCCATTTTTCCTCTGCTCCGCTTCCAGAAGAAGAAAAAACTGGTCACCAGATCTAATCCTTTCTTTTGTTTGTGGTGAATTATCATCCTGAGTGCATGGGAGCTTTGGTTTTTTTCTGAACTAGTCTAGACAGGCAAACATAGTCATTGATACAGAGCTGTGCAGGAAATGAGGGTAGAAGGAGTGGATTATGATAAGATTGTACAAAGCTATCGAAATCTATTCCAAGCCTCAATGAATAAAACAAGTGTGAAACTCTGAGAACACTAAATACGCCGAATACTAGAAAATTTTGACAAACTTTATTCAAGTTTTTATTTCAATTCCCTGTTGAGGGAAAAATGACAGAGGATGCTGTCTTGTTGAGAAGCATGAGGAACACTGAAGCCTCTTTCTTGTTTCTCTAAATTTTACTGCACCTCTGAAAGGAGGAAGTATAAAACATCAGCAATGAAATGAATATTGAACTTTGCTAGCAAGGTAAATTTGATGTTTTCCACGAAGAGACATCTTGTTTGACTGGAAAATATCCTGTCTCCAATTTCTTGTCTAATGTGGTGGTTTCTTGCTGTCAGGAAGTGCTGCATGGCTGGTATTTCAGCATCAATCTCGTGCTATCACAAAGCTGCTGCCGTTGGCTGTCAGGCCCGCACGGTCTCAATTGCCAGACTTATCTGTCCTCAGCAGGATTAGACAGAAATGTGTCTCGTTCACATGATGCTCCAGCCTTAGGCTGCACCAGCCTCAGGAAACTGGAGTGCATTAGCTTCAAAGAAACTGTCTGCAACCTCTTCTGACAGCACGTTTTACAAAGTACCCTCCAATCTATTCCTCAAGCTGTTTTCTCTGTCTCTTTAATATTTACTCTTTGTATTGAATTAAAACTTTGCCACTTGTCTCTGGCAGTTCTGTAATAGGAAGTGTTAGACCATTCCTTTTACAAGCCTACCTTAGTTATGTGCTAATATATTTCCAGTGCAAAGTGGCCCTATACTTGGAGCAGAAGAAATACATAAATGACAGGACAAGACAGTGCTTGTTAAAGACTGTTCCCAAATTCCCACTGTATCCTGGTGTGAACAGTTTTCTTCAAAGCAGCTATATGGCTTTGGTTGGTGGAGGGAATGAGAAATATTGTACTATCATCTGAGAAGCTCTTGTCATCAGCCTGTTTAGGCCTCACTTCTATTTTTGAAATCTTACATTAAAGGAAACATAACTTCAAAGCACAGTTATCTTCATGATTCTGTGCACATGGACTCCATAGTCAGGCTCATGTTATTACTATCTACAGACTAATAATTGCACGTACATAACCTCGAGTGAACATTTTATTTTTTAGGAAATAGTGTCCCACTGAGCAGCCCTAGTTTGCCTGTAAAATATTAGGCTATAAATTGTGTTTATTCTCTCTGGGTTAAGCTGTGTCATTCTGCAAATAGCCTGCTTCTACACATTATAGCATTTAGTGCAACTGACAACTACTTGTTATCAGAGAATGCAGCTTATAAACTGCATATTCTTCAAAGTAACACAGTCTGCCTTGTATTCTATGTCACTTCAATTCATACATACCACAACAATAGTATTTCCCAGCCAGGCCATGATAACTAAATACAGCTGCAAAACTTGATGTTAATATTGTCAAAAAAGTTGGTATTTAGGTACCAACAAGGTTTCTTTCTTTTCTGATGCTCAGGAGAAACGAGTTCTGCACTTCCCAATGAGAGTGCTACTGGTTTTATTGCTCTATGTAGGGCAGGCAGGGGTACAGGAAATATGACTGTGACAGCATCGTGAGACCACAATGTCTTGAAATTCCCAATTTTAGCTGCCTCTCTTTTGGCAGTGTAGAAATAATTGTACAAACATGAATGGCTGCAATGTGCTGTCCATTTCTGCTGTGAATGCTCCGACTGAGGAAAGCAAAGAAAAAGTTATCCTTCCAAGAGACATACATTTAAATTGTAAACCAACCAAGAACCAAAGTTAGGCCTTCCTACAAAACTTTTCAACAGAAAGTACATTGAAGTTTGAGTGTAGAGTCACCTATTCCCATGAATGCAAACACACACACAACGTTGGTTTTTTTCCAATGTACCTGGGAGAGGTCAGCAGGACACAAAGGGTTTTGTTTCCATACATGTGGAGAGAGACCTTGACAACTGACAGCTGCAATATTTTGGAAGCTGTTCCTGTGTTGCCATACCACTGGAGTTACCTGATACTGCATTGGAGTTTCTCATGTTTCTGCCAACAGCACAGCCACTAAAAGGAGCCAAGGAGCCTTTTTCAGCTTCAAACCTGTTCAGCATAGTTTTGTGGACAAGAAGGAATGATCCTTCTTTCTTGGCTTTTTGTTGCTGTTGGGATTTCTTTGAAAAATAGAGATGAAGTATTTAACTTCTCTGAAATGTTTCCCATTATCCATAAAAATTCAATTCACAACAGACATGAAGTTACAAGAGACCATGTAAGTGTTTGCAAATGTGTCATTTGACCACTGCTATAATTTTTCTTTAAAAAACATACTATTATGGCTAAAAACTTGCCAATCCAATTGAAAAGATGGGTCTCATAGGGCGTGTACAGACAGCACCTACTTTGAAAAACTTTAACTCTTGGAGAACGATACATAGCGAGTGTGTCCAGGATAATTTGAGCTGAATTATTATTATGAGGAAAATTTGTAGAGTTTTTTGGTTTTGCTTGGTTTTTTGAGGTTTGTTTGTTTCTGTTGTTTTGTTGGGGTTTTTTGTTGTTGGAGTTTTGTTTGTTTTGTTTTTTGGAATACACTGGATTAACAGGGAGCAAGTTTTGTCAGGGATGCATCTGCAAACTTTCTTATTCAGAAAAAGTGTATTTTTTTTTTTTTCTGGGATAAGCTTTGCAATTCACCCCTTTCCATTCGGGTTCTGCTCAGGCTTTGCAGCTAATATGGAGCAGCTCAGGACAGAATATGACTTTCTAAATAACTGCAAGGCTTAGCTGGTTTCAGTCATGCTGGGCTTGATTTGAGGGCAGGAATCTTTGTTGCTGTTCTGTTGTCAGTACTAAATAGCAAGTCAAAAGGAGGATGTACCTGTCAGATTCTAATGTAGAGAGAGTACAGAAATTGCACAGGGGCTGATGGTGTTTGCTAATACCAGTTAGCAATGTTAAAATGTGTGGTGTTTGGAAAGGTATCAGAGGAATCAAACTGTGGGATGGGGAGAAGCTAAAAACCTGCTAAGATGGAAGGAAAAAAAGATGCTCATGGTGGGGAAGTGTTGGGGAGTGAGCCCAATTTAGCTTTAGAATACTAATTCAGAACCAGTACAGGTGCTTTAGCAACACTAGAAGAAGCTGTTTTGGCCTGAGGAAGTTGTGTGGCTGTAGCTGTGGTGCTGGAAGAACTGTGTAAATGGAGGCAAAGGGAACCTCAGCTGCTTTATGTCTATAATGCATTTTATATGAAAGTGTAGATATCCTTGGGAGTTTCACAGCATGGGAACTGGATGCTTAATTACTTATTCTACAGAATGTCACTAATGAGGGGTGTGGCTTTAACTCAAGGTGTTTCATACGTAGTAATTAAGCCATTTTCCCACCCATGTCTGTCCTTTATTCTTCAGCTTCTGTGAATAATCTTGTTTTCTCCAGTGCTTGTCTGGAGCTATCTGTGTGCTGGATGGTTTGCCATTTCCAGAGTAGATTAGTCAGTCACTAGCTGCAAGCCAGAGATGAGCCTACCTGTTTATCCCATCTGTGGGAGCACTAATTAGAGTTTTCTTTCTCTTTCAGGCACAATTCTTTTCCTGAAACTTTCAGGAACTTAATTATCTCTGAGAATTTTTCTGTCCCCTACCCTGTGTCAGTTGGAT
This sequence comes from Hylia prasina, assembly GCA_013397195.1. Taxonomy (NCBI): domain Eukaryota; kingdom Metazoa; phylum Chordata; class Aves; order Passeriformes; family Sylviidae; genus Hylia; species Hylia prasina. The sequence goes on from VYXD01006830.1 coordinate 433,252, forward strand.
AAAATTAAACAGCAGAATTTCTCAATTATTAAAGTAAAAACAGTGAAACAGGCAGTGCAGTCACGTAAGTTTAGTGCTCTAGGAATCAGGACAAAAATTATTATTTATATTATGGCAGCACTTCACTGATGGAGCTACACTAGTCCTAAGACATCCATTCTGGTCACACGAATTTTTTCCTTCTGTCAAGTATGCATTTTCATAATGCAGTAGAACAAGGATCACCTCCCTCCCTTAATCAACAGCAGTGACACAAATGCGTACACTGACAAGAGGGTAAGATAGAGCAGAGATGCTGCTCAGGTGTTCATTTTCTCTGATTTCACTGGGCCATTTTTAAAATATCCTGTCACTTAAAGTTACATAAAAAGATGGGCTTGAATGGCTCCCTCTTTTACTTAACCTTCATAAAGGTACTAAGCAATGAGGTTTACCTAAATGTCTGCTCTGTGCTGTTCTGAAATGAGCTGTTCCAATGTTAACTAGACCTTCATTTGTCCTTTTTCATACGTTAACATCCATAATGTTCTGATTTTGTGACTACAGTATGGTTCTCTAGGGAGTAATTTGCCCCAGTTAGACCATCTGAAAACAGTTACTTCATGTTCATTATCCTCAGTAATTCAGCTATTCCTTTAGTAATTAATACTATTTTAATTAAAGTTTGAGTATATCTCCTGTATGTGTTTAGGCATAACCTAAAGGTATCCCAAAATTTTAATGTTCCCTGGTTTTTATTGCAATTTTCTCCACAAGTGTCCCTGATTATTAAACCAGTGAAATAATGAAATGGAAGCTGCACAGCTGAAAGGCTCATTATTGTTTATTGCACAGGGTAGAGTGTGTGCCTAGGACCACTCAGGCCAGATATTTCTCTCTCCAAGTAAATCTCTAAACTGCAGTTAATATCAGATTCTGTACATCTGCTGGTATGGGGTTTGGGTTTTTTGGCTATTGGTGTTGGGGTTTTTGCCTTTTTTTTTTTTTTTTCTATTATGAAAGTTTGTACAAACACCCAGGAAAACATTAGAGCAAGGAAGGCGCAGTGCAATAAAAGAACTTTTTCTCAGCATGAAGTTGAAGCCACTTTTTCAGGTTGCACCTAAACAAGCCTTTAAGTGTTTATATATTTGAATTAAGTGTATAGCTATGACCAGGCCTTTGCTTTGCATGTCTAAATGGATAAGAAAAAAAGCTTGATTTTTTCTGATTATAAAACTTAGAGAAATGCATTATTTCTGATGGCTTCAACATTCTGCACTATGAACTTCACCAAATTTGAAACATCTATAAACTACCATCAGGGTAAAAGTTTTCTCCCCTACACAAAGACATGTTCTCCCATATGAGGCAACAGATAGGCATGTCTCCTCAATAGTAGTGCTGCTTCTGGTGCAAGAAAGATGTTGAGCACGTTTTCTTTATTCTGGTAGGGAAACTGCACTTAATAGAAGAGAAGAAAGAAAATATTTGACAGCTATTACAAAATCTTGTCTATTGCTACTGTTGTAGGGCAATATAAAAAAGCACTTGGATTGCTGCTACATAATTAAGCTTCAGAAAGTAATTTTGTTCTACAAACCATTTCTGTTGTTTAGATGGAAATAGCAAAGTTTTGCATTAGGGAAAACCTTTCAAAAGTTTTTTCTTGGTGGTTTTTGTGGTTTTTTAAACTTTTCTTCCACCCTAAAAAACTCTCAATATCAAGCTTGAATCTGAAATTCAAGATGGGTTCTTCCTGGCACATATTTCATCAACAGCAACATTTCTGTAACCAGAGTTTGAAAGTAAAAGCATGAAGACACACAGCAGTTTTAAATACAGTGTCTTTGGGGAAAACAAAAGATAACTGGTGGTTGAAGGTTTGAACCAGCTGCTTTCTGGAGCCCAGGGAGCTATAGGGTTTGCTGATGCTTCTGTACTTTGATGGTTTTGTCATTTAGTTCCCTGTTCCAGACTGTGAAGACTTGTATCTGACAGAGATGCTATTTTCTCATTTCCTCAGCTCCTAAAGGAAAAAAGACAATCCTAGGACATGTCCTTTGCCCTTTGCTTCCCTCTGGCTTGGCATCTGTGGCAAGATTTCTCACCTCTTCTAACCATCTAAAACTCAAACTTTTGCTCATAAAACATAGACTCTACAGAAGAGCAGCTAAAGGCACAGGGCTGGATGATTTCAGCACAGGAGGAGCTGAGGGGGTGGCTAAGATGCCTGTCTTTGCCTCTGAAGCACCACCTTATCAAGCTCTTTCTCTAGCAGCTGTTGCTTTGCCAAAAGCTCACCCAAGCACAGCTTGTCTGGCTAAGTCCTCTGTCATCCCTTCCCCAAAGCCAGGGACACGTGCAGCAGCACCCCTGGGCTGGTCCTGCAGCTGAGCAGGCAGGGCTCAGCTCTGCCCAGCCTTGCCAGGCTCACCTGTGCCTTGCCCAAGGACTCCAGGCAATCAAAGGAATCCCTGCCACTGCTCTTCCCTCAGCCTGGCACATCCCCTGCTCCACCTACAACAGTCAGTGCAGCTCTTGGTCCTTCCCTTCTCTCTTCTCTCTAGTGATGCACTGCCACAAAGGGGGACCGTGGGCTCCTCTGCAAGGAGAGCAAAGGGTTATTATTTGTAGCTTATGCCTGAAGATCAAATTGTCAAATTTGAACAGAAAAGGATTAGTTGAGACCAGCAGAAGAGACATGGGAATGTCCAGGAATGGGGGACAGTTAAGGGAGGGTGTCCATGATAGAAAAAACTGTGGGAATAGGAGGGTCCTGAGGAGGAAGAACCAGCTGGAGAGAAACAGCTCTGCCAGCAGGTTCTCTAAAACTCTTCTGCGTTATGTCCCACCCTGAGTTCTTGAACTACACTGCCTTCCACAAATTCCCTTAACTCATTTCTTTACTTGAGAATCAATCTGAACACAGACCTTTGTCTCATCTCCCATTCAAAGCATACACCTAAGGGGCAGAAGGCTTGGATATGACTTTGCTGACCAATGTTTTAGTACCCTACAATACACCATGCCCAAGTGGCAGTCACTGCTGGCAATGCTAGTCTTAATCTTTTAGTCACTGATCCAAGTGAAATAAAGAGTGATTTTACTGTGCTGGCAAGAAAGAAAAGCTTGTGTTACCCCACCTAACACAAGCTTTAAGAATTACACCCCAGCTTTAAGAATTACAGCCCAGAAATAAGTTTTCTTGTTTAAGCCTGCCTGAATAGTGTCAGCCAGTTGAGGATTGGGACTGTCAAGATATAAGGATGTAGTAGTGAGTCGTCTTGGTGAGAAACAAGTAGGAAGAGCAAGGCTGGCCATTCTCCCTGCCAGGATATCCAAGGTGCCTGCCTTGCATGCACAGGATGCACTGCAAGCATGAACAGATACAAATGCAGTTTGCAGCTCCTGACAGTCGTACCCTGCCTGGTTGCACCCTGTCTCCTGTGTTGGGCACAGGTCCCTGACAGTTTCTTTTGAATCCAGCTTGTCTCCTGCTCCTGACTTAGTCTGATGCTTCAGTTTCTCCAGATACCCTATCACTTGTACAGTAAATGCTCTGTTGCATTTCTTCATACTCCTCCTCAGCCAAGGGAAGAAGCATGAGTGCTGAAGGGGAAGTTTGCAGTGGGAGATGACCTTTAGACTCATTGTTTTTATAACAGCAGAAGAGATCTTATTTGTTATATGCTACTGAAGCACATGAACTGTAGGCAATGAACAGACAGTCCCCATTTATGGCTACTGTGAGCAGTGCAAGCTCATGTTCCTGTAGGAGCAGTGAAGACATCAAGATAACCTTAAGAGATCTCTTTGAGAATTTCCCTCTTTTCAAAATTTCAGAGTTGCCTTTTAGCCCACTCTGTTTATTGCTTAAAATGCCTTGACTCATATTTGCGAGGGATGCCTTGTGCTTGGTGTGAACAACCAAACATCCCTCTAACTGATTTTGTGCTGCTGCCAGTGCAGGAAGGAAAGGATTGCTTCTTGATCTTGTCAGAAATCCTATTTTGAATCCTCCTCCCTTTTCTTATTAGAAATAAGGTGGAGTCACTGTCACTGGAGGTATTTAAGAAAAGACTGGACATGGCACTTTGTGATCTGGTCAAACTTGGTACTTGATGATCTCAGAGGTCTTTTCTAGCCTTATAGATTCTGTGATATCACATCCCAAGTGTTATCAGGATGACCCATCTTTTAGAAATCAGTTACAGATTTTGAAATCAGCTGAATATTCTCCCCAGGTTAGGAAAGTCCTGCAGTTCCCATCAGTTTGCCTCTCTGTACAGATTTCAGTCTTTGTAGGTTTTGCTTGATTGTTTCCTCACTTGTTTTGTAAGAGAACTTTTCTCCAAGTGCTTGACCAGCAGCTGTTTGGCTCCTTCGTTGAGGTAACACTGAAGCTCTTGTTCATGCAGTGGCAAGGCAGTCTGCATGTCGCCAGGAAGGAAGGAATGTGGGGGGTGATACTGATTTGATGCATTTTTTGTTGACATTAATTCCCTGGATACTCTGAACTAGTTTCTCTTCTATAAAAGCAACACTGTTGTTTTCATAGACAAACTCCTTGATGCGTCATGCTCTGAGGGAACTTTTAGTAGCTGTACATTATGTACACATGTACATGCCTGTGCATAGAAACATAGTTACTGAATTTATGGCATGAGCTATTACAGCTTTTCTTTTAAGTGCTCACAAACGAGACCATGAACATTTAAAAGCAGCTACAGTGAAGCTGTTGATTGAGTAATATAGAATTACTCAATCTACATCTAACCATCTTGATCCATACTAACAAGACCAAGATGAAAGGTTAGTTTCTGCTCTTCTCGTAAATAGCCTTGCAAATGCCTTTTTTAAATTCTGTCATGCTGAATTACATGGCTCTTATCATTTGCAGATCTTTTTTGAAAGCAGCCTCAGGTTACATGCATATTGGATTACCGTGCATCAAAGAGATTAAAATAGGTGTGCTATAAAGATAAGGACTTTTTCGTATTCTACTCACCAAAAAAATTGTATTAAAAAGACCCTTTAGAGAGAGGAGGAAAAAAAAAAAAAAAAAGAAAAAGAGAGAGAGAGGAGCCAAACTGAAAGAAGCAACTCATAGAAAACTGCAGGATGGCTGACAGATTACTGACTATATTCACTGGTACTTCGTTTCTGGCTTTAATATGTATTTTATAGTCTCATGAAGAAGCATAAAGTTGGGCATTAACATGTGAGAACAGAAACTGTTTGCACATTATTGACTCATTTTATGGTCTTTCAGAATTATAGAAAAAATCAATTACTTTCAGATGGTAATTTTCTTAGGCAGTCCTCACTGATAGAACCAACAAGAATTTACAGGTAACCAAATATAAAGTAGCAACATGTGAAGTTATTTAGGAATTTTAGAGGAAGAGTTGAGAATTTCTTTTTTTATCTTGAGGTATGGAAATTTGAAAGTTTCATTTGATCCCATCATCTACTACCAATAAAAAGTTCACAACATGAAATGGTGAAGAAATTATAAGCTGCTATTCATAAAAGCATTTCAAAGAGCTGCCTGCACACAGAAGAACCAAAACCATTTAGATCATTGAAAATGCAATTAAAATGTGAAAGAACAGTAGGTTCTCAAGGGGAATGCATTTTGAAAATGTCATATGCATGTGCCTGCCTCTTTCTTGTGTTGAGTGAGGGAAAATCCAAGCTCTGAGAAAGGCTCTTGCACTTCAAGTAAATGATCTTGTTCTTGACAACTGACAGATAGCTGGGGTTACTTTGGGGAGCCTCGGAGGTAGAATGTTTGGTGGAAAGATCTGGGGTATCGAGTAACTCAACTTGCAAGTTAAACAAAAGCATGAAACTGTGTGAGCTTTATCCAGCATAACCCAAAAGAGCTTATCTGCAATCCATTATATTCTCTAGACAATCTAAAAAAAGACTGGTTTTGGAGGGTTTCTGACTTACAAAATATGATCTTACTGAGATTCAGTTGATTAATAGTTATTTTTAAAACACGTGAGCCTCCAGATAATTTGAATATTTTTTATTTAGAACATTATGAGAATCAAATGTGTAATTTTACCATTGTCATAAACTACTAAAACAAAGAAAGCAGTATTAAAAGGAAATAGAATAAATTCAAGATGCTGGAAAGGGAGGGAGATGGAGCTGTGGGGGTGGAGTTCATCTGGGGAGAACTGCATGTGTTATTCATTATATTTGGAGGGGGTGGGGAAAGAATATTTAGTTTTAATATCAAAAGTGAGAATGGGAAGCTGTACACTCTGGTGGCCTGTCCAAAAGTACAAGGAGCGGGAGAGAAGGAGCTGTCCCCATCCCTCCTGGTAAGGGTCACAGGGGAAGGAAGAGCTCCTAACCCCATTCCTCTTGTTAAAACACATATGGTGGAGAAGGGAAAGTGCTCTCCATCTGTTTGTGCACCAGTGAGGTCTGGGAACTTTACAGGACTCTGTCCCCGTGCCACTCCTGGCTTTATGAGAGTGTGCTGGCTGCTCCTTTCCCCCCTCCCCGAGGTCTCTACCTGCTATAAAGTGCTTTGCTGTTGGATTGGTGCATGGCTTGTGCTGCGCTGCTCCTTGTAGGTGTTTCTGAGCACATCCTCAAGCTCATCCCTGTAATTAAAATATTCAGATTACGCTTCAAGACAAAGCACCTTATTGTGCTAACACTGATTAATTGCTAAGAATTCCCAGTACCAATCAATCTGTTCTCTGAAATCAATGGATTTAGTGAAGATTAGCATATTGGCTAGTCAGCTTTTCTAATGTACCACATAATTTCAAGAATGGTCTGTGCCTCCCACATCTGACCCTATGTTGTAACTCAGCAAAGGCAAAACATAACATTTGACTTTTTCTTAAGCCTACCATAACCACCTCAGCCTACAGCTGGCACCTCTGGGCCCATTCCTCAGGGACTGTGTTCAGGTCAGCTGGCTCTCTGACATGATTTCTGACAAATTTACCCTTTCCTAGGAAAGTGGCCTATGGGTAAAATTGGTGCTGGACTTGGTGCTGTTCTGCTGCTTTGGATGGGGGCATTCTGAGAGGAATTTACAGAGGAACACTTATCTATCAGGTAAATTGAACATTGTACATGAACTACTTTGCACTCACAAACCAATAGTTAATACAACTCTTACACAGAAAAAACTTCAATATCTTTGCATATAACAATTTCTTGCAACCTCATTTCCTGCATTTAAAAATTGTTATCTAGCAGATAATTTTGAAATAATGATCTTATGATCACTTTTGCTTCCTTACTACATGTGGTAAATTAACCTTTGCAGCAACGTTTGACATTAAATTTGACACCAGTTTTGTAAAATAAAACCAAAATTAATTTGATCAGGAGAATGAAACATTCTAAAATTCTCAAAAAAAAAAAAAAAAAAATCTTCATATTGGTGTTTTGGCCAAAAAGAAATCTCAGCCAACGAAGATGATTCTTTATGTAGGGAAGTCCACGAAAATGTGAATGTACTGATCCTGAGCTATTGTTAGATTTCATATAAATATAATACAGCATTTTACACAAGTAAATGAATATCATTAGTGTTTTCCAATAAGAGCAGACTAATTTTAAAAAGAAAAGCAGTGTTGTGGCTGTTCTTAATGCCTAAAGAGTTACAGATCTGGCAGTAAAAGGGAGGACCTTTGGCTCAATACTGAGGGTAAAGCTCTGCTTTGATAAATGATTATAAGCATACTGAAATTCACATTGCTTAAAGCATCTGTGATTCAGTAGCATTTTTTTTAGACCAGTGTAGGAAGGGATTAAAGTAAAAGAAAGGAATTTGTATCATATGATAATATGATAAAACTCTTTAGGCTTTAATCCTTGAAAAACATTGAGCTTGATTTTTCATCTTCACTTTTCTGAGATAACTTCTGTCTTTATGTGACTGAATTGCATATTCTCCTGAATAAATTCTGAATGGCTGGTTAGCAGGAAAATAAGGCAAACCTGAGCATTTTATAACCTTATATTAAGGACAAATTACTAGGATTTTTTTGTGAATGTTATTTGTAGTAGATTTTAGTAAAACCAATCGCACCGTGGAAGTGTGAAAACTTTGATTAAGAATTAATCTTTTGGAGCTCAGATGGCATTAAGTTATAACTTATTACTGAAGAAACTGGCTCAATCTAATCTTCAGAATGGTGATGGTTTTCTTGTCAACCAAGAAAAAAATCTCAGTAGATAATTAATTGATGGTAGATTCTGAGCTCTGATTGGAAGACCAGGGTTAAAAGGTGTTTGGATCAAGGAAAGCAGCAGAACAAAACGTACGTTTTTCTCATTTAAATTTGTCTGTCACAAAATGGATTTTCAAAAAGCAGACAGCAACAATAGAAATGGAATGTCTAAACAGGTACAAGTGGGTGCAAGATTAGCAAACATAAATCATCAGCTTCTTTTCAAATTTTAAGTAAATGCTGCAACTACTGAACTAGAACTCCAACTATGTTTTGTATTTTGTTTAATTTAAAGCTGTAATTCTGACAATGAACAGAAACTGTAAACTGACAACTATCTGTGATATGGTTTAGTAGGAGGAGAAATGAAGGACTTCAGTGTAGCACTCAAAAATGAGTAACACCCAGGTTCTTCGGTGCACTAAAAACCATTCCATGTTGGCTGCAGAACACAGATATTCTGTCAGAAAATATGTTTGGTTGCTCAGTCCTTAAGATTTTGAGACCATCCTTGAAATGCCAGCAAAGTTTTATCTTATCACATGATAGTGAAGTCACTGACTTTGCTTGAAAAGTGGTAAATTTTAACCTGCAGAACTGCTGAAACATTGACACTCCAGTAAGACTTGATCTGATGTCTACTGAGGACAACAAGTGTTCCTTTTGTGCCTTCAGTGGGCATCAGATCAGCCACACTTTTCAGCCTTCCCTTATTCTTATTTAGTGTAGTATTTTGAAACCTTCTAGGTATTGATTAAATTCTTAATTGACATTAAACATGCGTCATAAGCTTTCTTTCTTTGTTTTTTTCTGGGTTTTTTGTGGGTTTTGCAGGATTGTTTGTTTGATTTGGTTGATTTCGTTGGGATTTGGTTTTTATTTGCATGCTTGATTTGGATTTTTTAAGGAACAAAATGTTACAGATGTATGAGAAGGAATTGTAAAATCAAGTGAGCAGCAGCTACCATAGTGTTGGCTGGAATAATAGGGGCAACAGGAGCAGAGAAGCAGACAGGCAAAAGTAGCACCTGCAGAGGGAAAAAGGCTTCACAAGAGACAAATTGTTGAGGTCACTGGGAAATAAGAGAAAATAAGCAAGAGCAGGCAGAGAGTCATAAATGTCAAATCATCATGATGTCACCAGGAAAAGACTTTTTTTCTGTGACAACATATGACTTAGTCATGTCTTTCAAGTGTCCTGGGTTTTGACTATATTGTGAACATAACATAGCAGAAAATACCTTCTGCCTCAGACAATAAATTATCCAAACGAAAAACTATTTCCCCAAGATGTTGTTAACAAGCACTCCAGGAAAGTGTAGCACTTGGGGGGGATGAATGTAGGGACTAAAACCTGGAAGGCTGAGTCAGCCCACTGATGTTCTTTGGGGCTACACTTAGATGATGACATCACCTCTGTGCTGTGTTACCATTCTCGCTGTGTGCTGCATGAAACAGCAGCACAGGGCATCTGGAGAACTCATCTTTTCAAGGGCTCTTAAACTTTGCCTGAACACCAAGCCACTGATGTGGAGCTTGTCTTTCTCCAAATGATGATTTTTCTTTCTCTTTTCACTTTCAAGTTAAACATTACGACTGATGTCTGATGCACCGGAGTAATGAAATAAAACAATGGAGATAAATCATAGACTTGATTTGCAGAGTTGCTGAGGTTTCACTCAGACCTGATGAACTGAGGAAGACAGAAATGAGACACTGGGTCACATGGTCCAGACTGGTCTCATACCTTTGGGCAATTTTTCAGAATCCTAACATTGGTTGGAAAAGCTGCACAAATATTGTTGTGACAAATAATGCTTGGTACAGGACTTTACACTGTGTTGTAGATTACCAGTATCTTTCTGTTCTGCCTCAATCCAGTTCTAAGCAAAATGCTTCCAATACCTCAGAAAGTCTATTCCTACATGGAAACAACTACTTCCTGCATTCTCATAGGTGCTTTTAAGTTCTGATGTGCTTTGGATGAATGCAAACCTTTTTATTATGGTTTAGATTTGGTCTGTGGTTAAAAAGTTAATTCATTTTCTTATTGGATAAAGTATTCATTGAATACTCCAAGCAGCACTTTGTTTCCTCCCTCCCACATGCTCCTGAAGGCTGTTGGGGTGTGGGAATGCCTGGCACAGAGAACTGGACATAATTTTCCCTCCAGCAGTTGAATTGCTGTGATATCCTCTCCCTAGGGAGCAGAGTGTGGTATTTTCAATGTTCTAGAGGTGACAGGAGTTGGTCTGGGTGTTCCAATTACGTATAGCTCAAACTAACCAAATAAGCATTCAGGGGGTTTTTTTCACAGCTTTTGGAAGAAAGCAGTTGTGTGCAAGTGAAATCTATTGACAACATTATTTGTTTGGCTTGAAAAGCAACAAATGAGCTATAATACACAAAGTGCAAACCCATGCACTTAAGTAAAAACAAAAATTTCAGCAATAAGCCAGGAATTCTTCAGCTGAGAAGGCCAGAGCACCAGAAGGCCCTTGGAGCATTAATTAATTGGATATTGGCTAGGGGCCAGCTGTAAGCTGCAACTGTGAAAAACACAGATGTATCAGCTGAACTTCTTTCAGCTGAGGTAAAGTCAAATCTTCTCTAGAATACCAGACACTCAAATAGCAAAGCATATTTGAAAGATATGGAACAGGTGTAAGAAGGTTTTGAGACCAATGTAAATGAGGGTCTGGAGAGTCCCTGCTGAACTGCAGAAAGGAAAGGAGGAAAAAAATCTATTTTGGATTATGAATCTGCTTGTGAGGATTTTCTTAAACACCAACACAATACTTTCACAGAATCACAGAATGAGTTAGGTTGATAAAGACCTTTTGTGATCGTCTAATCCAGCCTATGACCTAACACTTCCTCATCAACTAAACCATGCCACTGAGTGCCACGTCCAGTCTTTTTTTAAGCACTCACAGGGACAGTGACCACCACCTCCCTGGGCAGATCATTCCATTGCCCAAGCACTCTTTCAGTAATAATTTCTTTCTAACTTCTTCCTTAGGAACAGGAACAGTTTTGTTGGGATCATAGTGTGGGAATTGCTCCCAGCTTCTTCTACTTCTTGAGCTAGGGTGGAGGGACTCTATATCTTTTCCCATCAGGTGAATTCCATCAGGCAGGAGGGAAAAGTTCCGCCTCCATGTTAATATTTGTGCCATATCTGCCTTGCAACAGATATTTAAGATCCTTGTGGGGGTATTAAACAAAACAAGGGCCCTTCAGATCAGTGATCAAACCAGAAGAATAAACCATAGTCTGGTGATCATACCAGAAGAATATAAAGGCAGAGAAGAAGTAACTTCAGAAAACAAGCAAAAAAACCTCAACCAAAAAAAAAAAACCTAAAGCCCAAAACAGTGTCAGGGCACTGATCAGTGTAAATTTACACACATATAACTATTTTAACTTATGTATATGCTCACATGCTAAATGCTCTCTGAAAATCTGAATTTCCTGAGCCTCTAATCTAATACACATATAAGGGATGGCATGATATGCTATAGTAGGAGTTTGCACTGAACAGTATTCAAGTCTTTTGAGTCATGTGGACATAAAGTACTGGAATTTAAAAGTTTCTATCACATGTACAAACATTTTATCTTTTCTGTAATATAAAAAATCCTTAATCTTTCCGATAAGCAGCACATGAAATGCCCTGTGACAGGCACACTTCAGTTTTATAACAATGTTCCTGTAAGCTTGATGCAAAGTGGTAATTTTAAGCATCTCCAAGTCCAAGATTAAGTGATGTCTGGTAATTAACTACCATTTTTGTTGGACTATCTTTGGATATATTTTTCAGAACTAGTCAAAATGCTAGAAATGTTCTCCTCTGTGGTTCTGTTCAGTAAGGTATCTAAAGTGTTGATGTTAGTGCTTCAGTAGAGCAAAATAGATAATTGATTTGCTGAGCTATTAAAATGCATGGATTATGCACTACAGTAGGGATAAAGATTTACAAAGTATAGATCACAAAAACACCTGTTGCCTTCAGAATCAAATACAGGCTATAATGTGTAGAAATAGTCTTCAGTGCAGCCAAGAATACCAATGTTGAAAGTATAGGTTTCTATAAAGTACTTGGGACAGGGACCTTTTTCCCCCCATCCTTTCCTTCCATTCTTTGAACAACCAAGTTCTGAAATTTAATTTTTAGATCAGTGGAAATCTACTATAGATGTCAAACTGTGCAGGACATTTAATCAGATAACTTTTGCAATCCTATTACAAGTTGCCCTATGCCAGATACTGTGTTTTCTCTTTGAGTGAAAAGTAGAAAATGTTCATGTTGGATGACAGATGCAATGAGAGTTTCAGAATTCTGAAGTCCCCACAGTCCTATAGAAATATTTGAAACATTCAAGTGTCTTGCACTTTAACACTCAATGTAATTATGGAAAAAAGTGATATCATGAGGATTTTTTTTTTTTTTAAGGGAGAGTGTATATCCACATGAGAAGATGGTGATAGCAGCAAATGGTGTAAAATCTCCATCTGAAAAACCCTAAGCAGGTATTGTTAGCCTTTGTTGCTGATCTACTGTTGGGCCTTTTCAGGAGAGGAATGTTAGAGTTAGGAATATTAGAACTATACATTCCCAATTTCAGGGAAGAATAATGTTTTTAATTAGGTTGGAAGCCTTATTTTAATGTAGTTGTGGAGGCACCCCACACTAGAGACAGAAAGTTGTATTTCTCCCACCTCCTCCTCAAGGGTGAGGTGAGCTGGGGGCTTGAATTCAAGCACTGTCCCCCCCAAACCTGGACATGGATTGCTGAGAGCAACAGGAGTTTGATGTTGATTATAAGCATTTCTGATCTGCTTCATTCTGGGATACTTAAGAGACTTGCTCTATGTATTTGTCTCTCCAGAAGTTTCATTATTACAGGAAGTTGTTGATCCATTTTCGTGTGCACACAGAACACTGGGAAAAGTAGATTTTAAGGATGGAGGTGTTGCAAATGCTTTCAGCAGGCTACCCTCAGCTATTTCATCAATCCTAAATGAACACCTAGAAGGTGTCCCCTCCACCGCTAATTGTTTGCAGTCTGAATAAGACCTGAGAGTCTTGGCATGCAGAAGGATATGACGGTAAAACAGTGGTGCTTCCTAATCCTTTATTTTGAGATGGGTGTGGGTGTGTTTCTAGTTGTTTAATGGTTTTGAATTTTTTTGGTTTATTTTTGAAATATGTAGTAAAATTACCACTAGGTAACCTATGTCGTGACTCACTGGTTCAGTTATAAAACTTCTCTAAGTGAACATTTTCTGCCATATGAGAACAGCCCATGCCTCCTTACTCTACAGATTGCATTTCACATAAGAAAGGTGCTGTGCCTAGGTAGTGATTGTGAAATAAATGTCTCACTTCAAGTCATTCTGTACATGTGTCCTTCCACAGGGAAGCACAAAAATGGGTGTTCTTTGTTTTCCTTTAAAATCAATTTCACCTGCCTGTCCATCAAGTATCTGATTTTATCAATTTCTTTATTTTGTATAGAGCAAAACACTGACTTTTATCTATAAACTCCTGCGTTCTGAGGATTCAGGTTGTTTTGATGTCTCTCATTCTCTGTCCTGTTTTTTAAAGAGCTTTTGTTTTATTTATGTGTATGCACTTGGAGGCATTTTTGAAGTAGAATATCATAGATCAAATCATAAACATTTCATAGATATATTAAAACACAGTAAATGTATGTGAATCTAAGCTTGCTGCTTATTTTCATAATCATTCTTGATTTCTCCACTGACGCTCATTTTCTCTCAGTAATGTGTCAAGAAGGGACAGAAATTTTTCAAACCATATGATTACTGAGGTGAATTACTGCCAGCTATAAAAGAAATATTTATATAAGTGATTGTAAAATGCTCAGTAATGCTGGGTATTGCCACATTGTCTTGTTTGCCTAGTTTTCTTTATTGCCACAATATCTTTCCATTATTAGCATTCTTTATATACACACACTGTTTTTGTGCTATTTATAGTTAAATTAAAATATTCTCATGAAGCCCAAATTATTCTGAGATTATAGTCTCTGTCAACAATGACTTTTTATTTCTTCTTTTGTCTTTTCCTTGATCTTTTTGAACAGTACAATTTAAATTACCCTCTCTAATTTTGGCACAATAAATCATGAGAGTTCAAATTACCTGAGGTCAAAAACCTTTTTCCAGGAGGACTTGCATACTAAATGTATCAAGAAACATGTTGTAACTCTTAAAAGGCAAAGTGATGAATAAGTTATCAAAGGAAGTTTTAACAGAAGTGGAAGTAATATATATCCCAAAGGAAGCTATTATGAGCCCATTAATATCACAAGCCAGAATTTTACTTACTGAATACAATCAGATTGTATTGAACTCCCCAGCCATCAAGGGAAATACTCAATTTCTGTAGTCTTGTGCTTGATTCATTCCTTTGATTTCTTCAAATATCTTTCTTCCTTCCCTCTTTGTTTACATGAACAGTTCAAATTCAACTAAATAAACCACAGTGATTTGGAAAGTCATTGTTCAGAACAGGGTGATGTTCCTTGACGTTTGTGAATAATGGAGAAAATGTCTTTGATTATCCAAACGTGATACCTCCAAACCTGAGGGTACTGGGACTGAGCAGTGTGCAGGGCTCACTTGTAGTCCTGGTTCCATGCCTGAGGTGTTTTGGTTTTTCTGAAATTCCTTTCCCAGGGAAGTTCTGTAAACAGGAGGAATGTTTTTGTAACTGTACCTATGTTATTCATTCCTTCTGACAGGAGGGACTTCTTGATGTCCCTCTGGTTTGACCAATGTGATTGAAAAGGTTTGCCCTTTTTTCAGCAATCAAATTGGTCTGTGTAAAATAGTATATAAGGGAGACACATCCCAAAATGAAAAGTCATTTTTTAGCCTTCTGAATCTCAGAGTCTGTGCCATTGTGGTGTAAAACAGCATCACTCAGTGTGCAGTGTTCTTTTAGACCCTCTGAGCACGTCAGGTTTTGCATGCACCTGCACAAAAGGCTGGGAGCAGCAGGCCCAGCATGCTGCTGAAGCATCTGCTGCTCAGCTTTGCTGGAGTTGGTATTCCCAAGCTGAAGGTGTGCTTGGGCAATCTGAGAAAAAATGCCCAAAGGACCTCACCTACATACGAGCAAGAAATGGTGGTTAAAGGGGTGATTACAGAGAAATGTGTAAATGTTGAGTACTGAGGTGCTGTGGGTGCTCAAGTGTCTTTGTCAGGGAGAAGAGGAAGCCTGGTTGGTGTGTGCACACTGTTGGTGAGTGTCTGTGCTCCCTGCAGAAGTGACCCCAGAGGGAAGCCCCTGTCCCTGGGTGAGGCTGGCCCTGGCAGAAGGCGCTGCCCAAATCACTGGTGGCAGTGACCCAGGGCTGTGGACAAGAGCCCTGCTCTCTGCACAGCTCCCAGCTCAAGGACCTGCACATGCAGCATCTCCAGAGCCTCTGGTAGGGCAGGGCTGGCCTTCACCTGCCTTGCCAGCCAGGGCTGCCTGGCTGAGCGTGGCTGATGGTGGTTGTGCTGGGGGCACAGCTTGTCCCAGCCCTCACCCCACGTGTGCTGCACCATCCGTCACCCCGTGCTCAATACTGCAGCCTCACACTGGCCCTGTGCTGGCACTTCACCTGTCATCCCCACAGCCTCTGCTGGCTGGTGATGTCTGTGCTCTGATGAACTGCCCTGGGTCTGCCTCATGTGAGCACAGCCCTGCCACAGGTGGTTTTTTGGCACACTGCCTTTCTTTCTCATCCTTTTTGGTAGAGAGGTTAGCTCATCCTCAAGCCTTAAATGCATTCCCAGAATAGATAGTGTGTTGCAGACAACTACTAACAGCATGGATTTAACCTTGAAATAGCTAACTGTCTGTTCTCACAAAACCACGAAAAGGCATGCTGTGTAAGGACAAGACTTCTATCTGTTTGGGAGAGTGAGATGTAGTTCTGGTATATTTAAGGAAAATGCCTAGGTCAAAGAAAAAGACGTTTGTGTTTGGACTGAACTGGCTCCAGAAGGCAGCAGAACAGGGACAGGACTGCATTCCTGCACTTCCCCCTGCCAGGGGGGTAAAAATTCTGGCACTTTGCACTAATATGGTTCTAAAGCAGGTCTCCTGTTGTCTTCTTACACAGGAATCTCTGTAACAGAGCAGAATGCTAGGAAACCTGAACATGCTAAAATTCCTCATGCCATGTAAATGTATTCTTTCCATGTAAATGTATTCTTTCCTTTACTTCTCATTTATATATTGTTTGTTTGTGTGCACTTCATGTGCAAAGCACACCAGCTGCTGAAGGGGTCCAGTCCCTGCCTCCTCCTTGCTGGGAGCTGAGTCAGAGAATGGGCTCACTGAGGGAATGTCTCAGTCCTCATCTGATCAGTACCAAATATCCTTCACTCACAGCTTGTCTTTTATAAAAAAGGATGAGCGTGGACTAAATATGAAGCAAAGAAATTTCAACCTTTATGCTTTGTTCAGGCCGATTCCCCACACCCAGGAGGTATCTTGGGGTAGTAGATAATGATCACTAAATTGTGTTATTGCTTAGCAGGGAAGCAAGTTTATGCCATTTCTCCTCAGTGAGAGAAGGTTTGAAGTTACTTGTTATTTTTTTTTTCATCATACAGAGCCAAATATAGGCCATATATTAAATGTTACTAGTTTTTTAACCAACTCCATCTGAAATATTTATTAGTGTCTAAATTACATTTTGATGGCCATTAGTCACACTTCCTCTTTCCTACTTACCAAATTAAAACATTATCTTAAGATACATAAGAAAAATCAATTAAATAGGATGAACTCTGAGAAAATCCCACCCTTACAATGGAAAGAACAAAGCTGAGCAGTGAGACAGTTTTGTAACAATTTTGTAACTCAGTCAGACAAAAGCTTTTGAAGGATTCTACTTTTTTATTTATTTGTTCTGTTATGGCTTTTTAGAGTGGTGCATTCAACAGTTGATTGTACACTACATACCAAATAGCCAAGCATCCCTAGCAGGTACTTATTATGTATGCCCTTCACATTTTCTGGCAGCTTCAGTTCTATGACTCATTTTATCATGAGCTTCCACTTTGATGGCCTTTAAACTATCTATCCATGGCTGTTAAAATGACTGCAAAGTTTGAAATCTTTTCCTGGCACGACTTAATTCTATAACCCAATTAAATCAGATGGTGTGAGCTGTTTCTTGAGCATTTTTGCTTGTGTCACTTATTGCTCTACCATCAGCTTTTCAAATCCTAGAGTTTAAGGACTGCTAAAGTTTCTCTTTCCTTTGTTATTATGGAATGCAGCTGAAACCACTGTGTTATGAAAATGTTTTTGATAAGCATTAAATGACTAAAAGACTTAAAATAGGGTTTTTAATTTGTACATGAAAAACATTGAATGTATTTTGGAATATGCATCAGATTCTTATGAGCATGGCTAGATTAGATTAACATACCCTGCTGGGTCAGATATGGGCTCTGAAATGCCTGTTACACTTGCTGTTGCTTTTCCAGAGAAAATCCTGTGCATAATTTTTGCTTGCTGTTTGTGTAGCATAAGAGCATAGAGAGTGACCTTATTCTGTGTTGTCATAGTAGAAGATGGCATACCTCTCTCCAGTTTACATTAAAATGGTCATGGTAAACAGAGTGACCATCTCGGTGCTGCAGGGACATCCTGATTCATTTCTCCTTTGATTCTTATGTAGGAATCTGCTCCCACCAGCTGCTGGAAGCAGCAAGCCAGGTCTGCCTGCCTGTGACAGTTCTGCATTCAGGTTGCAGATCTCCAGAGATGTGATCCCAGGGAGGCAGGAGGAGACAGGGTTATTTAGTTTATTAGTTATACTTAGGCACATGTAAAAGCAGGTTATCTTTTGCCATTCACTTCCCAGCGGGGAGTAACATCTGTGCCTCCCTCGTATTCTGCTGCTCCCTCTCCTGTCTGTCCTAAGTTCCTCCAAACTGACTGGTGTTCTGAAGAGTTTCTGAGTCACAGATTTGATTTATTCAGTATTTGATCTAGACATTAGGAGAAATAACTTTGACATAATTTTGAGAATCATTCTGGTTATATTTTGATAACCTCAAGCAATACGTATTTCAGTACCAAGAGAAGTTGCAAATGTATTTGATGGTTCTGAGAAGACATCAATCCAAGATGGGCCTTAATTCCTTTTTTTTCTCCAAGAAGTGGGTAGTGACATCAGGTTGACTTATAGCAGCTGAAAAAAGGAGCTAGGGTCAGAGCCAAAGTATCGTTATTAATAATCCCAGGCTCTCATACATTTAATTGGAGCACAGCTTTTTCTTGTTCAGTCATTACTGCTAGGGAAAATAAATGACAGAATACTTGTCTTCCTTGATTGTGTTTGAGTATCATCTCAGATTATAAAACCTTAAACTCTTCAGGAGTTACGATGTACTTCTCTGTTCAACCATCAGGAACTGTGGAGTTTTTAATTGACAATATTGGACAGAATCACAGCGCTGAAGAGAGATTTGAGGGATGTCACCCTTCACTAGTATTTTCTATTAGTTCAGTTTCTAATGTGTAACATTTATTTGAAGAGTTACTAATGAAATACAAGTGTGAAGGCCAGATTGTCACCTTATTCTCCTGCTGAACTCATGACATTCAGAGGAATCAGGATGTGTTTGTATTCCTATGCTCCCAGACTTGAATTTATATAAGATAAAGTGTATAGAAGCCAACCCCCTTTGTGTAACAAACAAAACTTTTCTTAAATAAAAACTTCTTAGGCTAAAAGCTTTTTTTTTTCTTTTTGGTAAAATGAAGTTAAAATTATTTATAATCAGAACGCTTAATAAAAGTTGACTTAAGAGTAGGAACAGAACATTTGGAATAACAGAGAATGGACCTGTGGTTTTAAATGTAAAGTATATTTTATGATTATAACCAGAGAAGCCTGGAGGAGGTAGGATACTGATTATTTAAAAATGATCACATATTTTGATGCTCTGTATGCTTAGGATTTTCAAATAGAAAGGGTTTATGGAGTTTTTCATCAACCAATAAGGAATTTGTGTGTATTCTGCCAGTTAGCATTAATCAGGGACAGACAGATAATTCTGTAATTGTATTGAGGGAATCTCATGGAGTATAAACCACCAATGACATTTTTATACAAGTGGAAATGCAAAAAATATCTTTTTACAGACCTGAACATTTAAAGTAAGAATGTTGCATTAGGTGTTTATGGTGCATAGCCAATAATCCATTTTAAGGTACAGTTTTCTTGCGATCCAAAATGCTGGTGATATATGGCAATTCTTTTTTCTGTTATTTCAATTGCAAGTAAATATAATATTATACATGCAGAAATAAACACTAGTCGTTTATGAAATTATCTAGTTGCAAATTAATTTCTTTTGTACTTAATACATTTTAAGGACAAGTACATAAATTCTCTGAGTAAATGAAGCAAAGCTATTTTATTGTCTCCTTAAGGCTGATATGAGCCACTGGAAATAGTGAAGTCTTGTCTTTGGTCATGCTTTGTGCAAATAAATGTATAAAATACCATCTCCTAAATATGCATGAGTAACATAGTGCATTGCTTGATAGGATAATGAACATAAAGATGTCAAAGAACAGCTAAGTCTAACAGAGAAAAATAACTAAATTACAAGAAAGCATTAGTGCCAAAAATGCATCTTGGGCTTTCTACAGGTTTTTAAAGAGACAGGAGTTTTTAATGTTCCACTGAACACTTGTGCAAAAAGGCACCAATTTTGGCACAAGCAAGTCTGGCCAGGGTCTTATCCAAACCCAGCTCTTGACTGCTTCCCTGCCGGGCTCTTGGGGCTCAGTCCCTTCGTGCCTCAGCTTTGCCATGCCGAGCACCTTCCTGCCTTCCCCTCCCACGTGTACGTGGTGACCTAAAGAAACAGAGAACGATTATTTATGCAACAGTAGGTCTGGAGGCCTGGACTAAGCTCAAGGCCCAGGGTCTTGGGCAGGTCTGGGCACAGGGTGGGGTTGTGAACATGATGTGGTGCAGTCCTGAGCAGAGGGAGCTGACAAGTGTTTTTACCTCAGGGCTGCCAGGTATTTCAGTTTTATAGCCTCTTCATCCTCTTGTATAGAAAGCTGTTCATAAGGAAATTATGGTGTTATTTTATAAGTATTAGGACAGTTAATGTCTTAGAAGTTTGGTTGTAGTGAAATTACTATTCATCTAAAATAAATGCTTTTTTTCTTCCTGGTTTAATTAAAAGCCCGCTATACAGGACTGCTAGTTACCCTACAATTAAATTCCTTTCAGTTTGATCTCTCTCATTTGGGTACTTCTTATCCAAACTCCAAATTTCTGTATGCCTTCAGAATACATTTAGTACTAAATATAGAACAAGGTCATGATCAGACTTGGCTAGTTTTTAACATTTTCAAAAAGATTTTTCAGAAGGCTGGAATTGTTAGATGTAGCTTGATAATTCTTCTTTTACTCTGAGATGAATAAAGCTAGCTCTTAAAAAGTATGACACAATCTAATCTTTTGATGTCCCTTAACTCCAAAGAAAATGAAATCTTTCCGGAGGGAGGTCCAAAGAAACTCCAGAAAGAATTTGGAAGACCTTTGAAAATGATAACCAGCTGGTCGTGAAGCAGCAGGCTGCTACTACATGAAAGTGCTGCAAAGCTAATAATAACCTGGAAATAATGGCTAGTGAGCTTATGCTTTCAGAATATCTGGCTGAGTGCATCCCCTTCATCAGATATCCAAGCATCTCAGCTCTGAGACCACCTGTGCAAATCATCTAGAATGGGCTCACCACAGAGCACGTTCCTCACACTAAATAACCCCAGCTACCACATCTTTGGGTCAATGGCTTGTGACTTGCAACATATAAGACTATGTTGTTCTTGTTTAAAAAGAACTCTATGCATACACACAGAAAGTTATTTCTCTCTTTTCTCTAAAAGATGGAAAGACATATAGCTTACAAAATGACACTTTGACTGAGTATGCTTAGAAAATTGTATGTTTTATTTAAATGTCTGCCCTAGTGTTGCATTGGCGCAGACAGGACACATGTGTGGGAAGACATACTTAAGACCTCAAAGCTTACATCAGTGCTGAATAATTCAATATTTGTTGAATGACCCATGTGAAATAGGTTACTGTTAAATGTTATTCCACAGACTGGCTCTTCCAGCCTCAGAGAGACTGAGGTTATGTGTGCACTATGTAACATTTATAGTATGGAGGGAGAAAGATCTGGCTTGAATTAGGCCAGAAAGCTGTATGGTACAGACGTTGTTTGGTCTTACCTATCTGACACAGAATATTGATAAATATTCTAGAAAGAGGGAGCTGCTTCACTTTATGATTAGTCCTTTTCACTATAAAACAGGTTTGTCTTCTTTGCACAGTGCAACACACGTGCAGTATCTGTGCTTGTGAGTCTGCCCCAGTGGTGACCTAATAAATACAAAGGAAAACTCAGAGTAACTAATACAAATGGAGTTGGCTTTACTGTGCATGTTTACAAGGAATGCATTGTGTCAATTATTCTTGTGGCACTAAAATCTCCCATTCTGTACTGAAATGCATGTGAGAGCCTGGCTTGTCGCTCTGTTAAAGGGGTGTGTTTGTCAGGTTGGGGAAGGCTAATCTGGAAATCTCAGGACTTGTTTTTCCTTGCTGACCAGACAGTCAGTGCTATGTAGGTATTCTTTTGGACAGCATATATCATCTCTAACATGTATTTTGGGCTATCTTCTGAAGAGGATGCCTCAATTTGAAACCAGAGATATTGGGTAATGTGTCAGAAATGAGCCTCTCCACAGATCCTAACCAAGGTCTCAACCCCAGAAAGCAGGAGGGGATGAGAAAACAATAAATTATAATTTACAACTGTGCAACCAGCATAAGATGTGTTATATGGGTGCTTTGAATGACAGGCAATGTCCTTGTAAAGGGGCCAGAAATCTTGGCTTCAACATTTCAGCTCTTTCGCTGTATAAATGGTGCCACAAAAGCTGCTGGGCCGAGTGCTTGAAAACTAAACAGGTATTGTGGTAAATTTAAGTTGTGAGGAGAAAAGGTTTCCTGATGTGAGTACTCAGCACTGAGAAAATGTGACCAGACTAGCACGCATTGTAAAATGCTTTGAAATAAGCAACTGAATAATAAATGGCTAAGGAACTAAAGAGACAAGGGGGGAGGAAGAAAATGAGCAACTGAATAATAAGTGAGAAACAGAAGAGACCTAAAGGGAAAGAAAAGTGAACTCAAGCAAAGATAAATGCATTTGTGAACCAGAGAATGTAGAAAGAAGAGTGAGAACTGATTTCTCACTGAATTAATAGTCCATCAGGGCTGTAATTTCAAACCAAGGTACTCAGAATTTGACATCTAAACCTAAATGTCAACTAAAATTAGTGGTCTGATTTCAAAAGCAATACAGGCCTCACTGGTGTAAATTGACACAGCACTGAGGTCAGGGGGGACTTTATTTCTGCTTGCTACTACCTGCAAGAAGACTGCAGCAAGGTGGAGATTGGGCTCCTCTCCTAGGAAAGAGGAGACAGGGCAAGAGGGCATGGCCTCAAGCTGTGCCAGGGGAGGCTCAGGTTGGATATCAGGAAGAATTTCTTCACTAGATGTTGATTCATCATTGGAATGGACTGCTCAGGGGGTGGGGGAATCACCATCCCTGGAAGCGTTGGAGAAACGCCTGGGCCACGGTGCCATGGGCTGGCTGACAAAGTGCCGGTCTCTTATCTGGGAGGTCTTTTCCAACCTGGACTACTCCATGACTTTGGTAAACAAATAGATCTGCATGTTGGAAAGGAAATGAAAATATGTAAGGCAATTTAACCACTCAAATGAAAGTTAAGAGTTTGGAACAGGAGTACGAGGACTGCTTTTTAACTTTAAACATCCTCTTACTGCCAAAGGTTTTATCCTTTCTTTTGAAAAGCACAATTAGTCAGACCTGCTTTTATAAAATGATATCTGTAAATACAAAGCAGATTTTTTTAGACATATTGAATGCCTCTGAGATCCATCAGTATTGAATTAAAAGAGTTAAAAGTAATCAGTATAAGGATCACTAATCTTGCTTTCAGAACAGTAAAAATAACTGTTTCCACATATGCATATTATATAAATTGTCAGTCTTACTAGGGGAATTAAAACATGGTGGGAAATATGTTTAGTCGCTGTGCCAGTACTCTGGCAGGACAATTGTTTTAAGAAATATCTGTTTATTTCTTCAATAAATATGAGACAAAACATTAATTGAGGTTTCACTAAATTGAGCTCAGGTTTTACTACGTGTATTTTCTGTATTTACAAATGTGCAAGCAGAAATATAAGACAGATGTGGCAGAAAGCCAGACAGGAATGAAGCTGCAAAAAATTCGAGAAAAGCATTAGGATTAAGCAGCTTTAATTATAGCACTATTTGCTTTGTTGCACTAGGATCCTTAATCAAAACAAAACACTTTTTTTCCCTTGATCCTTCATTGTTATTGCATGCACACATATATGTGCAACAGTTAATTAGTGCAAAAGCACAGAGCTTGTTTCCTCCCAGTCTAATCTTTGATTGAGATTAATGAAGAATATAAAATAATGTCTGTTAAAGTAGGAAACATCTTTATATTTAAAGCAAAATCAAAGTTGCATGTATGTGCTTTACAGCACATCTTCAATGTCTTTTCTTTGAGAAGCAATCTCTCTGTAGCAAAGTTTTTTACCAGCTTGGAATGTACGATGGCAACAAAAGCTTGAAAGAAATGCTTCTGGACTTCAGTAAGGCTTTTGATATGCTATCACCTGGGAAATCATGCACATGGAATAAAATGAGGACCAAGAAGAAAAATCTAATGTGACCAAAGAGCTGCTTGGAGAGGAGATGATGAGGTGTACAGAGGGGTGCTTTCCAAAGTGGTTGAGTTCCCTAAAGATCTGTATAGAAGTGGTCCAAAGAATTAATAAAATAGTATGGTGAGAAAACTGCCTGAGGGAAAAAAGAAATCTGGAAGGCTTTATTAATATAATGCACATGAAATAACACTAGTTATTAATGCACACCCAAGGTTTAATCACAAGCTCTTCAACTATGCAACGAAGAGTTCTACAGACTGGAGATTCTCATGGTTTGATGATGAGTAGTTTATCTGAACGAATATTTATGCATCCCAGGTAATTTGGAATCATGAGGGTGCCAAGGCCTTGAAAGAACACACTGTGGCCTTATTGTGTGTCTGACAGTCTGGTCTGAGTAGGTGTCCATAGAACTAAAACTATCCATGTCCAAAGCCCCGTAAGTTCTTACCTGAAATCCTGTATTTAGTTGCTGAACACTGAGTCCAGAGTAGAGTGGGGAGGAGCTGTGCATCCAACAGAGGTTGCAGGAATGCCATCAACAGCTGGCAGGGAGTGGGGGCTCAGTAGGGAGCTGATGGGCACGGGGCACAGCGGGGTGTGCAGCCCTGCCAGCTCAGTCCTGGCAGCTGTGCAGTGCCCTCTCCCAGCAGTGCTGCATTCACAGAGATCAGTGCTTTAACTCACTCCTTAAACTGTAGTGGAAAGTCAACATGTTGTTAACTAGCAGGGTAACTAACTGGGTTTGTTTCAAAACTTCTGATAGATTCTTGTACTGAGGTTTAGTGTTCTGCTGTGGAGGTGACTCAAGGGTTTCCCCATTCTTTCATTTGCTCTATTGCCCCAAATATTTGGGGCTCTATTGCCCCAAACCCCAGCCCATTCCCTGTGCTGGATGAAATGGTTTTTGCCACTCTGGTGTCTGTACAGAGGGATCAGCAAGTGAAAGTGTCCTGTCAGACACATCTGTGCTCTGCTATGCCTGCAATATATTCAGCTCAGCTCAATGTTTTAGCTAAAGAGGGTTAAATAAAAAGAACTATTTGATATTGCATTTATATTAATTAATGGCTTGGTGTTGCAATAAGCAGGGACTCCTTGGGCAGCACATCTTTGTTGCTGATGATTTTTGTTGTAGTTTTGGTTAGCATTGCTTATCTGCTGGTGCAGTGCTCTTTCACCTTCTAGGACTGAATCTGTCATGCCTATTAACTGTCCCTTGATACAGTTTTGTGTGTCATAAAGGGCCTTGAAACTGAATTTAATGTACTTGTGGATAATCTCGATTCTTTCAACCCCCTTGTGTGCAATTTAAGGAAACAATAGTATCTGTTAAAAATTTAGAGGAGAAAAGCAGTGGATTTACAATCCCTGGGAGGAGGTTTTAAATTCTTACTGGGGTGCTTATAAAAGGACATTATCACATTTGAAAAGCAGAGGCAGTAGAAAACAACTGTCAGAGCTGTAACCTTCAGGCTGCATTTTCTCCTTGAGGAAACCAGTTTCGTATAACCTATGTTTTTTATGCAAGAAACTGCTTTTCTTTTCTTGTTTGACTTTTTAAAATTATCATTTCAGATGTGGTGGTGGTGCAGCAGAGCAGACACTAATAGCTCTGCAAATGGTAATCCTAACCCTGCACCAATTGGCACCCAATGATATCGAGTTTTTGATAGCTAGAGAGAGAGAACTAGAAATACTTTTAACAGCATGTGAATGCTTTATGGTTTTAGGCTAGGATAGTTGAATATGTGTGAGCCTTAGCTGGTTCTGCCATGGCTGAAAGGCAACATAATTGTATTGCATAGCCTTTCCTAAGATAAATTAATTGTCAATCTCCAGCAAGCTTTTGCTGGCCTCGCTTCTGCATTGCAAAAAGGGAAATCATCACACTTCCCATTTTTTATTTGGTGAGATTAGAAAAAAAACTAAACAGGAATGATACAGGAAGACTGAGCCATCCAGTGATGTGGTTTTTTCAGGCTGTGAGTGTTGGTAACCAGGCCCAAATCAAGCACCAGAGAAGGGTCATTGGTAGAAATACACAATCTATAATAAATAGAGAAAACTGCTACCAAAAACGATGCAAAATCGATTCTTATAAGGAGAGAAATACCCCTCATCTGTATACCTACCTGTTTCCAAATTTTAGTGGCCATTACTCTCCTTTTTGTCTGGAAAGCTTAATTGCTCACTTTTAGGCACTCATGTCATTGCCATTATGGCGTATTTTATGCTCTGTTACCAAGATATATTGGAAAGACAGCTGACAGTAAATAGAGGATAATAGTGAGGATAATAAGGTGTAATTGAAATCCATCTCTGTTACAATATTAAATAAAGAAAGTAGTTGTAGTTTCAAAACTGTTAGAAGCTTGTAGAGCTGTCTGTGATTCCAATTTAGAAAACAAAGAGGATTCTATGAAAAATAAAATAAATTTTAAATATTGCTTAATTATGCTGTAGAATAGTTGTAAATAACCTGAAGTGTATATAGAGTTACTAACTGAAAATTAAATAATACAAACGTTTGCCAATAAAAGTTTTGTTTTACTTATAAATACACAAGAAATAGTAAAGGGTGTCTGCCCAGATACCTCATTATCTGAATGATATGGCATCATTAAATTATTTTACTAAGACAGTCAATGTGACAACAGAAAAGATTCTAATTAGTACCCTTCTATCATATTTAGGAAGAATCCTGAGATTAAAAATTTTATGTGTACGCCAGAAAAGGATTGTACTCTCAGCAGTAATTAAAATATCTCTTCAGGTTTTCCGGTCTTCTAATGGTCTAATATTGAAATTCCAGCTGTGTGAAATGCTTGCATCACTTTGTAACTCTGACTTGAAAGAGCTGAACATTTTTAATGTCCAAAAAATAATAGGCTTTCCCTGAAGAAGCCATTAAGTACCTTTCTTCTGTATGTTTTTCCCCCCTAGTGTTTCAGTTCTTTCTAATCCTCAATTCTGTAAAAGTTAATATTCTCTATTAGTTTAATTTACGTCAGATAAAGGGTGACTTTCATAAGGCAAAGCCACCCAAATGCTACTGAAGGTATTACGTCTTGGAAGTACTTGAAGTTAACGACACATGCTGTACCCAAAATGAAATGTCTTTAATTGACACTCACAAACATTTATGCTCATCAGAAAATCTCATTGCATATAGAGTCTACTTAAAATCAAAGAAAATACAAGCATTTAGACATCAATAAATGTTTGTGATTGACTTTCTGATAGAGAAAATTTACTGTGTTAGATTTATGAATTAGCAATCCTTTTTCAAGAGAACTGATATATAATTGCATAAGGATTTTCAAAAATTATTCGTTGTATTCCTTCCAGCTTATTTTCTGCTTGAGTAGAAGGGCAGAATCACCTCCCTCATGCTGCTGGCCCCAAGCCCTTAGCTGCAGAGCAGGATATGGTTGGCTTTCTGGGCTGCAAGAAGAGATTTCTGGGTCTTGTTGAGCTCCTTGTGTCACTGCTTCTCATTGTTGATCTACTTTGCTGCTTTGGTGTAACTCTGTGGCGCAGACTGGCCCTGATTTTTCCTGGAACATCATCTACTTTCGTCATCTGTGGCATCTTTTGTAGCAAGGCCTGTGTAATAGTTTGTGTAACATAATTTCTATCAACCCAAAGCTTTTCAAACTATATGAATCTGTTGGCTGATTCTTAGATTTTATGTTTATGAAATCTACTTAAAATAAAAATAGTTTTTGTAATCCTCATGTTCTTATCTGATAGCAACTGTATCTTACTTTTAGGGAAATTGTAGCCAATGTTCAGATCAGTTTCCCAAAACATTAAATTTCCTCTCTAGATTTGCATGAGTAATTCCAGATGAACTGCATTTATGCACTAGCTGTGTATGACAATCTTCCAGACAATACTGATTGGCACACCCCAGAAATGCCTTAAGAAGTGAACTGGAATAATAAGGATAAAGATAATTTATAATAGGTATCACACCTATTAAATTGTATTTGGCCATTAAAAAAAAATCATAGAGAAAAGCTGCAGATCAGATTATTAGGCAGTATCTACTTTTCTTTTTAAACAGAAACAATGGAAAGTTTTTTCTGCAATTTTGCTTTAATTGTATGGCATAAAGAGGCTCTTCAGTAAGAAAAAAATGTGTTATTATGCATTCAAGTATCCCTTTTGACAGAACAGCTGAAGTTTGACATGTATGTGCTCTTGAAACATGATCATGCACAGTGAGGCTCTCTGCTGACATACCTGCAACACTTAGGGTTACTGCAAATAATTCCATTCTTCAGTATGATGGACCTTCTGTTCTGATCCTCAGAATCCTCTATTCTGAGCATGTATCATACATAAAGAAGAGTTAGTTTGGTTGTAAAGATGTCTGAATCGCAACACAAATGCACTGTAAAAACGGTTACTGCAGGTAACGAGTCAATAACAGCCTGAGACATTTTATATCTTTATTAATATATTTCCTATTTTTAGTATATTAAAAAATTGCCTTTTGAGGGACTGATATTTTCAACAAGTTTGCACTCTCCAATTATTTATTAGCAATAGACTCAAAGTAGGACACTGACCTGGACACCAGACCTGCAGTGATGGTCAGAATCTCAATCTTGTAAACGTCTTCAGATTAACTGTAAAGTGAACTCAGTGAAAATCCTGGATCTGACCTCATTATGGTTTTGAGATAGTTGAAATTGAAGAGTTTTTTACTGTGACTTTAACTTATGACTCCTGATCTTTTATTTCTGTAATGTTCTTTTAATTAAAAACCTGAATCATTCACCAAAATGGTAAGTATCCCTTTTACAAAAACACTGCATGAGTGATTTCCTGTTAATAAGATTGATGTGGGAATATGTATCATGATCTATTCCCTTAAACTGCAGTATTTCCCACATTTATTTGAGATATGACTAAATGGCTATATGTGAGCAGTTGAAAATGCAAGCGCAAGTAGATATTTCATAGTAGAAAAGAATCAAAATGTATTTTAATTCATAGGGTTTTCTTATAACAAGAGCTGAAATAATAGTAACCTATGCTACTTTTGTTTGCATTCCATACGTATGTGATAAGTATGGATAGTATAACTTTTCCAGGAGAAACATGTCTTGACTGGAATAATGACTCCTTATTAACATTCTGGTGAAAGGACATGGTTGTCTTCAGATAGTTTCATGTTTTTACACCTGTTTAAAGGTAAAACCATGGAAGACATTTAGTAGCAGCTAGTAACACACACTCATCAGTGAGGTGACCCTTCCTTGTGTCTGAACACAGCTGCCATTTTCAGGGCCTTTTTCTGTCAAAAATTATCCATCTTGTAAAGAATAATGACTATTTTTTTCTTTTAATGTGTGTATTCTTCTCTATCTGTATAGACAGTAAAAAACATAGAAGCGATCTAGAACTGAAATCAAACTTCAACTCATAAAAAAAATATATATATATTCACAATCTCTAAAATTATGGTTTTGTTTTCATAACAAAATATAGGATATTTCTTCCTTACCAGTATATTCCTTGATATACTTCACATATGTCTTACTATACCTTATGGCATATCTTGACTCCCATGGGATATTATGGTGCAGACTGAACTTTAGTCATCTCAGATATCCAGAGTCATTGTCTTTTCTATCTCCTTGTCTTTAATATCTTCCCTTGTGAAGTGTCAACTGTTCTGACTTATTTGATTTGTTATTCTAAATGCTTTTTCTTCTTTTATTCTGTTATTTTCACCACCTCTGTATTATATCCCTCTAGGGAACACCTGATGCTTTGGGCACAGTGCTTTGCATGTGAATTAGACTATTCTGTTCCGTATGAATTTTTGTAACGTGTTTATTACCTCAGGATCTGGGCACCTCCCAGTGGTATATTAAGTAACCAAATCTGTCACAGCATATTTGCTTCCTTATACTCTCCTTAGACTTGCAGGGGAATATTTTCCTTTGGTATGGTTTTCTGTTGCTGTTTTCGAAATATGAGATGTGTTTACTCATGCTACAGAGAGAGATGAAATAATTGTCTCTTGCACTTGGGGCAGAAGTGTTGAGTTCTTGGATCCCAGGGATATTCATCCCAAAGTAAATTCCCAAATAAACAGGAGTCTCTGCCCAGCTTTCACAAAGGCAGAGATGTGAATTTTTTAGTAAAAGGGCAATAATTACCACTAATGCAGATATAGAAATACTAATAGAAATACTAATAGAAATCTAATAGAAATAATATGAAAATAGGTCTTGGCTATTCAGAGAGTGCTTTTAACCATAAAATTCAAGTAAGATCCGATGATCCTTAAGGAAAAAAAATAAGACCAAACAACTAATTTGACATGTAGCAGTGTGTCTAAAAATGCTTCCTGGATGGCAAGTCTAATTTCTGTTATTGATAATATAATCAACAATACTGGTCAGAATAAGGGATGAGTTTTGTTTCTTGATACACATCTTTCTTTCCTTGCCTTCTCTAATAAATTTAGTAGTGATTATATTTTATAAATGCAATTATATATGCAAGTTACAGGTTATTTGTTATCTTCAGAGGTACTGTATTGGCTTCAACATTGGCAAATATTTGTGTGCAGTGGTATCATCAAATGTGACATACTTGAAATGGGAAATGCCTATAACAAGAACACAGATGAATTCTAGAAACTAATTTTTTTTTCATGAACATGATGCATTATTTGTTTTACAGATTTTTGACTTAAAATATTATGAGGAAACCAATCAATTCAGAGCTCTCAGAGGATTGAGTCAGAACTGGGTTTGCAATTTTTATCTGATAAGGACTGTTGATGCTATCATCTCTCTCCATCCCCTGAATAGTGAACACGAAGGCTCTTCCTGCTCAGCAAGGCTTATTACTGTTAGATTGGCTTCTAAACCAACCTAATGCAGGTCACAAAGTGTAGTAAATTGGCAGCTGCTCTAACTGATGAAAAAAATAATTGCAGTGTGAGGCAGGGGAAGTTCTAAACTAATTTTTCTTTAGCAGAAAAGAGGTATTATCAAATGCAGAGAAAGCTATGTTAAAGTAACCTTGAATTTTTGCCTTGAAGTAAAAAGCAGCTGGAATTTTCAGTCATGGTAATGGGCACATCTGAACAGTTGCATAATGAAGCTCCAACATCTAAAGAAGTTTCATGCACATCCCCCACCCAATTCAAAGGTGTTATTTTTCCAGGAAGGAAAAATATAGTTGGGACTTTCATTCACACCCTTCAGAATGATGTCCTTGAGACCTTTTCAATGCTTTGATGTGGGCCAGAATGGTAAGGTAAGGCTGTGTATCTGAAATTGGCACATAATGTTTAACTTTAGAAACTCAAAATCAGGTCATTGTAATGTCAGAAGAGCTAACATTGAGATCTCAGCATTAACTATGAATATAGTCAGGGAAAAAAAAAAAAGCCAAACCAGGAAATTTTGAATATTTTATCTCAAATTCTAGGATGTAAAGAAAATCTGTCAATTGCTAATTGGACAATATATACAAGTTAGAGTACAAAATATGAAGAAATTGTGAATTAATTATTCATACTGTTTTATGTCACGAAGATCAGAGGCTGTTGGAAGGAAAGTAAATGGTGAATTGTGTCAGAAGGGCTTAAACACAATCACAGAATCACTTAGGTTGGAAAAGAACTCCAAGACTGATTGCAACATTTGACTTAGCCTTGTCAACTAAACCAAAGCATTAAGTGCCACATCCAGTTGTTTCTTGAATACCTCCAAGAATGTTGACTCTACCACCTCCTTGGGCAGCCCCTTCCTTCACCCTTTCAGAGAAGAAATTCCTCCTGATGTCCAACCTGAACCTCTCCTGGTGCAGCTTGAAACCAACCCTCTTATCCTGTCTGTTTGCCTGGGAGAGAGGCCAACCCCCACCTGACTACAACCTCTTTTTGGGTAATTTTAGAGGGCAATAATGTCTTCCCTGGACCTCCTTTTCTTCAGGCTAAACACCCCCAGCTCCCTCTGACTCTCCTGATATGACTTACTCTCCAGACCCTTCCCCAGCTCCATTGTCCTCTGGACACATTCCAGCAGCTCTAAGGAGCAAAATTCTTTAGTTTCTTTCATCTCTGTGATTTTCAATGACCCAATATGAATTGTAAATACGTAGAAGATTGCTAGGCAACAAAATCTCATTGCGTATTCCTTACCAATTCTAGTGATAATGCCTTTTAAAATGCCTGCAGATTGTTTTATCACAAACTTCTGTATAATTTCCTTTCTACAAGACAGCATTTTGGTCTAGCAGTAGAAATTCTTTCAAAAACTGAGGTAAATATCTGATGCAGCTTAGGGATACACCCTGAAGCAGAACATAATATTTGCATAAGAAATGACTGACTTATCACATGAATTTTCCTGTGTAATTTACTAGTTTGCCTCCAAGGAGCAT
This sequence comes from Hylia prasina, assembly GCA_013397195.1. Taxonomy (NCBI): domain Eukaryota; kingdom Metazoa; phylum Chordata; class Aves; order Passeriformes; family Sylviidae; genus Hylia; species Hylia prasina. The sequence goes on from VYXD01006830.1 coordinate 465,743, forward strand.
GTAAACCTGAAAAAGAGAGAAGTCAAATGTAAAAGAGGTATTTCTGCTTTTAAAAAAAAACAGTTTTATCTGAGGGCTTAGTATGTTGTATCCTGATAGGAAGGGGTTTGTTTCTCTGGGATATGTGGAAAATTTTGTAGGCAACTTGTACAACTTCTTAGTTGGAGCATTCCCTGTGCATTATGCTGCAGCAGGGTGATATTACATGTCCTCTTGCTTCTGAGAAACTGAATTTCAACATCAAGGGTGTTAAAGATGACAAAAGTCTTTCTATACAGTTGAATTACAGGAACTGGTAATGGTTTATCAGAAAATTTTGTCCTGTTTTAATATAGTATAACAAAGAAGCTATTTTTAAAAAGGTGAAGAACTTATACACATGAGGTAAAAATGTGAACTACATATAGTCATTCACATCATTCAAGGTGTATACAGCAAAAGATTGAAGGAAAATGGTGACTGCATGATGTTGATCATGCACATATATAGATTTCTTGGAGCCAAAAAATGCAGTTCTAAATTAATAACAGCAATGAAAAGAAGTGTAACAGGGATGGGCTGGTAGAGCTTGATACAAAGCATCACTGCTTTAAATACTTATTGTTTTAAATACTGCTAGTTGGTGGCCAGGGAAACTGTAATCTTTGCACTCACTATGTTGTATTAATCACATGGGTTGTTGGAGAAGGACATTGTTGGATGCCATGGGTGACTTGGGAATGTGGTGCCTCTTCTGCTCTTGATGGGTGAGGGGCTTTGTGTGTGTAAGCCAATGTCCCTCTGAAATCATTAAAAGGATTTTAAGTTCCATGGCCAGCACGTCAGATTCCTCCTCACTGACCATCAGAGATGTTTTTATCATTGATTCTCATTTGCTTCTCTCAGTCAATAAACTTCACACAGCACTATCTAAAATAGCCCTCATTGCTGAGGTCAAGCACCTTCCACATGTCATCAAGTTCATGACATGAGAGGGTCAGAGGTGTTCACTGGAGAAAGGCAATGATCACCTGGGATTAATTTAAGGAACCTTGAGGTTACAAAGCAAAAAGAAGGGTTTCCTCAAGAACTAATTTTTAAATTGATACTTATTAAATTCAGTGAAGTAAAACCAGACTGCATTACTGATCCACTTCCCTGTGCAATGTGCATATTTATTCCCATTAATTTAAACCACTGAAAAACAGAAAGGCACTATTTCTGTAGGACTGCCCATAGTCATACAGGGGAGAAAACTTACACAACTGTCAGCATCTATTTTGTGGCTATAATCCATTTGTAAGATGCAGACTGTGTTGACTGCAGTCCTTAGTTGGTGTTTGTGCAGAACTCAGTGCAGGAACACGTAGACTCAATGTGTTCCCAGTAGAATCTTGGGTCTACCTCCACACCACAGAAGGGAAAATATAGCTCTTGAAGTATCTTCAGAATAGTATTGTCTTTGTGACTTATCTCAGTCTGGGCTTGTACATTTGTTGTGCTCAAACCACAGTGCTCAAAAAAGAGTGGCTCTGTTGAATAACTGGAAAGAGACTTTCTGGCCAGGCTTTTGAGAACCATGCCGTGACGGTCTCTGCTGGAAGCCACATTTTGCATATCCTACAATAGCAGCATTTTCTGTCAGTGCCAGAACTGTTGCAGTCAGTCATCATTCATGGGAATGTAATATCTGTCTATTGCCAAGTGGGAGAAGGACAATGACACCAGACTCTGCAATGCATGAAACAAGCATATCCTAAACACGTGGAAATACCTCTGACTGCAGATGGCCATCTCCAGTCCATTTTAAAGTAAGCACTTGAGCACTTGTGCATCAGAATGTGTTTCACTAGACCATAACACTGTGAAATGGTACAATATAATATTCTTTCTGTCATTAGGTTGGCCATGAAATCTCAGTGCTACCAACATATATTAAGGGGCAAATGACCCACCAAGGAACAGACTTCACCTTATTAAATGAATGATAAAATTGAGCAATACCATTAAAAAAAAATAAGTATGAGCAAACCAGGTGAGGGTTGAGAAATACTGCACTGATTTAGCTGTAATAACAGTATAAGTCACAAATTTAGCTTTTGGAGATGTGTGAGTGAAATTACAGTCCACTATTGCAGATGTCAGTTTACGTGTCAGCCTTGTTCTCGTGATTAAAAGGAATGTCTGCAAAAACTGAAGCAGCAGTATTATTCATATGAACGTTGAGAAAACAGATTGAATGCAGCTGAAACCAACTCAGGCAGAAAGAGAAGCTTTGTTGTTCCTGGCAGAATATACAAGCAGAGATTACAAAGTTTTAGTTGCAAAGATGACACTGGTGCCATGGCAATATATACTTTATAGTATCAAAGCAGAGCTCACATCTGGCTGACATGCCAAAGGTTTCTTTGCTTTGCTTTGTTTCAAAAGCTTCTTTCTTGTTTCCTTTGCTGCATGAGGTGGTGGCATGGCTTATCTGGGAGATGGATCTAACAGCTCTGTGGAGTGTAGTGTTCTCATGCATGAGGGCAATCCTCTGTTTGCCTGTTGTGAACAGACTGTCTGCTTTGCAATGTTCAGGCGATGTAAAGAAACCAGATCATGAAAAAAAACTCAGTTTCTGAATGTCTGCACGCACATTTCTGTCCCAGCAGTTTTTGTTCAGCAATTCAATCTGCACTGACAACTGGTAACACAAAGTCAGATTTTGAAAAGTTTCTGCTAACTAACATGCAGATGGATAGACACAGGGGCTTCTGAGCATGCCTGGGCACAAACTTCCATGGAAGCTTGAAGCCTTTGATTGTGATTCATCAAAAATTCCTGAAAAATAAGAAGTAAAGTCAGAGAAGGGCCTTATATAATGGGACAAAAGAAAAAAAAAAAAAAGTATATATATCAACTGGTTTTCTCACAGAGCAGTGCTGGGAGCCAAGCCATCTTTGGCATGGCTATAGTCTGCATCCATTGCCTGCTTTAATGTTGACTGTTCATCTTTTCAACATCTGCTTCTTTCTGTTTTCTCTCATCATCTTTTCGCTCCCAGCCTTTCACCATGAAAGGATTAGTGTAGGTGAACATCTTTTAAACACATCCCATTCAGATTCATTTGAAACTTACCATTTCAGAAGCCTTTGAGCCTTACTTAAATCTTTTAAATCATCTCTATACTGATCTCTGCTAGAGATCAGTATAGAGATGATAAAAACTATGTGCTAGGGAAAAATTCCTAATGCCACAGTGAAGTCAGCAGGGATGGTGCAGATCATAAACCTGTTTCCTTCTGTAAGTGCAATGATTGAAATGCCAATCCCTGAGATTCAAGGTGGCTGAAATTGGAGAATTATGATGAGCACTCGCACTAACTTTACTTGGTTTGCTTCCTCGCTGGGTTTGTTCTCATTTTGCTAGCTGAACTGAAAAAGGAATGAAATTAGTTGGCTGGTTTTACATCAGGGAGAGATGGAAGGAAAATGCATGATTTTTTTTAAAATGTAAATTTTCTATTTTGTAGACCTCAAAATTTATGTTGTTGAAATTACTGTTCAAAATACATCCTTGAAATTCTGCAGGAATACTTTGAGTTTTGTGCAAAGCTAAAATTTATCAGTTTACCCTACAAAGAAAAGTGTTCTTCCTAGGGTGTATAGTTCCTACCAAGCCAGAGCTGCAAAAAGGAATGTGGGTGGCACGCTCTTTCTATTCCTACACCATCTTGCTTCGTATTGCCTGAATTTATTCATCTGCATTCTCCTCTGGTTTAAAACCTAGTTCCAAATTTTCATGACACTTTGAGAAGATCCAGAAAGCTTTTCTCTGTTCCTTTTAATAATCTTTGGAGATATTAAAATTTTTTATGCTCAGGTTTGCAGAACCTTTCATTAAATACTTTTCTTCAGTAAAATATTTGCATCTTTCCTGAGTCAAGGAAAAATGTCCATCCAAGGTCTTTTCTTTCAGTAGCTCTTTTCTTTGGAGACAGGTATTTATTTGAATGTAACTGCATTATTTCAATGCTTACCAATATTCTCCACAGATTATTAGTAGTGAATACCTTTCCGAAATTGACACACTCTGATTCACTGATAGCAGAAGTGTGCTTCTTCCTGCTAAAAATTAAGCCAGAAAAACTTTCTTGCTTAGTCTCATTGTTGAATTGATTAATAGAAATGTACTTTGCAGAACATCTGCCCCTGACAACTGGGCTGCAAAGGGATGCCATCCCCATGCAGAGAGTACAGCTGGGTGTGCTGATGTCAGCTACTCCACTGGCCAATAACACTTTTTGTAATCTAATAATTTTTCTTTAATTATGTGTAACTACATTATGGTCAGTATTCTGCCTGCACAGGTTAAGAGGTACTTTCTATATCTGAGAGGCATTACAAACCATCTGTCTTTCTCCAACTAACCTTCACTTTGCACACAGGTGAGGTCACTTTTGAACTAGTGTATTGTCCTGAAAGTACAAGCTTCTCTGGTTGAGATCTCTTAGAAAAACCACAGAGTAATAGTAAACTATCAGTGGAAGAAAACTCTAGAATGAGGCTTCCTTTTATGTATTCAGAAGTGATTTTTGCTATTTCAGAGCAGCTTATGCAGTTTGGTTTGTGACTGTCCTGTGACCCACTATGGATAACTCAGGTAATTATTACTGTGCACCTTAGCATCCAGGGAGCTGAGGGTGGTAGGAAGGTTTCCTAGCTGTATGTAATGAAATAATGAAACAGAAATATCTAGTCCATGTGCAGAGGTATCTGGAATATAGACAGTCAACTCAGTCCTCCTATAAATTTTTAAGTTCAGTCCTCTCAGGTGGGAAAAGATAGGAACAATTCCTAGCCACTATCCAATTATCAGCAAATGAGACTGCAGTCTGTGAAAAGGCAAGCCATCCTAACAAGCTTGAGAAAAGGCTTTTACCCCACCTTTGCCATTAACTCTTTTTATATCATTCATGTCTACCTATTTCTATTATTCTTATGGGTTTTACCACACTGTGACAATGATAGCAGTGTATAAATGCTGCATCATGAACATCAAAAAAGCATTTTCTACTGGAAATTACATCCTGTCCTTGGCTGGTAAATTAGTATATTAATTCGTATATGGACATCAGAGGTATCATAGAATATCTTGGATACTTAAAGATTAACTAATTATAATAAGAAGAAAACCTTTATGAAGAGTTGTCACAAATATTTTCTTATATAAAAAAGGGTTTCATGTAATCACAGTAGCGTAACATGAGAAAAAGACTTCTCTTCCCATTTATTGTGTATCCAAGCATTTCATTCTCAGACCATTTAAAAAGTATTGGAGCCATGCCAGATACACAGCATTCAAAATTTTGCTGAGTGCAAGTAAAATAAGTCCATTGCCTGAAGCTGATATGAAGGGAATCTGAACAGGAGGTACAGTTATACCAATTGGGAGGTACAGTTATAAAACTGCACATTTCAAATAGAAGACAAATACTCTCAGAACCATTTTTTCAAGAAACCTCATTTTTTCAATACTTCAATGCACAATGGTGAACAAAATAATAAACCAAGTAGCACCAGAAGAAGATTTCCTTTACAGCAAAGTGCAAAAGAGGTTTGGGTTTATTCCAGTAATATAATGAAATGTGTGTTTTTAACCATCACTTTTTACATTTTCCTTTTTGACCTAATACTGAGGTAGAGAGCTTTAATTAAAATGGATTATTATCAGTGAGCCCAAGCACAGGGACAGAAAGATTAGGAAGCAGCAGGCAACCAAGGAAGAGCATAATAACCAGAGACAGACTCAGGTTTCAGAAAGAAAAAAGTACGTAAGCTACCACCTTAAATTCTCCTGTAGCAGCTTTCCAGTGAATAAACAAAGGAAGGTACATTATAAAAGGCTACACAGGTCAAAATATGAGTTTACTTTTAATTGGAAGACTTTATCATCCTCTGCAAAGATTTAATTGCTTAAATTTTTTGGGCTTAAAATCTATATTAAATGGAAGGCATGGGAAACTCTAAAATAGCTAAAATATCTAAAAGAACAAGTTGTATATGGATGGAAAAAAGGTGACTTTCCTAATTTTGGAAGTGGAAGAGTATCGTTAAACAAAGCAGACTAATATTCATTTATTAATATATTATTGATTTGTAGCGTGTAGCCAAACAACTTAGATTTCAAAACAAAAAATAAGCCATACCCATCAGTGGGAAAACTGTTAATGAAATGAAGGATTTGCATTTAGAAATGATGATGAGAAAAAGAACTCATGAAATTCATGAAAAATATGAGTTTTAATTCTTTCTGATATTCTCTAACATCTCTAGAACATCAGGAGTTTTGCAATAGTCATGGGAAAGAGTGGTCTTCACCCTCCACAGGCACATAATGAATAATATTAATTGGAAAATGAGTTCTGCTTTCCTTTCCCTCACATGGCTTATCCAGATATATTAGATAAAATTCCTGTTTAGACAGGACAAAGTTCAACCAGATTCTGTTTTTCTGGTTGGTAGTTTTTAGCTAATAAATGCAAGTAATACGACTCTGGTGTCTATATCAAGTATGGTGACACATAGCATACACAAATGACAGGTTAGTTTGCATTCATTTTATGTTCATTGTTAGTGTTTTTCAATATTTTTGTCAAAAAGTCTGAAAACACACCCTGTGGACATTTCACCTTTGTCACTGGCACAATGCTCTCATACTAACCTGAGCAGAGAATATAAGGGATAGTTTAGTCCTGGAAAATCCCAGAGGAAATATTGCTGGTTTTCTTCTGAATCTTGTTGTGGAACATTAATTCGGGATTAGACCAACAGTCACTGTTTCCTGTGCTGATTTTACTTAAAATATTATTTTCTGGCATCTTGAGGGAGAGTAACATGGCATTTCTACGATGTGTAGAGGGAGATAAGATGGAACTGAGCTGCAGGCTGTGGGACATGCCTGCAGTATTCCACTGCAGCACAGAGAAGCTTGGCTCTGCCAGACCTCTGGGGAAGAAATGGAGCATGGCAGGTGCCCTAGGGAGAGGAGCCTGCCAGAGGAGTGGGCAGCACTTGATCACCCCCATACATAAGGGCATTAAAGTGTGTTGTGAGGTGGCAGTGTGTGACAGGTTGCTTAGTGAAAAATACCATTTAAGAAAACACTGTGTCCTGCAGAAGTGTTTAAAACCAGCTTGTTTCTGGCAATAAAGGTCTCAGCATCCCCATTGATCTGAGTCCGTGCAAGTACCTGTCCCATGATGATCCAGAGGGACAGGAGTCAAGCCACACACACCAGCACACTGCAGAAACACAGCCATTATCTGTGAAAATGTAGTCATTAGGGACCCCTCTACAGCAGAATTTCATTTTTACTTTAAATAGCTTCTGACAGTAATTTCTTCTTCTCATGAGATGTGCAGAGGCACACCTTTGCTCACATCTAGTATTACCTACTCAGAATAAGAGCATATAATTTTCCTGTCAGTGCAGCCACTAGAAATGGTTAGTGGAGCTGTGAATGCAGTGAACAGAGGTTTGTGTTCTACAATTTCTCTAGAAAAGAAATTATTTCCTCATTATTTCCTATTCTTGGTTCTTTGCGTGCATTATTTTAAAAGGAATAATGCAAATCACTGCTGCTTCGCAAGAGCTTCCTTCATGAGCTCTCTGAAAAGAAAGTGTAGCTCTCAATAGCCCATGTTTGTCAGAATCTGGCACTAGTAAACCCATGTCCTGTTTTAAAACATGCTCTGATTTCATGTAGTATGTCTTAAGCTTAGGCTGGAGTTCAAAATCTGACTAATAATTCATTAATAATTTACAAAAATTATAAAATTGGTAAAGAGGTGACAGCAGCAACAGAGTCTACATAACTGCTGTGTGAAACCCTGAAATTAAAATATATCAGTTCAAACCTGCACAAAATAAGTCAAGTACTCCTACAGCACTGGACAAACAGCCAAACCAAAAATCTTTGCATTGGCAGATCAGAAATTTTATTTATTGTAGTTTTTCTTAAATTTATATTCAGTCTGTTGAGTGTGGAGAAAGGGAAATCTTTCCAATGGTCATAGAGACTCTTCAGTGACACACCACCAAATATAGTAACTCTTTCTTCAGACAGTTTCTTGTAGGTTTGAAAAGTCATCACATTTTTCCCTGTAGCCCCCAAAGAAGATCAGAGCCAACATTCAGTTCTCACAATACGAGTGGCTCTTTGTGATAGAAAACCAAACTCAGTTACGAGTTTATTATAATCATTAATATAGAGCTACCCTTTTTTCTTAACTGGGGTGACAGTACATTCGTTCATATTTCAGAAATTTCAATATTTTATAAAAGGTCTACATAGCTAAGTGTGTTCAGTGGCATATTTAGAAATATCACTGGGCTTGACAGTTGAAATTAAAGACATGGTGAGATGTACATCTCATAATGAAAAGCAGCTCTTCATAAATACCCCTGGTTGCTGTAGTTCTACCACCAGCCTCAGGTGTGTCAGTGAAACTCTGAACTCTGCAGAATAAGCATCTTAAATACTTGCAATTTTATTTGTTACAGATTTTAGTATTTGTGATGACTATATTACAGCAGAGTGGCTGAAAGCTGACTAGGTGCTTAGGGCATTTCTGGCTTCTCTGCCTGATTGATTTTGCTGCCCTATTTTGGCCTGGAAAGAGCAGTTGCACCATAGAGCATAATTGCACAAATTCCTGGAGCTAGCAACACATGTTATATGCTGTTGGAAAGTGTGAAATCCACACTTTCCAGTGCTAATAGTTATTTGTTTATTTTTAATTTCCTGGTTCATGAAGTGCAGCTCCCCTTCAGACTGTACTGCTGTGGCCTACAGTTGTCCAGATTTCTAATTGTCTTCTCTTACATGGAGGGAAAACTCAAGGGAAAACGTTTCAGAAGTACTGATTTTAATGCTGCCATTTCCATTTTAAAATTTTTCCTTCCGTTGAATTTATGACTTGCTATCTAGAAACATAAGAGGATGTCACATTATTAAAATAAAAAGAGAATTAGGTTGATTCCCTTCAAGAGTCTTCTATTCTTAGTTAATGTCCAGGTTAAGACTCATCTTGTTTTCTTACAGAACAGGATCCAATCATTTGTTCCTTTAGTTAATCTGTCTTCCCATTAGATCCTTAGAGTAAAACAGTAACATACTAATATTCTTTTGGCTTCATGGCCAAATATGGGTATTTCTCCAGGCTCATTCATTACTATTCATCTAATAGCTGCTTTAAGGTTTATGAGAAAAAGTAAAACCTACCATAGGGATAATCTCAAATATGGCAAGCAGCTTTTGCCAAATGGTTCACAGCAGCTCTGCAATTATCTTATTGCTTTATTTCTCAGAAGGGAAACACTCTTTCCTCAAGCTTTTCCTGTAAAAACTGTGGAACTCTAAAAAAAATTACTTCTATTTTAAAGGTCTGATTTCACATGAAAATTATATGCATTGCAAATGTTTTCTTGGCAATTTACTTGTCATAAATGCCTATTGTACTGAAAAACTCTACAGGGAATTGGATGTATTTATTCTGCATGTGCTTAGGAATTTGTAAAAAAGACACAATGACAATAAAAATAGAAATATTATGACTCTCTGAAAACCCCCAGATACAGAGATTGTTTTCAACTCCAGTGTAGCTTTCTGAGGTCTGTGTAAACCAGGCTTCCTAGCAGGGATTAGGTACATGCTATTGTACTTTCATAATGAGGAGAGCACCAAACCAAACAGAAATATTGTGCAGCATTGACAGGAGACATTCAGGGCTGATGCACATAAAATAATGCAGCAAACAGCCAGCAAGGCTCACAACACTGCTGTGTTTGGGCCATTATTACTCTGAATGCAAAGCTTAGCTTTGTTGCTTAAAATGTGGTCTCAAAAGAGTTGCAGTGGCCCAAGCTCTGCTCCAGTTCAAAGCCTGCACCCAGGGAGAGGTCCTTGGAAAGTCCTTCCCAGCTTTTGTAGGGAAATGTGCCCAAGGGGCAGTGGCTCTAGCGTAAAATCTGAAATAACTTGATTTTCACATTTTTGCTGAAGTGAGCCTGAATCCAGCCCTCAGCCATGCTCATCAGTCAGTATTCTCAGTTGCCTGGGGGAAGCACGGCAGCCTTTGAAGTGGAGAGTTCTTCCAGCACTAGCAGGACAGAGACACAAATATTTTCACCCAGGCTGGTGAAAACTCTTCCAATGGGTTCCTTTTTCAGCTGTCTGTCACTGAAAGACTCTCAGTTTTTAACAGTAAAATTATTAGCTGGGTGGAACAGGCTGCCTGGGAAAGCGGTGACATCAACATCTCAGCAATATTTAAATGACATATAGGTGTGACACGCAGTGACAGGGTCCACTGGTCACCTTGACAGTGCTGGATTTGATGATATTAAAGGTTATTTTTAATCTAAATGAGTCTGTGGCTTCACTTCAGTGCAGTTGCTCCTAACAGACTGCACTACTTTGTGGCCAGATGCAGTGTGGGGGTGGTTGCATGTGCACTCACAGGAGTGCACTGGTTTCTATTATGCTTCCTTTTCCAAATGCTAAAACTTATGGGGGTTTTCCTCCCTATAATCGTGGGAACATTCCATTTACTTAGGAGAAAGTAAAGGCACACAAATGGAATTCAGAAATGCTGTTATTACTATTATTTGATTAAAATTGCTTGGGAATTTTACAGAAAAAAAAATGCTAGAAGCTGTTTGTTCATTAAAACTAATCATTTTTCCTCAGAAAACAGGCCTCTGCTTTCTGGGTAATTTATTGTAATAAATTATTTCATTTAAATGTATAATTCTGATGTTTCCTGCATGGAATGTACTATGAGCTTTAAGGTTAAAATTAAACATTTATTTAGGAGGTAATTTTGTGGGCTTTGTCTGTTCAGGCATTTTGGAATTGTGGATTTCCTCTTTCAACACAAAAACATCTATGACTGGAAAGCCTTTGTCTGTCTGACCTGATTTGCTGCATATCTTTGGGCAGAAAGAAAATTTAATTAGAAGCTAATTGTGTAAGATATTCTTTCTCCAAATGTTCTATGCCACACATACTATGAAAGCAAGCTGTTTTCATTAAAACTCCAGCAAGGAGAGGACTGTAGTATGGCCAGAATTGTACCCCCAGCTACTGCTGGTAGATCAGAGCTCTGGTGTCACCTCCTGCAGTGGCTGAGCTCAGTCAGCCGGTGGCTCTGGCTTCTTCTCTCACTTGCACATTAGAGAACTTCTTGGAAAAACTTTGCCTGGTGCAGGTAGGGCAGCTCCTAGAGCCAGGGGAGACAGGTGGAGACCCCGCACACCTGAGTGCTGGGGCCAGTGCAAGGCTTGGGCTGCCTGAGACCCTGCTGAGACGGGCAGTGCTGAGCTGGGCAGGGGCAGGGGCTCTGGGGCAGGAGAGTGCTTCCTTGGGGAATGGGCACTTCCTCGGGGAACTGCTATCAGTGCTAGGAGAATTCCATGTGCAATTTCTATTTCCAAATAGAAAAGGACTAGATGAACCATAACTCCTGGCACAGGAGTTGTGCTCTGCTATGGACCTGAATTTTGCTTCCTGAACACGAGGATTAAATATGAGTTATTTCCTCTTCAACCTTGGGGCAGCAGCACTTGCTGGGAAGAGCTGAGCCAGGTGCTGGATGGATGTGAGCTGTGCACCTTCCCTGCACTTATCAGCATGAGTGCTGTGGGATTTATCCCTGTGCACTGGGGGATGGTCTGAGTAAAAGCAGTAAAAACCTAGGCTTGCCAATGTCTGCAGTGGGATCACACCTGGGTTGTTTTATGTTACACTAGGAGGGAACACCCAGCTGTATGAAGGATTTGGCATACAGATCCTCATAAAGATTTGATGATACAGGATGACTTAAGTGAAGCTCCCACAGAGTTCAAAGAGTGCTGAGTTCGAGGTGGCTCCAGATTGGTCTCTAATTATTTAGCTGAGGCCGCTGCTCAGCCCCCTTCAGCTGAGTCCTGATGCTGTACCAGGAGTCCTGAGACACAGCACAAAAACTCTTGCTGCATTAGATTGCCCTGGAGAGACTCCTTAGTCCCTGTATTTGGTAATCATGAAACAAGTGAGCTGGCAATGGGTCTGCTCTGTATTCATCTCTGCTTAAACTGGCCTAAGTGAAGCAATACCTGGATCTAATAAACCACAGAGATGTCGCTCTGTGAAGGCTCTTTCCAGAAAGAGATGATGTGAAGTGCAATGCAGCAGGCTCGTGCCTAAGCCTCATGGAGGAGACCCAAATTAAATCATATCTCCAGAAGCTGCTGTTCCCTAGATACCAATATGAAAATAATCCATTTCTAAAGATAAATTCTCCTCATAGATCAAAAGTAGAGTACATCAAATGCTGAAAGAAGGAAAAAACAGTAGCTGCAGGGATGGTTTCAGAAATTTCAGAGTGTGTAGAGGAAACCCAGAGCTGTTAGCATATTTTTTTTTACGTTTTTGACAGCGAGTAAATGTTCTGTGGCAGACGAATCTGCAGGAAATAAAATTTTATGATGTGCTGTAACCATACTGGTTATGTATCTATACACTACTGGCAGGCTATCAAAAGACACACATTTTCAGTGTTTCTGAATGTGACTTGAAAGCAGCTTGACTTCTGTAATCATAAACACTGACAAGTGTACTCTGCCTGCATAGACCAGATGATGTCTCTCCTCATATTAGCATGGTGGTGGTGTACAAGCAGTCCAGTGAGATCAAAATTAACTGAGAAGCAAAGGGAATTTTCTATCTTGCCTAAATATTGGTCATAAACCAATTTGCCTAAAAAAGGAAACTGCAACTCTTTCTGTTTTCTATCCTATTGAGTTACTGCTCAAGATAACAGTAACTAGTACTGGCAATTATTCCTTTTTCATTCTTAGTAATATGAAACCAAACTCTCTTTTCATTTATCCTAAGATAATACCTAATGGAGGGGTACTACTGACCATGAAAACAATGATAGCTAATTGCAGACATAAAATACACTTCATGTGTGTATATTTTTTAAGAGCTCTGATGAATCTATATGGTACACAGCTGTACTGTATCCTCTCCAGGCCAGTACTGCCACACAGAAGCACATAACCCAGGTATAAGCATATCCTTCAAAAACACCTCCTCTTTTCAGCTCCTCTTCCTACCTTCTAGACATTATGCATGTGTATGCAAGCTCAGTTGAAAACCAGGAGTAATTAATGATTTCATTATCTGTTTGTATGGAAAGGTGGTAGTTACCATAATGAGTGCATGATGAGAAATAATAACGAGCACACAACTTACCAAAACCCATTGGGCTTTGCTCTTCTACAAAGGTTGTAAAATACATTGGTGTATGTGTACCTAATTACTACACTGAAGGACAGAATTGAAAGTGGGTGAAATTAAATGTAAACAATTTGGTTCTAACGCTGTTGTCAGGACCTTCATCATTAATGTGAAATTTCCTTGTTCTGGCCTGGTCTGATGAAAAGCTGTTCTGTCGGTGTCACATGCAAAAATTGCTCTGTGTAGCAGCCTGAGGGTCATTGATAAAAGGAGACGAAAAAAGCAATACAAAGCTGAAAAATTAACTATTGTATTGAAAATATGCTTTATACTATACTAGGCTGAGGTAGAACAAAATTAAATCCCCAGGGGAAAGCCACAAAGTACAATAATATGGAGTAAATTAAAGGAAAATACACAGCTTAATGGAAATGACCACTCAATCAAAGGATTTGACCATGGTCCATGGTTCTGGTGTTTTACTTTCAGGCATTTGGACTTTCACATTTTTAGTCTACGCTCTTTATTTTGCTCTTAATGTAAAAATGTGTCAGGTAATCCTCTCTAATGCTTGCAAATCAAGGAAAGTTTTGAAGATGAAAGTAGAGCTCTTCCCGGGTAGCTTTTGTCTAAGTGTTCTTAGCAGTAGAGGTTCTTAGCTATAATATACTGCCCATGAATCAAAGAGAATAATTTCACTGCAACCAGAGGAAAGGCTTGTGGATGTCTGTTATTTAAGAGGCAACAAATAATGGATGGTGTGGAAAATATTGAATGTTAAATGCTCTCTTGTTGCTGACTTACAGAATGCTTTAATGTTACTAGATGTTTGATAGTACTAAAACTAAGAAAAAAGGATCACGAGGATATTCCAGAGTTAAGGAAAGAATAGACTGCAGGATATTTTAAAGAAATCAGAGGTCAACAAAAAATGTCAAGAACAACAAAAAATGAACTTGCAGCAGAGCCCCCAAGGAAGTAGCTGAGGTTTCTTGAAGGGCAAAAGAGACAAAGTAGAGAAAAGTCCATCTAGCATCTATATTTAAAAGGAATTGACTACTTCCTTGTATCGTGCATCTTGCCACCTGGCTTGAATATCTAAAAAGATATCAAAATATTAAATAGCAGCATTGCAAGCATCAGGAGACTTACAACATTATGGGAACACCCTAGAGTGATGCCAGATAGGATAAGCCCAGTCTAATTTACAAGCAAACTGGTTTAATGGTGGGAGGCCTTAGAGGAGACATATGTTGATACTGCCCCAAACTCATGAAAAATAAACTAGCAAAGCTAATACAAATCAGATGACTGTTCAGCAGTCATCCCCCAAAAATGGTTCAGAAAATGTTTGCTTTCTTTGTCAATGTTGCAGTCCTGGTGTCATAGAGGGGTCAGCACACAAAGAAAGTTTCTGCTGCTCGCCAGAGTGACAACACTGCATTCAGTGCACCACTGACCCCCAGAGCACAGACCTCCTGGCTGGGTTTGCAGGTACATAATCCCCTCCCTCAGATTTCCCTCCAGCTCCCTGCTTTGGGATCTCTGCCTTGCCATGGGCAGGGTTTGCAGGGAGCAGTGTTCTCTCCCAGCACCACTGACAAAAAGCCAAACTTAGGATTGCATCACGCTCCCTGTGCCACATCCTCAGGGGCACAGGCAGATCTGTGGGCTCCTGTGGCTGTGGGAATGAAGCCTGCCTCAGTGGAAAGCCTAATCTCCACGGTGGAAACCTAGGGAAGGGCTTGTTGGGATCATTACTGGAAAATTTCTCCGCCACTGATACTGAAAACAGCTCGATGAAAATAAACACAGTGCTTTTCAGAGAGAAAAATATAGAGTGCACCAAGACATTCAGTGTACCAATTTTCAGCATGCTTTCTGCATAATTAGCACACTATTAGAAAAAATAACTAGAAGGCACATTTAGAAATATTTTTTGCTTGGGGCTCTTCAGTATACAAAGCTGAAATACCATGACAGATTTTAAACATCAACTGCTATTTATACTGGTACTAAAAAACCTCCTGATGTGAATTTTTCTTTCAGGTTCTCAGCTTAAACCTCAACTACACACTCTCCCCATGATATACGTGTGGATGTGTAGCATTAACTTAGTCAGAAATGCTGTGTTTAGCCTTTCCTCAAAGTCAAGTCAAAATCTACCATGAAAAACTCTGTGCAGTTGAATGCATTAGTATTCCATAGGTGAAGTCAGTATATACCTGTACACTGACTTCTATTTTGAATCAATTTTATAGCCTTAAATGATTAGTGCCTGAAATAAATGATTGAGCATGCCTTGAGAGAAAATGTGTGATGCATAAAAAGATGATAAATGCTTTGTTTTGTAGAGAGACCTGGAGCAGATCTGTCTTGTTAAAAAAAAAATGCTAGTGTCGATGAGGTAAAAATCTGAATTTTCATTTTCAATTAACAGATTTGCTAAGACAGTTTTCCTGGAGTGTTTAAAATCTTTGCTAGCATAGTGGTATATCTTGTACCTCCTGTCCGCTCCTCCTTTTATCTGTAAAAAGTTGCATGTGTACACTGGGGCTGCTCACTTTTAACAAAAACTTATGACAAATGTTCCCTGATGAAAAGGGACTACATTGACTTATCCATGGCCAACTCTTGCACTGTAAAATCATTCCACTCACCTGTGATTTGAAAAAATGACCTAGGAATGGATCTGAAATCCTTAGGAGTGCTATTAGATAATGTATATGTGGCAGGACAGACAATAACATCCCCTCAAACCCAGCACTGGTTTTAAGCATGTATTTCTTGTGAGGCCTCAGCAGTATTGTATAATTAATACATACAGAAATTTCTCTCCTAAGTCTGTGGGAAATAAAACCATTTAATTGGAAAAAGATCACCTTTTTAGACTCGCTGAGCGGAACCTGAGGACAACAGCATCTCCTGCCTCCTTTGGAATGGAAAATATTTCCACCTTTTGTTTGTAACAGCCCTTATTTGTCTGGATGTTCATATGATTATATATATTGTTGAAAAAGCACAGGCTTTATAAGATCCTTGTGTAGGGGAACATAAAAGTGTCCAACCACCTTACAGTGTGGCTGGAGTAGCATTAGACAGCTTTCCTACTCCTGACAAGCTGGCCCAGTGACTCCAAAGACTGTGTAGACAGATAGAAAAGGAAATTTCAAACAAATTAAATAAAAAAACCTTACTATTTTGGAATTACTTCTTTAAAAAAATTTATTTAATTAATAGTAGAGCACTTCTTACCGCTTTCTGCAAAATTGACACCCTATTGAAGAAAACAACTTTATAAATCTTGGATCCTTCCATGTGGGGGCCTTATGATTTTATCTTCCAGGGTTTCAGACCACTGCAGTTCATTAAAGACAAGGTATTCCCATGGAGGATGAATCTGCTTGAACTTGGCATTCTGTCAGTAAGAATGGGGTATTTCCAGGGGCTTCCATCACTGGTGTGCTGCCAACCCAGCCCCTGGAGCACAGACCCCCTGCATGGGGCTCCTGCCCTACAGCAAAGCAGCTGGGACAAAAACATGCTTTTTATTTTTGTCAAAACCATAATATGCACGGGCCATATTTGGAAGGTGCACATGCCAAGGCCCAGGGACACCAGCAGAAGACATGCATGGTTGACAAATGCTGCAAGATGTAGCCTTGAATGCAACAAATCTCCCATTTGTAATTTTCCTTAAAAATCATGCACCTGAAGCTCATCCTCTCTCTTTCTTACTAAAGCAGGTGTTTTGTGTAAAGCACAAATTAATTCACTCCTTGTTAATAATTTTCAAAGGACTTTGCCTTTCCTGTAAAAGCAAATCCTATACTTTATCCACTTAGACTACCATGATACTTGCAGCCTTTCACATATGCTGTTAGCTGCTCATTTATCTTGCACTAGTGATAGTCTTTTAGCTGACCTGTGCTGTGACTTTAGCTGAATAGAATGCAAAACAGGAGCTGATAAAGAGCATTTTTACATCTGAAGGTCATAAATATTGAACAGATTCCCTGTCATGCTTGTAAAGAAGAGTGTCACACCTCTTTTGGTTTTGCAGTTAATCTCTGAAAAGCAAAGGCCTAGCAGGAGTACTGGGGTATATATAGAATACTTCTTCACACTTCTACAGGAGTACAGAACCACTCTTATAAATTTAATAATAAATACAAACAGTTTGTGCTTCAAAATGGTACATTAATGCAGTGCTAGCACTGTAATATCAGACACTCAAAATCAGAATATTTTAGAAGGTTGGGCTGTTCTAATTGTAATGTGGCTAAACTGCATATTCCAGATTATATATGGCATATTTCAATTAAAAAAACTTACATTTTAAAATCCACTTTTTCAATATGTGAAGCTTATGTTAATGAGGAGTGAGTGACAAAGGCAGATTTGAAGGTGATCTCTTCAGTGGTTATATAAATAAATAACCAGTTCTCTCCTCAGAGGTAATTAGCTTACTGTTTAAATAATCCCGAACTCTGAACCACAGTTTTTTATTTTTCCAAATGAGGTTAAATATATAGGGTTTTAAAAATTTTTTAAAACAGGTAGACATGGGGAATTTAGAGAGCATGAGCAACTCCACAGCCTTCCTTGTCAAAGTGTCCACTGGGAAATAGCAAAGGCTGAGGGATAATTCATACTTTTTGTTTGAGACTAACACTGAAAATTCCATGTCAAATTGATTTGTTTCATGGGTACTTTGCTGTTATCAGTTATGTGGACTTATTAAAATGTGTGAGGTATCTTTACTTCTCTCCACACTAAAAGCAGCACTAATTAATGCTTCAGTTCAGACCTATTTTGAGGAGTTGGGCATCAACATTTTGTGATCCTCATGTAGTCTTTAAACAACATGCCATGGTCAGGGTTAGCCTTGACACCCAGTTTTAAAAACCAAATTGAATCTTCATACTGACTCAGTGTGGGCTTTGAGGAATTTACCTGGGGAAATGTGGGCATGTGAGAGATGTGACTGAGCACAGACATTTTGTCCCTGTGTGTGCACTGTATTTTTGTATCTCTTTTGGAGGCTGAATTCAGCACGATTTTAAAGATACTATTTACTTTAACTGCTACTTACTGCATTATCTAAGTACATCATGTTTAGATTTCACTTTTTAAGAAGTGCATGCTTTGTTGTAGATGGAAAAGTGGAATAGTTGGAGACTATTGAACTCTTATCTGTTTCATCTGCTAAAGAGCTTTAATTAAAATAGGGATCTCATTAGCAGAGACGTTAATCTATAATTTATTGTTTCATTTTTCCAAATGATTCCTAAAGCATAACAACTTATCATTCATGCAACATGTCCAAACAATTGATAAAACCTGTCTGTAGTCAGACACAGGTTGAGTTTTTTAACAGACTTATCAAAAGTCTTTGACATTTTAAAAAATTTCTGCCTGTTACAAAGAGTAACATTCTTCCCCATTAGAGTGACTTTTTCGTCAATGGCAATGATTGATAGAGAGAGTCTATTCCTGCTGGAAAATAACCCCATTCACATTCTGCATCTAAATAAGACACTGGAGTCTTACTTGTACAGATGTATGTTTTTGCCCACTCTGCACAGACAATACAGCACAAGTGTTGATCCACAGCTGTGGAAGTTTGCTTGCTCTGCCTGTCTGAGCTGCAGCTCACTTCTGCATCCACACAGTTTGCACTCCTGAATTTTAGGCAGCCACTCTGCACATTGTGGTGCAATTGGGTAGTCATATCAATTTAACAGTAACCAAAATCTCTCTCATATCTCTATAAGGGTGTGCCATATCTTGGCCTCAGAATATTCATCAGCTAAGGGTTTTTTTTCATGCTGAGGATATCATTTATTCCACTCCCAGAAACACCAACCATCCAGACAAATATGGACTTTCTCATTCTTGAAGCTTGCAGAAGAAATAAGTGATGGAAATATAACTGAACTTCTAAGTGCTTCTCTTTTTCCTCAGTAGGAACAAATTCAATAACTTTAATGGGCTATAAAAACATATTTTGCTATTCAGTGAGAAACAAACTTCAGTTTAGTTACCTGCGCCAGACTGTTCTAATGCACATCTTGTCCAATGTCATCTAAGCCTCATGAAGCTAAAGGATCGCTGTCATTGAGGACCATTCATCCTTCATTTGATGAACAATACAAAACCAAGCAAAACCACAAGCCTTTTGTGTTTCTGAGACCAACGTTAAGTGTTTGAGGTTCCTGAGACAAAAGGAAAATTGGAACCCTGATGATGAGGTTAAACTTGAGGAGTTGTGAAGACCTGGAAAATACTGTGGGGCCAGGGCTTTTAGAAGGCCACTCCTCAGCTGGCAAAATACACGGGGCTTGTTGGAATTCTAGGCCAATTTTCCAGCAGAGAGGTTTAAAAGTCATGCCATGGAAGTCATGGGTACGACATGGATTTTTCTTGTCAGAAACTTCCGAACTGAACTCCCTGTTTTCCAGCTTCTCACGTTCTGTGCCCAGGGCTGAGCCCTTGAAGGCAATGTCTGCCACTGACTCCAGCAGATGGAGGAAGATGGTCCTCACACATTTTGTGTCTGGCTGCCAGCCTGAAAGGGCAAGTAGAAAATGAGCCATGAGGGCTGGCCTGAAAGGTTCACTCAGTTGTTGCTTCAAGAACAAATCTTTGCCTTTAAATGTACTAAGGGGTTAAGAGGGAAGTGAAAATTATTCTTTCAGTAAAGGGAAATGGCTAAACAGTTTTAGCTGAAACCTGCTAAAAGCCATTTGCCCCTGGGCAGCCACAAAGCAGGAAAATATCACCAGGGAAGGAGAATATTTCAAAAAGTTATCTGAATGAAAGAAACAGAAAGTTATAATGGCACTCCTGACTTAACCTTACCAGCTACTGCTACTGGAGCTTACTATAATACTGTATCTTATCTGACCCAAATCCTAAGCCAAATAATTTTGTTCTCTGTTCCTTTATATTTTGCTGCTGGGTACAGATAAAATTGAGCATGTTTCATTCAAAGAATATTAGTGTCTAGATACTGATTGTTCATCCACTCATAGATACAAAAGAAATAGTAAAGGGTATTTGCTTCAACATAATGACTTCATCAAACAAATGGAACACAAGTAGCTCAGTATTGTAGAAACAAAAAGAGTTTTCATAAACTGAAGAACAGGAGGATAGAGATGAGTATTCCACTTTCATGGAACAAAACTGGTGATAACTTTGATAAACAGCATCATAAAAGAAAGCTGGGTCTTATTAAAATGCATCTTGTCTCTGTAATTTTGCAAAAGATGGTGTAAATCTTTGGAGCTATTTTGCTTATATCCTTAAAAATAAAAGGACTCTTAATTCATAATTTATAAGCACAGCCACTCCAGTGAGCATTCCTGCAGGCTACTCTGACTACCTTAGCAACCACCAGAGAATGCTAAGCAGAATCAGCAGTGACCTTTCTGGACATAAATAGGTTTTTTCTCATATCACTTGATAATTCTTTTCTTTGGACCGTTAAGTCCTTTTTCCTCTACTACCCAGGATGTTAGCTGGTCATCCCCACACTGTTGCAAAGATGCAAAGAGAGGAAATAAGACCGAGACAACTTCACTGCTCCGTGCTGACAGGGCAGAGGCAGCTTGTATCGATCGCCACATCTAACTGGTAATAGGAATGTAAACTCAGCCTTGTGCTGCTTTCCATCAAAGCAGTGCAAGTCAAGCTTTCCTTTTGCACAGGCCTGCATTCATTTCTCCAGTTGTCAATATGTCCTGATAGAGCTTTTAGAGACTTATCAATATTTAACTGCACTTCTATTGACTCAGCAATTACACGGTAATTGATTTAAGATTGATTATCATCATGTTAACATTTTAATGGTCAAAGAGTAATATAACTAACTGAACATGATATTATTTTAGGCTTTTATTACCTTTCTCCGTGTGTATTATTGTTCCTTGTCACCAGATTTTAAGTTTTACTTAATGTTGTATTGTTCACCAAAAATAACTGACAATATTGTTTATAGATCTACTCTTTGCCAGAATTGATTCTTATTTTTACAGCATAATCTTTTTATTATAATTAAAACATTCAAGTGGATCTCTTCAGAATATCTTGTTACTAGTTAAAACATATGAAAAGTGTGAGCACTGGCAAACAATCAATTAATCCCCTGTGCCACACATGAGGCAGTTAGCTAAAGGATAAGACAACTAAGTTATTTTATCAACTGCAGTGCTGTATCCAAGAGCTGGGTTTGATGAATGATGCTTTTCATTAATCAGTTTTATTGATTTCCTGCATGGAGAGCTCTGAGACCAAGCTGGATCTACAGCAGGTTTGAGCTCTGCCAGCTGTGGAGATATAAATATCAGCCAAGAAAAATATCCAAAAAATAAAACCAGGAATGTGGAAAGATGGAATTTTTTCCCAGTACAAGTGATTAATTCAGTCCTATTGGAGTTGCTAACTCTTTGCGAGGTGTAGTGAAGGTTGTGTGTGATCTGCTGTGTACAAGAGCAGTGGGATGTGAGGGCAGCACCAGCTGCAGCCAGGACCAGGTTGGGATTTTACCTGTTAGACAGGGGACAGGTAAAATCACAGATACAGGGCTATTTTGGGGGGGTTTTTTTGATTTTTTTTCCCCCCCCCTGCAACAGCTAGTTAAATAACTAGAAGTACAACAGAAAAAAATGACAAATTAGATTACAAGCATTCAGAGACTGTCGCAATAAACCATTTTCCACCCAGTCTTTTCTGAGACGACCAGAGATTAATGTAAGAAAATCTAACACTATATTTTTAGCTGTCTTTTGTCATGACTTACCATGCTGGGGCACTTTCCAAGAAGCCACTTCTGAAGTCTTTCTGAAGATACAGAGGCCAGTTGCTGTCATAAATAGACCTTGGGAGACTGAGTCTTAGATCTGGGCCTTAATCAAAGGGAAGAAAGAGTAAAGGAATCTTCAAAGGATGCCTCACTATGCAAACGAAGAGGTCTGTGAGCTGTTTCATTGCAGAGCCTACTTGTTCACTGGTGACAACTGAAAAAGGATATTTTCTGCAATGAAGTGGACAGGTTTGAAGTTTGTAAAAGTTTGTGAATCCTGCTTTAAAAAGCTATCAGAAAGCTGCCACTTGCTGGGCTGCTACATCAAAGATGGCAAACCTTACTCTTCAGCCCTGCCATTGTAGGATTTGGTCAGACTTGTGACTATTTATGGGTGTATATTTGTGATGTTTTTCCTGTTCCTCATCAGCCATTGGAAGTTTTATAACTTTCAGGCATGAGCAGTCCTGTAGACATCCTTTCACAGGATCACAGAACTGTTAGGGTTGGAGGGACCTCTGGGGATCATCTAGTCCAACGCCCTGCCAAGGCAGGGTCTCCTGGAGCAGGTGACACAGGAACATGTCCAGGTAGAACTGGAATGTCTCCAGAGAGGAGGACTCCATGACCTCCCTGGGCAGCTGTTCCAGTGCTCTGCCACACTCAGAGGAAAGTTGTTCTTCCTCATGTTGAGGTGAAACTTCTTGTGTTTTAGTTTATGACCATGACCACTACTCAGAATTTTATCTTATCTGTGTTAGAAGGAATGGAAGCTCTTCTAATGAAAAGGAATTTTATGTGTACTCCTTTTTTTTTTTCTTTCCTTCCTTTCAGCTATTTCCTCCTTCTTCCCAAAGCTGGGGTTCAGTCCAATGTGGTATTTAGGTTGGCATGGGTAAAAATAAAATAGAAGGAAGTCCTTTAATATTCATACAGGTAGTTTAACTGGCATGTGGTGAGAAAAATAAATCATCAGAACCTTCACTAAATAACTAAAGTTGATTCTATTGTGTACAAGGATATGTGGTTTCACCACACCCACCTTGTGGTGTCATTTCAGCAGAGCAGCTCAGACCTAGCATGGTAATTAACACTTGTCATAATGGACAGTAATATGGTAAATGTGGCTTCAGGATTCCTCCTGCATGTGTCCAGCACAAAAGACCTGAAACGTATGTTAACTTCTCATCAATCAGTGAATGGCAGAACATGGAGCTTCTCCCAGCTGCAGAATGGGATCTGATCCAAAACCATGTGGTGATCTTTGTGATCTTGCCCAGGTTTGTATTAGGAGCTGTGGTACTAAACTTTAACTTGAGCCAAGTGACAAAACACCATCATTATCAAATAATGTGAGAGGTTTCATGAGTGCAGGGAAGCTGGAAAGGCAACAGAAAGCTTTCTTAAAGAATCCAGGGAATTTTTCCTAAAGGTTTGCTAAACCTATTTTTTTAAAAATATTGGTTGAATCACTATAGAAAGAGCCTCCTACTAAGGCCACATTTTGTAAAAAAAAAAAAATAGACATTCTTACAGGACTGAAAAAAATAAGTCCTCCTCCCCCAGAAATAATCACTGTTAGGAAGCTGGTTTTGAAATTAATTTCATTTCTGTCTTGCATCTAGACAGACATTAGATGTTCATAAACACCCAGGAAACCCTTTTGTTCTGACCTTGTTGCAATTTTTAACTACGTTGCACAGTTTGTACATGACTAAACCAGGCCTAGGCCTGCATGATTATTTGACTCCCCTCATTTGCTGGAAGTAAATTAGGACAGTCATAAAAAGTCAGTGTGCTGCCTCAGAAAATGTTTCTGTGCTCAGGATTCCTCTGCATTCAGTCAATTTGGATAAGGAATTTCAGGTGAAAAAGTTGATTCCTACTCAGTTAAACTACTGATGGGGAAATAAATAAAACATTTTAAAAGGGCAAGCCTATCCACATGCCTACACCTAATTTTAGAACTTCATGTTTTATTTAAAATTCTTATTCATAGGTAGAAAATACTGAATTTCACATTAAATACTTCATTTTAATTAACATATTATACCAGAGGAAAATCTCAAACAAACACACTGCCAGAAAAAGAAAAAGAAAAAGAAAAAGAAAAAGAAAAAGAAAAAGAAAAAGAAAAAGAAAAAGAAAAAGAAAAAGAAAAAGAAAAAGAAAAAGAAAAAGAAAAAGAACCAAGAAGAAACCTCACATGACAGAGTTTTAACTCAGTTTTTAGAGTATTCTTTTTGAACTGTCCTAAATTTTTAGAGCCATTGGGTTTCATAGTTTTATTTGAAAGTGGTAGAGGCTTCAGCAGCTTCAAATTCCTCGAAATTATATCTGAGATATCTCAAAATATATATCTGGGGTTACTTGTCCCTGAGGAAAAAATGGTCCTTAAGTTCTGGATCCTTGTTTGCTCTGTTCATCCAGGGGCTCCTTGTTTCTCTCCTGACATCCACAGCAGGCCTCAAGGAATGCATTTCATTTATTTGTTTGCTTCTTTGTTTGCTTGTTTGTTTCTCACGAGCTTTGGGTGAGATTCAGCTGTTCTCCTTGGCTGACAGTCAGAGCCCAAAGGAAGAGTGTTGAGCTTCCATAGTTCTTGTCTTCTCTCGGACATCTGCAGAGCCCAGGCAGGAATTCTGTCCAGCCTTTGATCCATCTCTTCTCATGCTGCTTCTTCCCACCTTTGTGCAAACTCTAGGTGGATTCCTCAATGGATTCTGTGATTATTGGCTATTGCCAGAGATGGCAATAATATTCAATACTTCCCTTTTAAGGAGATTATTAATGAGCTTAGTGTTTGAAATCATAAAATTCTGATACATGATATACATCTCTTGTGGTTACAATTTTGCCCATTATATTTTTTTTAAAAAATGATCAGTGCTTTGATTCTATTTAGCTTTTTTATAATGACTTTTTATTAAAAAAAAATCCTTTAAATGGAAAGGTAACACTGTAAAAAGGTTATTTATCTGTTCTAGTTGGTCAAGAGAAACTTGGGCCTGCAGCTACACAAACACCTGTGTCAGACTGAGTCTTATATGTGACCCTTATTATAATGTGGCTCTGTGGAGGTAACAGTATTCAAAAAACTTGAGAGACAAGGCAGTAGGGGCAGGACTGAACTTTTGCAATGTCTCTCCTACTTTAGGTTCATGTCTTTTGGGAAAAGATTAAAAGAAAAAGGAAAAACCTTTAGATATCATTTATTATATGTCGACATTCCATGGCTCCAAACGTAGCCTAAACCCAATTCCTTCACTTCTGTTTAACAGGAGGTCCAGAAGCAGTTGTTTTGCATGACTAATTACACTGTTACAGCTACTCTTGTAATTAGTATGGAAGGTAGACATGTTAGATTTAGGGGAGAAAAAATGTACAAAAGATTAATTGCAGTCTATTAAAATTCTAAATTCATCATCACTGGAAATTTTCGTCATTTTACACCAGAGCGGAAAAATTTCATTGCATTCATGAAATTAATCCAGTATGTGCTAATCTGCCATGCCAACCTCGTTCCAACTTGAGGGCCCAAATATATTATGAAGCATAATTACTCCAGAGCTAAAATCTTAAGGAAGGCTTTGAGGGCAGTGTCTGTGAAACACAAATTGAAACTGCCATGGTTCACGTATAAACAGAGAACTTAATCTCCTAGAACCCGTAAAAGCAAGACCTTCTTAAATTGCCCCAGGTATCAAAATAGAAGTGTTATTGGAATGTCTATATTTCATAATGGTTTTGAACACTGCTCATTTTAAAATGGATTGATAGACCTCCAAAGTGAAGATTACCATGCTTTAAATTAAGTAGTTTTAATGTCTTTTATATTGGCAATCAATTGCCACAGTAGAATTATTTTTTTAACATAATTATGTCTGCAAACATGCAGTATTACATAGATTATTATGAGTCTACATATCTCTTTTTTCTGTTCAGTTCTGTATCATAGAATATAAAAGATTTTTAATAATGTATTGTCAGATGCTGAGGAGTCATAGAAGAAATGGTCTTTCTTCATTAGCCTTTTTCAGGATAGCAGTGTGACTTCTGAGAATACCACTCAGAGCCATTTAAATCAGTACATCATTTCTTTCTTTAAAATAATCATTGAAGCCTTCTTTCAAAAAAGTAACCTGATGAAGACAAGTGGGGTCAAAGCTGACAAAAACAAATTGTTCTTCACTACTGAAAATCCCATTTGGTAATGAAAAGTTCAGTTCAAACCAGGATTTCTGTTCTGAGCTTTGAGAAACTTTTATTTGCTTAGTACAAGTGAACAGAGGTTAAGTGCAAAACAAACCTCTTCTGCCCTTCTTGTCTGACTGAAACATCCAAAAAAAATAAAGGCAACAGAAAATCCCTGGCACTAACACTTCTTTACTTTTCTATAATATCCATAGCTTAATTTATCCTAAAATTATTATGGCTTGATGATCAGCTAACTAGGAACACTCATCATAATTTTCACTGGCTGTTTGCAAAACATTACATCTGGGTAATTTAATGCAAGTTACTTTTGTGCACGCTTAAAATAAAACACACAGACAACATAAGCAGATGAGACATCTCATTCCCTGGTAGCTGGAAAGAACACTTTGTATCTGACCATGTAACTGCTTATAGGAACAAGCTAAAATCACAGGAAGTGCATAATGCAGAGTCCTGATGTGCTCCAATGCATTACCTTTGTTTCTGTATAAATTGTTCTCTCCCAGTAAAGCTTCCCCCACATTTTTTCCATTCGTTGATAGATGATGGTTGAAATATTTTCTTCTATTTCATATGCATAAAATTACATGATGAGTCATTTTTATAAGCTTAAGTTTACTGTTAGGGTTTACCCTGTGTGACCCATGACCTGATGGGCCTTATGTGCACTTAAGAAATGAGTGGAGAATATTAAATATTCTGAAATCATTAGAATGGCTTTGCTATTTGTCTCAGTGTAGATGCTGTCCAGTCATCTAATAATGACAAACATTTTAGCAATGAAATGGCTGAAAAATGGGGATGTCTGCCATTGTCCAGGGAGTGACTCATATCCAGGATAATACCTCAGAAAGCATTTTGGTATCTTGCCGGCCACAACCATTAGGGCATAGTATTTCTTTCCTCCTAATGCCATTCCTTCTACCTCCATTCTGGACCAGGATTAATTTCTCCAACTCTGTCTTCTCTGATGTCCTGAACCCCTTCTCCACCACTCTCTAATTGGTAATTCACAGTGTCCCCATTCTAGCTTGGGAAGAAAAACAACATTCATTACTTGCATTCACATTCCAGCTAAGTCATTAAGCTCTGTGTTCCATCACAAGGTTGCCCAAGGGATGGTCTCTGGACACAAGGCTCCTCCTTAAACTGGTGGTGACTAGAGATGGGCAGAAAGGGAAAAAAAGAGGGGCCAGCAGTGTCTTAAAGAGGTAAGGTAACATTGAGAGAAGGAGGACAAAGGAGAAGTGAAAGAGAAGACTGGTTAGTGGACAGAAACCATGAAAGAAGAGGGGTCAAAAAGGTGAGGGAGATAGTGATGACAGAGACTAGATTTTTTTTTAAAGCATAGAATAAAAAAAGCACATTGAGTAGGAAATTTTAAAAATAAATGTTTAGTACCAATATTTTTACAAATATGTCCAAATGTAAAAGGAGAACTCTCTGCAACAGGGACTATTTTTGGTTCGGTAGAGCCAAAACAAGCTGCAGGTGCTATAATATTAAACCAAATGAAAAAAAAATCACTGTTACTCATTAAGGAGTATGATATAAGGACATCCTGAACATTTGTCATTTCTACAGTGATTCACTGTTCTGTAAATTTGGTTTTTATGTCTGTATAAAACAAAATCCTGAAATTTTCAGTTTGCAAAATAAGAATTTTATCAATTCAGAAGAAATAGATGCTGGTGTATGGGAAACCAAGCTGGGAAACACAGATTTAAAGGACTGTGAAAGTTCTAAGTAGAAACATCTTTTGATCTTTGAAGTTTTGCTCCTCTGTCAACATCATCCATAACTTTCACTGTCATTTCTATTCTGAAATATCTGGCTAAGTCATAAAAACAAATAATAGAGATCCTATTCAAAGGTTACTTTAATCACGGATATTGACCCAACAGTAAAACAAAGATGGAAAGGTTTTTTAGGAATATATTTACAATCTCAGGGTTTTCCTTCTCCCAGTAGCCATAGGATTTGCTACAGGAAAGGGAATTCAACAGATCACTCTGCCTTGGAGAGGCCATAACCAAATCAGCCAGGAGTTGTGTTGATTCACATCTGTTTTCTGGCTACTCCAGAGAAGCAGGTATAGTTTTATTTCCCTTGATTATCTGAGGCTGCAGTGAAAAAAAACATACTTTTTTCCCTTCAAAGGCTAGAAAGAAATGAAACATTTTTTCCAAGCAAATTTGGAAAGCTAGTTCTGTCATCACTGTTCACTGACCCTTCATTTCAAAGCTCTCTGCATTTGCACTCCATTTTTGCATTGTCTAAACACATCCCAGTGAACTGAAACTGGTTCAAGGGAGCTAAAACTCATGTATTATTTACATTAGTTTTTTGCTTGAAAAAACCTTGACCAACAAAAGTTTAAAATGACCACGTGTTTCTTTACATTTACACAGAAAAAAAAAAGAGATTGTAAGTACTGGAAAATAACTTGTAAATACACTTGATCCAAAACCCATTCAGTCTCTGAGTTTTTCTGTTACAGTCGAATAGGTTCTCAAACAACCTTCCTAAAATTATGCCTTTATCACAAATGTTTTAATGTTTACACAGGAACTGACTCTACAAGTTAAAAGAGCTCAGTCTCCAAGTGTTTATCCAGTGTTTGCATTGCTTTCCCAATGCTTATGATAAATAACAGCTTCACTAAAGCAGGGCTTATTTCCTTCAAGTGTCTGTAGGCAGCTGTCATGTACCCACTGAGTTTCTGCACAGTTGATCTCCTGTTATTACCCTTCTAAACATTCTTTAAAAGTCAAATGACACTACTTCCCTTTGCTGCAGTGTTTTCCTGTGCCTGGTGATGAATGTGATGTTCTCTGTGAGGTCAGTCAGAGGCACAGGACAGGAGCTGAAGGAGCAATGCTTCCACCCAGCTCTTCCAGAAGGGAGAAGCCAATGGAGGAAAGTAGAGAAGACTGACAAGACTGGTGTGATTGTGTCTCCACTCACCAAGGAGAATCAGTACGTCAAGCCTGGAATAGATAATTATGAACCCTTTTGTGGAACTGGACAGTAAATTAGGCTGTGATGTGCTCAGAAGAGAGTAATGACAATAATTCTGCTCCTTTCCTTGATTCTGCTCCTTAATCCTGGCAATGAGAGTGTTCTGCAGGCCCTCCTCCAACAGACTGGATTTCACATTTCCCATTATAGTCCCCTGAAGAAAATGTATAGGCAGTAGCACTGTTCCTAAATCCTTAGGGAATCGAACACTTGGAGTCAAGTGCAACTAGAGCATGATTATATAAATCTTGTAAGAATAGACTTTAATTCTCTGGAAGAAAAAATAGACATTCTTTAATTACTTTTGCTCGCCTTTCTTCACTTTAGATTTTGTGTAAATGGTGAATTGCAGATATGATAACGTTATCCTCCTTAGAAAATGATTGTTGGAATCGTAGAAGCAGGGGGTATGGCTGCTCCTTTGAAATTCTCCCCTTAGGACAGAGAAAAAAGTTGGGCTGACTCAGAGATTGTCAGTTTTAGTGTGTTTCATTTTTATCTCAAAGGCAAATTCTTGTTAAATGCTAGGTTCAATACAAGAGCTGAAAACCTGTGACTACAATATGTGAGCTACAGGTACAATCTAAAACTGGAGACAGAAGGAAAACACAGAAGTCTCAAGGCAAAATAATTGCTAAAATTGACAGTTTAACAAAAAGTAAAAAAAAAAATCATTCAAGTGTTCATGACTGTATCTGTGTTCTTTTATTGCTTCACTAATAAGAATAATAGTCATTGAAGCAGATGTCAAAATGACTGAATTAATACGTGGAGGATTAGTGCCAGGTAGATTGAATATGGTGTAGAACACATCTTCTTCCCTGACACACGAAGTACACGATTTCCAGACAGTAAATCTCCTTTTTACTTGTCTGCTCAGGGTCTGACTGTGACTCATCAGATTTGGCTCAGCTGAATTAAGTAAATAACTACAGCAAACAGAACACAAGGTGCAGTAAAAAGTTGGCTAAGGTAGAATGAAACAAAAGCAGCAGAGAGCAGTGTGGTGACCATGATGGGTAAAGGGATCACCACCATTAGGGAGGTGACATAATGGCAGAATTCCACTCCTCAAGGTGACAGAAGAACTTCCCAGCACGAGCCAGCTCTGGGAGCAAACACTGATGTGATTTCCCTCTCGGGCTGCCTCAGAGCCCAGGGGTGCTGCTCAAACAGGGTGTCCTTGCTCCCACTGGAAGCTGCAGAAGCTCATGCTCTAGTTGCATCATGGTGTCTGGCTCTGCTTTTCCTTAATTCCAAAATACTTTTGGCAGCAATTTTCTTTTTTTTTTTCTTGTTTTTTGGAGAAAAATAGAAAATGGCAGAAATGTTCAGATATGGAGCTACACTTAGAGAATCATAAGTTCCATTTGATACTTCAAAGTGCCTTCTTTCATATTAATCTAGGACACAATTTTTAAGGAAGTGACAGAGTCTGTAATCTTATGTAGATATTAAAATAATTGCTTTCTATAGCTGCTTGCATTTTAAGTCAATTCACTCTCTAAAAAGCTACAATGTATTTCAGTGCCATTTTTTTCAGCTACAACATTGTAAAACACAAAAATTCCTTTTTTCAAGTCAGTGCAGACAGAATGCACTGAGTAAGAAAGAATCTGCCAATTTCCTTTCATGTTTGATCTTTGCTTCCTTGATCATTTCAGTAATCTCTATCACTTTGGCTGTCTATGCCTCCACTTGTAGCATTAACCTTGATGTTTTGTAATAGATGTCTCACATGGCCTTTGCTCTTTCCTCTTCTCTCCCTTAATTTCCTTGGCTATCCACACTTGTGGTTTTCTTCTTTTATAGCCTATTTATTTCCCAGTGTAATGTTCTTTCCTTGGACTCCCATTTAATTAAAGCTGTACTGTCAACTTGAAAATCACATTTCCATCTGAAAATGTTGTGTCTTCTCTTGTTACACAAAGCCCCTGAGATGACTCTGGCTAAAACAGAGCGGGCTGGGAGGGTGTGGGGGGTGTGCCTTGCCTTTTGTCATTTCACTTAGCTTGTGTAACATTCCAGCATTATTTCAGTGTCTGGCATTTCTGCTGCCTTAGACAGTTCTGCCACTAGCTGTTTGCAGGAGGAGGAGAGAAATAACCCTCCCAGCCTCCCATCATTTCCCCTGTGGCCTTACAGGAATATGTGAGTCAGGATCAAGTCAGTACTGAATGAATGAAGGTGTATTACTGTGCTGCCCTCAAAGAAAATTAAACTCCAGACCTCTTGCTCCCCACGTTGTTAGGGAAGGACCAGGATGTGTATGGGCAGTTCTGGGATGTTTTCATTAGCGTTTCATGACTTCTGAAAACACAGCCACTGCTGTTTGTCCTCTACTTTTCCCTGCTCTGTTATTATGTACCAATCACAGAGCAAATACGGCCCTCTCAAATAAACCAAATGTCGCATAAAAACTCTTTTTGTTCACAAATTCCCTCCATGTGGAGAGAAATAGCTCCTGCTGCACCAAAACTCTGTATTCTGGGACAGTATCTACTTTTCAAATTTCCAATTTTAAAAACTCACGCAAGAGAGTTTTATAATACTATCTATAACACCGTTGTCATCCCTTACTTCAGCAGATACACTTATACTCGTAGCAAACAAAAGACATTGTGTTGCATGCCTCAAGCCCCTTTGAAAACAGGCACTGAAAATAGTAACAGTAACCTCTATGAGTTATGAATATGGAGATATTTATGTGTTACTGTAAAACAGAGAGACAACACACAGAACAAAATTAGGAAATGTGGCGGTGATTTATATCTTTGAGTAACTTATGGCCTTCATAAATCAGGTGGCTGGAAAGATTGACCACAGTAACACCATAATTGAACTGCCCAAGTTCACAAGGACTATTCATTTTCTTCTTTTCATTTTCTTTTAAGTACTTTGTAATATTGCTGGTGGTGAATGCAGAACGTTAGAGTTGTTGTAACAGTTAAGATCACTTTGCATGGGTAAGGGAAGGAATACAGAATAAGGGGTCATCTCTTTGTATGAAACGAAAAATAGAATTTTCTTAACAGAATTACAGGGGTTCCTTTTAAGGTTTTGTACCACTCAGGATTTTCTTGCTAACACGCTCAGTCATCTAATTTCCTTTCTCTTTTACTCAAAGCTAATGGATTTCAAACATTTTTACACAAGAGGGAGGGAGGGTTTCTGAGATCCCAGTCCACTGCAAACTGCACAGCCATCTTACCCACCGGGTTATCCCACCAAAGGGAAATTTCTCCACACTAATATTATGATTTAAATTGCCTACATCTTTCTGTGGGTAGTCAATTTGAACTATGTTTATCAATATTTTTTGAATAACTGCAATGACAGATTTTGGCAAAAGACCTTTTATCAAAGGAACTTGCACTCTTGCTTCAATATGGAATGTTTTATTCCTCCTGGTAAAAGAATAAATGCTGTCTGGATAGATCTCAGTGATTTCTAAGTGTGGTTTACTCTATATTGAAAAACATTACAGTAAATAGATGTGAACTAAGCTCTGGAAAGCAATGGCTTGCTCAGTGCGTGGGTGGATTTCTTAATAAAGGTTCTGGGTCAGGGTTAGATGTCTGTTTACCAGGGAGGGTTATCAGTCCTTTGCCTCCTGCATTGTCACAGACCCCAGCTTTAGATCAGGGTGTTATTGCCTCTCAGGATTTCTGTTTCTAGTCTGAAAGTACTCAGTCTCAAACACTTAAAAAAAAAAAAAAAAAGTACAAGTGTCTTTCTTGTTTAGTTTAAACACATTTTTATATTTTCTATAAACCGAGTAAGTCAAATTCAATTTTTATATTCATTAAAAATTTTATTCCTGAAATCTAAAATGCAGATGAACATATTAGGTTTTCCTCTTGCTACACAGAGGTGTCCCTTTGAGGGCACCCACCATACCCCAAACCCTGTTTGTGGAACAATGTTTGTGGGAGAACTGTACCTGAACAAATGTTCCATGGACTGCAGTGAGTGTGTGATTCGGAAACCAGAGTTTCCTTCCATCAGATAAGTGGAAACATTAGATACCCTCATGACTGGGAAAAAGAGTCAGATTTTAGTTTCTAGACCACTTTATACAAATATTGTATTTTAACACATTATTTTTTCACAGACACTTATGAGCTGTTCCTCTGATTAAAATGAAAGATATTCAATTAGCTGTAATTAGCTGTTGGGAGAAACACAGTGAAGGCTTTTAAGCCCTACAAAGAGCAACAGTGGCTGAGGAGCTGATTTAAGGAAATGTCAAAATTAGAAAATATGTCTTTTCACATCTAAAAGTCCCTACATTTTATTGTAAAGCTTGAAAGAAAATAATTTTATCCTGAGGGACTTTCAGATCACTGTGATGTCCTCCACAGTCCTGACACTACTTGACTTTCTGCAACTTCTTGGAAAGAATTTACAAAGCAAAGGTTTCATTGGTTGTTTCAAAATCCCTGGGACAGAGCTTTGGTACCAGTACTTCCTGAGATTAATGAAAAATGGTATTTTAAGAATGCTAAAGATTTTTAGTATTTAAATTCTTAGTGAAATCCCATGCAACATTGGTGTTAAAATTCTGACTTTCTTTCCATTGCTGGTAAGAACTCAGACATGGGTTAGCTGGGAAGTGAAACAACTGGAGCAAATAAGAATAATTCCTTTCAGTAGAATAACTATCTGAACAAACAGCATATAATTTTCTTAATAAAGCTCGAAGCAAAAGTGTCTTTTTGGATATCATCTGCTTCTGTATGGTGTCATAAAGATGCCAAAAGCACTTTTCCCACCTGCAGCTGCCAAAGGGTTTGTGCCCTTTTCTCTCCAGGTCCCTCAGAATGGTTATCCACGGCTTTTTGTTCCCAGCTTAAATTACACTGAGCATCTTGTAAGGTTTATTTTCCACTTCCAATTCAGAAGCATTGTAGGCACAGAGCATATTATCATGGGTTAGATAGAATTTATGTACTGTTTCTCTATTCAGTGCAGGTTCTTGGTTTCAGTCTCTTCTTTGGATCTTTCAAATCTGTTCCTCTTGTCATGCTCTGCCCTTGTAACTGAGATGAGCTGAGATAACCCTCTGCAGGTATTTTGGCAGTTTCAAGAAAGACAGTGTCATTGGCAGGGTATAATTCAGCATTTTCTTTTGCTTTTGATCCTTGAAGATTATTGACCTGCAGAATACATAGCTCAGCCTATTAAATACATCTTTTACTTGCTTTCCCAGTGCACTTGAGCAGATAGTGAAGTACGAAGGCAGGGTTATGATTTTGCCTTCAGTCAAATTAAGTGGAATTTAAATCAGGGGAAACTTCACAATTAAAGTTGGCTTGCATAAGGATTAGTTTTGTCCAAGTCCACTAATAGGATTTTAATTTTTGATTGATCTGACTCTTGTTTCGCACAATACAGATGAAAGGAATTTCAGTGAGCTCACTGAACCTTGACAACTGCAAAAAAAAAAAGGACAATTTCTGACTATGTAGCTTAGCCTATTTAACACTAACTGCTGGAAAAAAAGATGCACATGCACATACCCAATTGCATGTGTTCAATTTTTTCATTTCTCATGATAATGTAGAATAGGTAATGTGTTCTCTCTAAAATGCCTGCTACCTTAATGTGTAAGACAGAGCAAAGTAAAATGAGTCTTACCCCTCTCTCATTTCACAAGAAAATTAATTTTGTCTATTGCTTTATATAGATTTGCATGATGGTGACTTGGGTTAAGTAGACTTCTCAGCTTTTCTGTCCAAATTTATCATGGGAACAATTCCTTGTAAGTCTCATTATCATAAGAAAATCCTATTACAATGTGATGGGGGAAAAAAAAACAAACAGAAACATTTCCAACATTTACATGCAAGTCTGCTTTAGTGATCGCATCTTTATGATACCCAGGTGCTCTGCATGTTTCTTTACGAGAATTGAATTAGATGACCTGGAAGTTCAGCATAAATGTTTAAGCTTTACTAGTCCTTGAAAAGCAGAAAAGTGGAGAAGATGTTGCAATACTTGCTAGTGAAACTATTTGGAAATTGAATTAGAGATGCTCTCAGGGCCACATCCCATCCTTATATAATTTACAGAAGCAAGTTATCTCCCTGACCCTCAAACCTCCTGTACAACTGCTTCCTTGCTAAATAAAAACAGCTAGATCATCTACTTTGACAAGCCAAAGCTGGGAATCAATCTTTAAAGCCCAAGTCTAGCAATGTCCCTGGCTTATTCTTGCAGAATCTCCCTTCCTTCTGCAGCTGGAGGTGCTCAGCACTCCCTGGATGATGCTTGCTGTTCGTGTGGACAGTGTCTTCGTGCGTTTGGTCTGTTTGGTGGTGGTTAACAGCCTCTGAAAATTCAAAATGCAAAATTCACTTTGAAGTGGGTTATTTCACAACAAGTTTCCTTGTTAACCTCTCTGCAGTCCCTGACTTAGCAGAAACTTCCAGATAACCCAGGCACTGCCCTTGAACTCCACGGCTGGGAAGGACAGGTTGTCACTGCCATGAG
Organism: Hylia prasina; assembly: GCA_013397195.1. NCBI lineage: Eukaryota > Metazoa > Chordata > Aves > Passeriformes > Sylviidae > Hylia > Hylia prasina. The sequence continues at coordinate 501,534 of VYXD01006830.1, forward strand.
CTCACACTGATACGTCTGGGCTGCCAGTGTGCAGAGCAGATGTGAAATGTGCTGATAAAAGCAGTTTTCTGTAGGTGCAAATAGACTATTTCATTGCAAGGCATGAAGTAAATGGGCAAAACCCATTATTTTGTCAGGATACTTCCCTACCAAAGCCCACCTGAAGTGGGCTCTTCTCTGGTTGTGACACTACAAAGTTGGACCCATTAACTCAGTAGTTCATCCAATGAGGTGTTTAGCTAAAATTCTAGATATTTTGTGTTACTGAAAGTAAGAATAAGAAAACAGGAGGGCATGAAGAGCTATATTAATACTGCATGAAAACAAAACGTCAAAATACATAATACAGTGGTGAAATAAGGGTTTTACCAGATTTCCTTAATTATTTAAAGATAGAAGAGTCCTGGGGTATCAAAAGAAACTTAGTTGAGCGAGTGAAAAATAACTCTCCTGAGCAAACATATGATATTATAGTAATTGTATTATGTTATATTATTTTGTGTCATTAGTTCTAATATCTGGTGTGGAAGGAAATTTGTGGCACTTTAATATAGGCTATCATAACTGACCCCAACTATAGTTGGACACTATAGTTTGTTTCCTAGGGGAGAATAGTTATACTCTACATAACATTTTGTAGCCAAAAAAGAAAACTCATAAGTGCTAGAACTCCTAGATGAATTCTAAAAGTGTGAACAAGATTACAGTAAAATAACACTTCATTAAATTATAGTGGACTATTCTCATCTTAGAATTCATTCCAGCCTCACTGATAGAGGGCTCTTTATTTGAAGCCATCATGACTGGTTCAGTTAACTACTCTGTCTTGCAAAAATGCCAGAAAAATAAATTTGTATCAGGAAAGTTAAATATGACAGGTTACATAGGTGCCCAGGTTACCTGGACCCTTCATCTCACAAGCTTCCAAGATAGAAGTAATCCTTTAATCTTCTGAGGGAGTCTCAAGGCTCCCTTTTTTAATGCTGTACTACATTTTCATCTGCGCTTTTTTTTTTTTCCCCCTACTTTTCTGAATCTCCTTGCTAAATCTATTCTGTGTTTATTAGGTGGTAGAGATGTCCCTTCAGCCTTACTGACAGCAAAGGCTCTGGTTAAGTATTTTTTATATAAAAAGAAGATGATTTCCCAGGGTATGCAAAGGGTCATTACTAATGGCAAGGAAAAGATTTTGAACCTGATCTTGGCCAAATGACAGAAGAGATCAGTGAAAGAAAACATAAGGATGTCACAGAAAATGAGACAGGATAGAAGAATGGGAATACATATTGGCTGAATACAAGCCTTTTATATCTAGGAGCTGATTTCTCATTCAGATAATTTAATTAAATGCACTGATATTTATTTATTACCTTCTGGTAAATTATGGAGGTTTTGTATATTTTATTCTGCCTCTTTCACATTAACAATTCTGCTTGTCTTGCACCACAGAATGGCAGCTACTCAAGAACACACCACATGCATCAGTCATTTGGCCAAGGAGCAGCTATGAGCCTTTACTGTGTTTGAGAAGTTGTGCAATTTCTAGCCCAGTGCTGGTGAGATTGAGATGGTGCAGCATCCTAAACAGTCCCAGTCATGATGACATGCAAATAACAATAACAGGAGGTGTTATGTCATCTTGGCAAAATCACAGCTTTGGAATATCACTTTGAGTAATTGCATCATAATAATCTGTATTTGTGTCAATTCTGCACTGCTTCCTGAACTCCTTATATGTGTGCAGAGCAGGTGTACAAATGCTACCAAGTTCCAGCACGTGAGAAAAGAAATGTTAAGTACAACCCATGGACCCTGTTCACACCCTCAGCTCAGTCACTGCCCTGTCTGTGCTTGAGCCCTGACTCAGGGAGCCACCAATCCCATGGGATGCCCTTTCCTGTTCCTTATACTGTGAGTCTTTAGGGTGAGGGTGTCCAAATGCCTGGGTGCCAAAACTGAGGAAGTTCCCAGTTGTAATCACATACTTCAGAAACATTTGACTTTTGTCATTCACTTCTTCCTTATTTTTGATGCAAGACCTAGTTCTGAGACCTTTTCAGTGCCGAGTCCAAGAGAGGAAGAATAATGGCAATTTGTACAATGTCTTTCCATCGCCTTTTCCTTTGAAGATAACTTAAAACACATTTTGTCAGATAAATCATGAAATATCCTTGTGATTTCCTTAAAACAGTATTCTTTCTTTCTTTCTATAATGCTAATTAAATGTCTGGTGAAAGCAATGGACAAGCAGTGCTGGGCAAATTCAACTTGGCCTGCGGCTTGTCTTATCTTCAAACTGACTCCAAAATCTGTGGTTTGAAGGGTTGTAGAAGTACTAAATCAGTAGAAAGCTTAAACAAGAGAGCAATAGCACATGTTATCATCTAATGTAAAAAGATAGCAGAAATAAGTAATGTAGCTAAGTATGAATTGTGCAAATTAGGATGCTTTGCTTAATTTAAAAAGTCTCAAAAACTAGAAAGGGTTTGGTACAGAATATATCCATTACAAGGAGTTGTAAAAATACCTCAAGTGGGCATTATTGAAATAGTATGCATATAAGATCTGACTTTTCTCCAAATAATTTTATCTAAAAAGGCCTATGAAACTTTTTATTTGAAAGATAATTGATAAAATCACACTTGGCATGTGAGTTCAAAACACTGTCTCATCATCATCTATGAGGAAGATCAGCAAAGCATCCCCAAGCTTTTTGTCTGTTTTGATATTTTCCTATCCATTATTGACCCTTTCTAGCTTTCTATTGTATTAGTTATTCTGAAATTTTAGAATTTGCATATGTAAGTTTTATTCAGCTATGTGTATTTTTAAAAAGCTAGTTCACATATTCATGAAAATTATCTATAAAAATTCCGTCAGCATTGAAAATGAAAGGTGTAAGGATGTCTTGTCAGTGAGCTGCTAATTGGATGGAGCTTTCTAGATCTGACTGCAATTTCTGGTGCCATCACCAGTGATCCTGTGTCAGCCTGAACCTAGACCTAGATTTTTATTTAGGGAGCTGGAGGTATTAATAACTCAGAGAGGTCTGGGTCTCAAAACCAATATTCCTCATTTCCCTTTCCTGTCAACTGGTGCTGTTGCTTGTCTTGCATCTCCTTATTTCTTTAATTCCACGTGCAACAGTATTTTAATTATACAGTTGATTTTCCAGGACAGGTGCAAAATTGTTTTCCAGAACTGTACAAAAATCACCATAAAGATGGGGGGGAAAAAGTTATTTTACACACATGTAAAATAAAAAAAATACCTTCTTCTTTCTCCCTTATGAGAAGAAGGAGTTGAATCATTTTCTAAGTTGACACAACACAAATAAAGAATACATGCTTTAAAGGGAAAAAAAATGAAACAAGAATTTTCAGTTTACTACAGGTTGGAGATAATTAATATAATTATTGATGAGCTCAAATTACCAGTTAGAGTGACACTGGCTATTTTTGGGAATATGAACTGAGGACCCTTCTAATGAGTTAAAAAAAAACCAAAACAAAACAAAATACTTTTTTGTGCTAGAAGCCATGTCTACAAGAGAATATTTTTTTCTGTCATTCACATTCATTTCACCTTGTCTCTATTAGAAGTTTAATGTATAGGCAGGTTAAGAGCAATATCCAGCAGTACATGAGGACTTTTTTTAATGCTTTCCATGCACTCACCTAGAGTGGCTACTACAGGAGGTATCTTTTCACATATTGTTAAGAGAGTTTAACTGATGAAAAAAGAAAGCTAAATACAGTTAATACAACTTTGATTTTTTATTACTTGGGGCTAGTCAGCTGGAAAACTGGCTCTCTTGCCTTAAACTGTTTTGCTATTTAAATGTATCAGCATCTGAAAAATCTCTGTGGAATATATCTTTCATTTAACTGAAAAGGCATCATTGCTGACATCTGAGTGAGAAGTGTCATAGTGGTCAGTGTTTAACCTCTTGAGGTGCAGTTTCAAAGTTCACTGACAGTAAAAGGTGGGATCTGGGCAGCAAAAAGAGATCCTGGTATGATTTCCCATCCCCTGCTCTGAAATCCTGGTAATACTTCCCATCCCTAGGATGTGCAGAGCATTGGAGGATAGGAGAACTTTGCAGGGATTTTTCTCAGTAGCAAATATAATCCTTTGAGACACTGGACTAACCAGGAGCTGATGCATCTGCAGGGCTGGCTGAGGGGATGTCATGACTGGCAGAGAGGGCACTCAGGGAGGTGGTTCAAACTGCACTAAAGCCCAGTGCCCTCATTTCTGGCACTGTCTGAAGAAACCAACAACCCCTGAAAACACTCAAGGTTAATGTTGTGGTAGTGGTGGAGATTGTGTTTGGTGAGGAGCACAGCAATGGATGCAACCATCAGAGTCTTTTCTCAATTAATACAACTCTCCCCAAAAAAGGCTGTAGATTCACGGACTTGTGTTACACAGGGACATGGACATGGGACCTGCCTCCTCTCCAACCTGTGACAAAGTGCAGCTTGAACTGCTCTGGAATGTGGGGACTGTTTCTCATAGTGAAAGCATGTACTGATGCATCCATTTGGCTCGATTCCATCCTAATATTGACCTGCATGAAAGTACACTGCCGTCAAGTAACTTACCTCAGGCTGAGAGTAGAATTAGATCATAGTCATGTCCCTGGTCTGCAACTGCTGTTCTCTTTTCTCCTTTTTTTATTTTGGCTGCTTAGAAAGAGAGGGGAATGGCCTACTTTTCCATTGTTGCATTTTATATGGTCAAATGGACTTTTGCTGAGGTGATGCCCAAATTCTCCATAAATGATCACTTTTTACTTGGAAAAGCTCTCATTGTGAGCATCTGAGGATTCACATTTAACTGGAAAAAAATCTCTCTCCTCTGCAATGGAAATTCTGTGGTGCAGCCCTTCAGCCTAGGATTTAAAATCTCCTGAGTAGGGAGCAAATTTAAAAAATTCCCTCATTTTCATTGGGTGAAACCTGAGTCAGGCCTGAGTGATGCTGTGTCACATCCTAGGCAAGGCAGGGTTCTGCCTCCTTTTCTCTGTGGCTGATCTCATAGCAAGGCTGCTATAAAATATGAGTGGATAATAGCAATATCACCTATCTCAAGAGATCAGCTACTCTATCCATGAGTCTTTGTAGCTAAAGGAGGGTGCTGAAACAGAAATAAAATAGTTAACTGGCAGATAGGAAAATGGAGTTAGCCTTGGTTTATTCTGTCAAGAATACGGAAAAAATAAAGACCAAAAAACTCCAAACTCAAGCCAGTGATTTTCATGTAGAACCACTTGTGCAGGGTATCTTTGAAGACAATGTGTATTTCTATTCAACATTGTTGCCCGGTCAAATGCTGCTGTTTTCACATTTGACTGTAGAAGTACTCCTCAGTTCTTATCCATACATTCTCCTTTAAAGAAAGCTATGTTTCTGGAGGCATTCTGTTCTAAGAACAAAATTCTCCTTGATCTGTCATTGCAGGTGGGGTTAGGAAAAAGCTCAGCTTTATTAAGTGCTGTGAGAAAACCTTTATGTCCCTCACAAGATTTAGACAGTACATGTGTAATTCCTTTGTGTGATTCTAAATGTATTAAACAGGAAATAAATGAAAAGTCTAAATGCTAAACTTCATATTATTTTTGTCCAGCCAGAAAAGAAACTAAATAGCAGGTTACATCAATACAATATTGTCTGTGTTGGTGACACCTCATTAACAGATGCTGTTATAAGATAGATGATACATTTTTTACTGAAAGAGGGACGTGTGTGATAGCTGTCCATTAACAGATAATTGAAGCTGACTCCAGAAAACACTCAGAGTCAGTCTTCTGTGCATATCTTCTTTTACTGGCAGTTTTGCCTGCGTTTTCATTGCCTGCAATGGCCATTTAACTGAAGAAATGCAACTCCCAGCATGAAAGGATTATTTTGCTAATCTTCCTTAAAGCTTCCCCCCAAGTATTCTATCAATATGAGGTTGTTGGTAGGAGACAACATAAACCTAATATAAATCCTGTTTTTTGGAACTGTGATTTGAAGTTGCACAGCATTCCACAGTGATGTGGAAGGGTATTTTGTAGAATGCTTGTTATTCATTCTTTCATTCTTCTGTCCCTTAAATCTAAGACCCAATAGGAATAATGTTTTCCTGTAGCTGCCCTGGTAAATATGGCTTTTATTACACAATTTTCAAATCCAATTAGACTCATGCCACCCTGCTGAGGCATACATTAAAATTTAGCAACTGAATCTCACGGAATGACCTGCTTCTTCTGCCATAGTACTTCTTCCTTTTAGTAAAGGACTCTTCAACCTGAAATTTATTTTTTCTTCTTTTCTACAGTGGGATCTTTTGGTAAAGGAAAAATATGGAAATACAGAAAATGTATTCAGAGGCAGTGCTGTAAATAGGACAGTATGTTCCATCTGAGATAATAGAGATGACCTGCTGGTTAATAAAAGATAAAACCATTTCCAGGGCCCTGAACTGGAAGCAAGAGAACCCAAAAGGAAAAGAACTTTTTCTGTGTAGGCTTTTTAGAGGAGCAAAATGAAACAAAAAATCCCAGCACCCTTCCACCTCCATCCTACTTGTGCATTGGAAATATGTCTCATTAACTAGATGAATCTACTGTCCCAAAGGTACGTTGCAACGTGATTTCACCAAGAAAAAAGATTTACTGAAATTCTCCCTAGTGAAAGAGATCCAGCAAAACCACAGATCATTATAGCCAGAGTTGGACCTGACAGATTCCTGCTGTTTGACTGACCCTAAATTTTGTTAAGTGTGAGAAAATTTTGCCTAGCACATCAGAATATGAACTAACACACTAAATATTTTATTCTGTGCTAAATTAGGTATTACAGGTTTTAATTCATCTTCATCAAGCATCCTTATTGAAAATAAAATAGGCACAGCTCAGCAGAGTAGGAGAGGAGAGGCATAATAATTAAAGCACAAATAAGTAGAGCATGTGACTCTATTAAAATTTATTATCAAGCTATTCTTTGCAAAATGTGTCATAGCTTTAGCAGTGCTTTGCCATAATGAAGTGTTCTAGCCAAGGCCCTGGGGTTTGGATCTGTGAATCCTGCAAAGCCAGTCCTGGTGGGTGGGGGGGCTTATCTATTATAAGATATTTTCACTCTTCTATTTTTATTTCAATTCATTTTCACTTGTGTTTTCCTGAGATTCTTATACTGAGACCACCCTGTTCGTGAGTGCACTTAATTTGTCCCTACAGCTGCAGGCTGAAAATCTTTTTCAACAATGGCTGTGGCAAATGACTAATCTGCACACATTGTTGCTCAGGAACGTATTGTGTCATGTTTCTTAGTGGATGATCTGATATCAGAGTATACAGGAAGTCTTTCTATCATTACTGTTATGATATTTTTGGGGGTTTTTTTTGTTGTTTGGTTTTTTTTTGTGTGTGTGTGTGTGTGTGTGTGTTTGTTTTGGGGTTTTTTTGGGGTTTTTTTGTTACCATGAAGTTTGAATGCATAGGCTTAGGACTCTGTTAATTTTGCTTTTCTGCCTTGTTAACTTGTGATATTGTGGTTCTTATTACAACTTTTTCAATTCTTCATTGAGTCTATTCAATTTCGAGCAGAATATGCCTGGAGATAATCACCCTTTTTCCCCTCTGCAATACCTGTACTTTCTTGTCAGTGATTCACTCAGACACTGTTCCTTTCCTGAACATGCAGTTTTAATAGAAATGCCAAAGGTACTGAGCCTACTTTAATGACTAAGTGCATTGAATGTCACAGAGTGGATGCATTAAGAAAGGAGTTGAGACATTCCCCCAGAAAACTTTAAAACCCAATAAGGAATATTGCTAATCTTCAAGAGCAAGATTGTGACTGTGGTCTCCTGTAGTAGAGGACTCACAGTGAGGGAGCTAGTTTGTATCTCTTTCCCAGGGTCCCAGGGCATCAGGGAATTTGCCACCAGGCAAGTGGCTGGGCAGGGAGAACAGGCAGGAAATGACTGCAGCCATATTTTCTTCACATTCCCTCCTAAATGGCCTTTGTTTATGGTTTGGAAGGACAATAATTTACTGTTCACTTTTTGCTCAGGGATGGATATGAAGGCAAAATCAACCTTCTGTGAGAAATTGTATGAACTATTGGTTCATTGTATGAACTAGATGGTTTTAGAGCCATCAATTCATCATAGCGCTTTTTCTAGTCAAAATAATGGTACTCCTAGTAACAGTGCTCCAACTAACTGCTCTCCAGTCCTTGTTTATGCTTTATTTATATAGGCCTGTCTCCAGAGCCAACAGGAGCCACTGTCAGAGAGAGATCCTTTTCCTCTTTCCAGCTGGAAAGCCTGGGTAGAGCTCCAGGCTGTTCCCAAGGTGTGGGAACGGGCAGGGTGTGCACAGCCAGGCTCGCAGCTTCCTTTGCACAGGGCAGTCCCTCAGGAAGCAGAAACACTCCTCCTCCATGCAAAACACTCCTCCTTCACTTATTGCCAAAGTCATCTGACCCATAAATATTAGTGCTGAAAAACCTCTGGGGTCACCAGCTCCAGCCTCTGCAAACAACATAGCTTGACATGATCCTCAGGGATGAACATTCGCCTTGAAATCGGTGACCCTCTCTGCCAGATTACCTCCCTCCTCTCTCATTGAGTCCTATTTAATCTACATTTTCCCCTTCAGTAATGCTGAGCTATTACTACACTTCTACCTGCTTTCCCCATGCTGCCAACCGTCCTCCCACACCGCCCTCCACCTTCTTGTTATTAATTCTTCTTAAGTACTCACAGCCTGTTATCATTTCATCTTTTCTCTAGACAGGGCAAATTCAACAGTTGGCTTTCTTGCCTAACTACTCATAATACAATTGCTGCTGTCTTCTGAACTTTGAGGATTTTTTTTTGTTTGCTGCCTGCCCTAGTTAAGTGTTCTTTTTTCTTTAAATCTAACATGATTTCCTAGTAGGGAATGCTCAGAGCATTGCAGATGTAGCCTTACAAGCCAGGACTGTGTAAAACATTTCAGTTCTGTGTATAATATCTTACTTCATGTAGCCACAAGGACAGTAATCAATGGGATGGCAGCAAACACTGAATTTTATAGAAACCAAAGGAAAAAACATTGAGCCTTGTGGAAAACAGTGAAAGATGAATTAGGACAGAAAGATTAAGAAATTTATATAATTATATCTTCCTAATAATCCAAAGACAGATATCTGTAGATTTATATTTTATTTTTTAGAAAAAAAATTATAAAATCTTTTTAAATCCTTGTTTCTTCTGTTCTACAGAAAATGCTTTGGGCCAAGCTTCTTTACTGATTATTAGCTCATGCTGGGTGCACACAGCACTTTGCCCTCGGTCTGCAGGGCACCCCAGTCCTGCCATCACACAGCACAATACCCAGAATGCTGCCTCTTCTTGCCTGGCTGATGCATCACATTCTAAATCACAGCATGTACTGAGTGCAGGTGAAATAACTTAGCATAAAGACAAGGTCTGGTTTGAAAGAATCAGCTCCAATTTGGGTTTAGAGTTAAAAGCATATTGGTCGTAATACTGTGAAAAGGAATATATAGCCTATCTCTTTTAAAATTGCTTTTAAATTGAGGGCAGGGAAGGGTTGGCTTATTATATAAGGTTTATATTTTTTATTATTAAAACTATGGCTTATATATTATATGTTAGTTTTAATGTTAATTGCAAATAATTTTGTATAAGGTATGTTCAAGATTGTCTGAAACAAGTATATGATACCTCATCATATACTCTCAATACATTGTGAAAAATAATGGGGGAGAAGGATATCCACTTAAAACCATAAAAATCTTTAATTAAAGGTATCTATATGGGACACTTCTTTCTTCAGAACACTATTAAATATTGCCACCTTCAGGTGAAAATGTATCTAAGCATTTGAGGACACTTTTTCCACACATACTTTTACAATTTTCCATCTTAACTACTTTTAAACCATGTTTATGCTTTTTCTTCTGACAGTTGAGCACAGAAGGGCAGACAGGGTGGTGTGCTGAATTTGGGGAAGTTCAATTCCTTGGGTTTGAGGAAAACAAAGCAGAGTGGAAGAAAGCACTGCAGTTAATACATTAACCCCAAACAGTGTGTGGTTTCCTTGAACAAATCATCTCAGAGAACTAGAATCCTGCAGTTTACTTTTATGTGGCTTTGCCTCTTGCAAAACTTCTTCCAAGTTCTCCCTTTCTAATATGGAATAACAAAGATGATTTTTAAAGTGAATAGAATTGGCTTGGCTGAAATTCAGGTCAAAGTAAAGCTTAAATTAATAAGAGAAATTCCCTAAATTAAGGAGATACAACTAATTCTTCTGGGAAAGAAAGGAAATTTGCAATTAATTAAACAGTGATATTAATCTATAGCAAAATTCTCAAAGCTATTTGCCTGTACCAAACAGTTCAATCTCTCTTTAAGCTTAGTGAAAAAACAATTATAAACACAAGTACCCCTACTGGAGAGGGCACTCACATAAAGTAACATTCACTTTGTTCCTGGTCTTGCCTCTGCTGGTTTCTTCCAGTGCTAAGTAGGGAGATTGGTCCATGGCAGTGAGTTATCGATTAACTGATGGCAGGATCCCATTTCCTGTGTATCTAAAGTCAAATTCTTTTGAAACATGGCATTACACAAACAGTGCCTTCCACCCGGAGAAAAATGTCATGCTGCTCAGTAATAGCAATGGCAAACACTCCCTTTGGACTGAGCATAACGCTCCACTTCCCACTTAAATGGTTTTGCACTGTCGCACTAAAGAGCTGGCACATTACTCCCCACAGGTGGCTGCATTTCAGCGCCTGGGTAAAGAGAGTCTCTATTTCATCTCTCAACTGTACTGAGTACTAAACATAATGTGGGGCTCCTCTATTTCCACAGGCCATTAACCTTCCAAAACATTTATCTCTGATGCTAAACTTTCCGGGACTTCAGCTTCAATTCCAGCAAATCTCTCTATTCAAAAACAATGCATTGGGAATGAATTAGGTCCCCTTGTAACAAATAGTAACCATATGCCAGAGCTAAACACAGGCTAAAACAGCTTTCTGAACTTATTCCTTCTCAAAAGTAACATTTTTATTTTACCAAGTTTGAGCAAAACTTCTTCATTTTTGAATCAGAGTGGAAATAAGACAAATAATCTTACTGAATTTCTATTCATAAAATCATTTTTAAATATTGTACTTTATAACTAGTATTTTCACAACATTTACAAAATGCAGCTGAAGAACTGAAAGCTGACACCTCTAAATGAAAATGGTAGGTCTGCAAGACTTGGCATAAGAACCCCTTAGCTTTCTTCTGGGGAAATACATCCAGCAGACAAACACAACCTCCTAAACAAGTAGTTTAAGTTCCCTGTTTGCTGAAGGTAATATTTGCTTAACAGAGAAGATGGGAAGGGTGGTTCTCAATAGACAGCTGAGCAACTTTTACCATGGGCACTGCAACAGCTTCAGTGTCAGTACAGTCCCTAGTGAACTTGGAGGGAGCCACTTCATCAAGGACAGGGATGCAGGCGTGGTGTAGCTGACCTATGCAATGGTGTGCCTCCCCCACCCAGCCTGAGCTTGAGTGGAAATCCTGCTTGAGTGGAAACCACCAGTGGCAGGCAAAGAGTATGTGCTGGTCATGGTGGCTGCAACCAGCTCAAAGTAGATCCAGGGGAGACAGCAAACAGCTCAGTAGATATTTTGCTCAGTAGCCAAGGGCTAATTTGGGCAATACACCCACCTCGCCACGGAGCTGCCCAGCATCCAATTCAAGCCAAATTTGGAAGAAATAAACATCTGTACTTGGAATTCTGATTCTATGATTTTACTCCATAAACAATGGACAGCCTGTTGAGCCTGTTGAGCTCTCCTGCCTGGCAGTGGGCTGCACACCAGGATCTCCCCTGAGGTAGGGCTGCCTCTCAAGGTTTCTACTATTCAAGTCTGAGAAATTCTTTATCACATCAGATACTTGGTCTATGAATTGGGAATAGACACACTTCTGAAATCTTAGCTAAGTGACATAAAGGATGGATGGTGAGTATATAATCCTTTGGACATAAACATTGACCAAGTCTGGGACTAAATCTGGATTCAGTTGCTCCTGAACTCTCCTCTGAGATGTTTAAAGTGCAAGGGGGTCCTTTATGAACCTCATGGTCTTCCTGAAAGTGTCTGATCCTGTTCTTTATGAAGTAAATTCTTGTGTACCTCACCATCAAATCTTGTTAAACCAGTGTTGTTAACTCAGTGTCTTTTCTCAATCAAATATACTGTTGCTCCTCTCCATCCACAACAACTAAACAAGATGCTGCATATGCCATGTATATAAAGTACTGCACAACTCTTGCAGAGAAAGTAATAGCTAAGCATTCAATACCTCATTTTCATTCCCTCTGTCATTTAGAAAATGTGGCTGAAGATGAGATATTCTCTGCATTTATAAAATGGAGGATTATAACAAAAAATGAAGGGCTGTAGAAGAGGATGGTTAGTCAGAAATGCTTTCTACAGTAGAAAGAGGAAATAAAACTGAAATTAGGTACTAAAGGGAAGAAAACTCATCCAACGGTAATTCAGCATTCAGTCACTGGCAAAGGGAGCTTAGCAATCCAAATAAGAAATTTCAAAATATTTAATCTGCAGGATCTGTGGAATTATGTATAGGAAGAGATGCCTTGGCTGTTTTCTCAAATTAAATTGATCGAGGTCTTTGCATTTTATTACATGGATTTGTTCTGATTAGTTCTAAAGCTAAAAGTCTTTCTGCCATAGGAAGATTCAGAAGCTCGACAAAGTTTTTTTCTTTTTCCTTTTTTTCTTTTTTCTTTTTTTTTCTTGGAGTGTCATGAGTTTATCTCAGGAACACTGCAGCATTCTTCCTGCACCCATGGTAGAAAAACTGCTGTGGTTCAGTGTGGCTGGATGGGAGTAGTTATGACACAGTAACCATAGTGGTATCAGAACACAATAATTCTGGAGGTGCTTGAGGGTGAATGGTTTATATAAATGTAGAATATCATTACTTTATACTCACTTGGGCCATACTGAATAGGGTTAGCTGCTTTATTGGGTCTATCTCCATGGAAACTGGTGACAGTTCAGGGTATTGACTGCTAGTTAATCAAGGTAGTATTGGCATATGCTCTGCTTAAGAGGTCTGACTTAGTTTCTGCAAAATAAAGTGCCCTTTAGCCAGGTGACAAATAGGTGTGAAACCCTGAACCCTTTGTTAAATGCACAAGTTGCCAATGAAGATAAAGTATCATATTTCCCCAGTCCCTTGGGTAGCTCAGACAGGAGCAGTCTGCCAGCACCTCACCAAATCGCTGCTGGAGGCGCTGACAGACCACTGGCAGCGTTAATTCTTGCCTGGCATTTCTGTAGCTCATAACAAGCAGTGAGTGCCATGCACCCCATAACCAGACACAGCCCAGACACTGTCACACTGCCCAGCAAAGGGCCTGGCCTCTCCCAGACCAGTCCCAGCACCTTCCTCCCAGGCTTCCTCAGGGCAAGATAGCGCAGCTTTTGGAGTGCATGAGGAGACCTGCTCCACAAGATGCCTGGCATTGAACAACTTTTTGCCATCTTCAAGCGTGCCAAGTGGACCTTTTAATGTGAATCTGGGAAAGGATCCTGGGAGTTCTGCTAAATTAAACAGCTGTCTGTGGAAGAACTAATTCAGTTTTTACTGTTGAGAAACACCGAGTTTGATGGACTTGGCATACATGGAACTGCCACAGCTTTGTTTTCTCAGCCTTAAGCCATTCACTTAACCCTACCATAACAAAACAGGAGTCCACAATTTTTTCATAAGAATATTGATTTTCTCTTACTTGAAAAATCATATAACCTCCTTGTAGGTACAAAAAATTCCCAAAACAAAAATTCTTTGATTTCTGTGTTAGAAGGATAATCATGCTAGTAAACACTGCAAATCATTATGGTCTTCACAATGGGGCATTAAAATAAAAAGGCCAAAAATGCTCTGTCATGATTTACAGCCTTGGTGGTAAACACCTTGGGCTGTTTTATTTTACCATGGAAACTTTGAGAATTAACCATTTCTCCTGTATGGAAAAACCCTGAAGATACTGATAAGCCTTTTCCAAGTAAAAATTAGTAAAGTCACCTTCACTGAAACTGGTAGATAATCTTGGTAATTATTTAGGCATTGTTTTTAAAATTATTGTTTGACAGATGAAAAGTTGTTTTCCATGTTGAAAATACTTTTAAATATTCTGTGCAGTAAATCTGGTAACTGCTGGAAGCCCTGTCTTATTCTATCTGCTTGAAAGATACATTGTAAACTTAAAATAATTCAAAGTGCATTCTGCTTCAGAGCTTTCATAAAAATTCAGTGCTACTATGGTTCTCTTTTCATGCTGTCAGCAATTTCGGGACTCTGCAAAAGTTTGGATTTGCTTCCTATTCTTAACTGAAAGACACAATAAAAACTGAGAACCTTATGATGTTACACACTTTACTTCTAACATGGAATACAAATCTGTTATTTGTCAATCAGCTGTGATGCCTTGTACTCTCTATTGGATGTATTTCTTGAAACCTCAGCTGCTGAAACCATGTCCACAATTAGCCGCATCTAACTTATACTGTCTGAGAATTAAACTAGTTTCTTCCATGAGCAGCCTGTTAGCAGCCTGTTTGGTGGAGTTCCAGGACCAGGTGAGCCTCTTTCTGCAGAAGCTTATCCCTCAGTTTCACTAACAGAAAGGGCTGGCTTAGCCTGAGCATTACCTTTTCCTTTTCTGCAACTCCACGTTTCTTATCTTAAAACTTATGCAACTCTTTGCACACTTTCTATTTTCGATCTTTAAGCAGAAAATTGCCTTGCTTGTTGTTTATCTTTGCAGCTTGATTTAGGATTAGCATGCTATTAAATATGTCTTCTTTATTTTTCCATCTATTTCACATTTAAGTGAAAGGGAGGCTGTGAAAAGTCTGTCTCCAGTGCTCTGTACACCTCACAGGTGATGGGGCTCTCATCTGCCTCCTGGGTGAACAGGGCTATTCAGTTCCTTCAGTGCAGAGGCTCTCAGTGGCACCAAGGAAGAGTCAGGGGTATCTCCTCAAAGAAATGCTCAGAAAAGCTCATAGGATAGCCCATAAAGTATTCCAGACTCAAATATTCTGCTTACAATTACAGCTGGATAATCTAGAGGGGTATCTTCTGATTTAGAGATGTAACAACAAAATGCAGCCCTATTAACTTAGCTGTTCCCAGGCTGTGAGAATGTCAGTTATGGATAGTTTGGTCCTGGATAATTAGACAACAAACTTTTTTTTAACTGCTGTAGGAGTTAATTCTTTATGTGCTCTTAATTTATTGTATTTCACGGGGAAAATGAATCAGTCTTGTAATTAGTTTTGTTCTCTATAAGCCTTGTCAAGACATTGGATTGAATAAAATTATGACCAAGAATAATAATGGACATGAATCAAGATGCCTTTTCTCTCTGTCATGAAGTGGAATGTTATGAAAAGGTTTCCTTCCATTATTAGTTTAGGAAAAAAGAATCAAGTCAAAAAACAGGACAAAAAAATGAAGGAGAAGGTAAAGTTGGCAGTAGCAGAGATAGACCTCTTCATCCCTTCCCAGTTTGCTAGAAAATACCTTTCCCTCTCTCAGCACCACCTTTCATTCACCCCACTCTCAGATTATGTTAAAATATTTACTGCGGTTGGTCTTTAAACCCACAGCAGCTCAACCACTTTAGCATGGGGTGAATTTATAATAGGTTTCTTATAATTTGTGCCCAGGGACATCATTATGCAAGTGTCATGCATAACAGTCAGGCTAAATGGTGAAACTAAAAGGAAAAGAAAGGAAATCACTCATGGACATGCCTGGGAATCAACACAATCGTTTTTCTCTGAAGCAATTCAGTCATATTGTGAAAATATGTGCTTGGACCATTTTAAAACTCTTTATTATTTACTGAATAAGCTGTAACATCTCTGAAATTTACTGCAGTGTTTATTCAATAGACCAGCTCTGTATTTTTGGTCTATCATGTCAAAACGCATTTGAGCAGTTATAAAAGGGCACATTTTACTCAGTGTACCATAGTGGCTCCTCTGGAACCTGTCATGTTGTACAGCATTTTGTGGTAGGTTGCAATTCCAACATTAATGCAGGCATACTTATGGTGTGTCCTTTCAGGAAGACCTAAGGACTGATTCCTTTCTAACCAGGTTACCTGTTCCAAGCAGCATTATGTTATGCCAAGATTTTGTCTCTCTCCTTAAAATGAGACTTGACTTCTTTCTTCTCAGTAGGCCAGTGGGATTTAATGGTACACTCCAAATTTCACTGGAGAATTGTATGGTTAAACTAACATGAAAAAACTAAAACTTCCTCCAGTTCTCTGGTAACCCCTGTCTGCTTGCTTGAAAATCTCATTTTTTCTGGTGTATCTGTGAATATCTCCTTGGCATTTTCCCAAGCCCACAGATTTAGTGTTTTTTTAAATAACACACACTTTGTCTTGCATCAATTCTTGTCAGTGTTTCCCTGCAGAAGAGATCTGTATGTTTGTGGTGATCCAAAAAGGAAGGTGAAACAGCAAGCTGGAATGTCCTGGACAAGCTTGAATTGCAAAGCTTTACTTCTCAAACCAGCAGCATCTCTCCAGGCTGCATGAGGGAGGACCACTTCTGCAAACAGCAGTGTCTCAAGACTACAAGTGTTTTCACCTGTGCCTGGCTTTCCCACAACATGAACCTGAGTTCCCTACCCTGCTCCTGAGTTATCTACCTCAGGCCCTTTGACAGGACGAGGACCTTGCATTACCTATGAAAACACCTCCATAGTTAAAACATGGTCCAGAATCTCACCTACTGCATGTTTGGTTTAGGACTGGGAATATTTAATATTATCTTCTCTGCATTCCCTTACTTTTATGAAACAAAATTGATTAATTGTTGGATATTTTTTATTTCTACCTTTTATTGTTTTAGTTCCTTCAAAGCTGCTGGCATTGCTGAGGCATTAACACCAGTAAGAGGGGAGTTTGCATATGCAAATTTTACTCCCTTAATTAAAAGCAGGAGCTTTTAATTACTTGATTACAGTGCTGAGCCCCAGAGCTGCAAATACGTAAACAAAGGTTACATGCTCAGAAAGGAAAATTGAGCCCTAAGTCACAATTTTGCAATAGACTTCTGTTAGTTTTAGTTAACATGAAGCCCAGTGCCAAATTTAATTCCTTATTCCTAGATTGAAGTGCATGCTCTTCCAGAAGCACGCTTTGTGGTTATCTTCTTTGGGTTCGGGATTGTTTTCTTCTCATTTTGTATTTGCTCTTCTGACTTGGAATGCCCTTGTTTCCTGGCTGGTAGCAATGAAGCAATTAAGAGCAGGTGTAGCTTGAAGGATGCAGTGCAGCAGCTAGAAAAAGTGATTAACAGGAAAAATAAGCCCCAGGTTTTAATTTGTTTCTTAATTGTCACCCAGGTGTGGCCTTAGTCCTTCAAAATCTGAGGATGCTGGGCTTCTGCTGACTCCAGGAGCCATGAGAACTGACTTGAAGACTGGCTGCTGCACCTGAGAATAATTTGGTGAGACTTTGTCTCTTGGGTAACCACCTTTATCAAAATTGCCTCTTCCTGTCTTTGCACAGAGGTCCTTAGTCCCCTCAGTTATCCTGATATGACTGTCCTCGGTAAATTGGGTCATACAAATCACCTGGCCACAAGAAAAACAAAAAGACAAGCAGAGCACCCTGGTACTGTGTGCTTTCTCTAAAGCAGCTGATTTCAATTATCTAATTCTTTGCACAGCTCCATAAAGAGCCTTGGCATGACCCAGAGCCCTGGGGTGAAGCAGGGGAAGAAAGGGCTGGAGAGGGATGCGCTGAGGGGCAGGAATTCCTTGGACTGGATATGCAATGCTATGAGCATGTTTTGTAGAGTGACCGTCTCTGACAAAGACAGTAGTGTTACATTTTAGATTTTCTGGGCATAAAACAGTGTAGCAATGCAGGAGATTCCCTTTCCTTACATGGGTAAGTCTAACTGAGCTGACAAGTTCCCTTTTTGATCAGTCACTTATCTCCCAGTCTTAACAAATAAGAGCAATCTTGAAACAGATACAGGGGTGAAAAGAACACAAGATATTTTACACTGGTGTAGTTCTGACAAACCTGTGTTTCTCTAGGTGCTTCCTTGAAGAGTCCTGTGTATGGTGCCATGTAGGAGTGATATTCTCTATTCTTTCCTGCTGTTACAGGGGCATTGCAAGGCAAGGGTGGCTCTATATGCTGCTCACCAGTACATAATAGGACCTGGTTTAGGTAAGGAGCTCTGGGATTTTGTGAGGTTATGGTGTGGTGTACCCTGTTAACGCTTTTTAAAAATAATATTGCAAGGAAGTATTATTTTGATTGTGATCTTTAATACTTTGGGGTCTTGTCTGCTCACTGTCTATCTATGGGCTTTTGCTGATGTGAAAGATATGTAGCAAGTTTCAGTATCTGCACAAACGATCCCCCAGAAATTCCAAAGGCTGCCACCCCTATGTGACACTTTCAGTTTGTAAATCCCACTACCTCCTTTCACTGAAGAGTACAGTTCAGACTCCCTCTCAACACACAGCCTCTAATTGATTAGAAGCAACTAACTACAAAAGAAAACTTGTACAAGAAAAAGTCTGCCACAAACTTCACAGGTCCAATGAAAGCATAGCTGGCAGGACCCAAGTACCCATCATAGTATAGCCTTGGGTGAGATTTATTTTCATTAAGACAATTTTGATCAAACCCCATTGAATCAAGGCATGACTCCACCTACTGACCCCAGCATAAACACTGAGATTGCTGTTCTCTGATCTGTGACATGGAGGCTTCATGTTGCCTGGAAAAGGAATCTGCATTTTGCCTTAATTTGGCAGGGTGCTTAGAACAGAGCATAATACACAAACTGGATTATTAACAGAAAGCAATGCATTTCCTGAAGATGAACTAGAACCCAAACACCACGGGCAAGTTCCTGTAATCAAGGTAAAGTATGTTATTTTGTCAGTTCCTGCATACATCCCTTTACCAGTGACGGCAGTTTCAGCCACACGTGTGTGGATCTTTCATCAACACTAATGGGCAATACAGGCACATAGATCTCGGGCTAATACTGGTGGGAATTACATATACATGCAACACTCATTAGCATTAATGAGGGTTCTCCTGTGGGTAGCTAATGATCATTAATGGGAATTACACACGTGTGTGCTTCTCATTAGCATTAGTGGTGTGTGCATCTCATTAATATTGATGGACAATGCAGGAAGCCATATCTTCCATGAATATTAGGAGGAAAATTGTACTCACTGTGAGGAGATTCTGTTCCTGACACATCCTCAATGAGAAAGTTTAAGCTGTTTTTAATTCTGTTCCAAAACCACTTCAGTTTGTGCCGCCTTTCTGTGAATGATCCAAGTCTCCATGACCTTGGCCACCAGGCATAAGTTTTGTTCCCAAGTGAATTAAGTAGTTCTGCAAAAGCCCAAACATTCTTTTCCTTGGAACCAGACAGCATGTCATCTCTGTGGGCTTTTTAAACAAACGTATTTCTGAATTGCTGCTATTTCAAAGAAAACTGTATATGCTTTTCACAGCACAGGGTGGCACACCCCAGCTGCTGAGTTATTGCCATAAGCACACCAAATTTACTATAAGTTCTTGTCATCATAACTCCATTTTACATCATGCACTAATGCGGTATTGTGTTAAACTCTGACATGGTTCCTGATGAATGTAGTAGAGACTAAAGGCCACAGCCTCGCCTCAGAGTAAAAAATGGTATGAATTTACTACAGGACAGAGTTTTTTATCCCTCCAGTTACAAAGGCATTAAACTTCAGTAACCCTTTCAAAAATGTGTTCTCATGCCTGCCAAGTGGTTTCCAATGGCTTTTGTGCAGGACTGTAGTTTGAGTCTCCTTTAGAACATGTGCCAGGACTGTTGGCTACAGTCAGTGTGAGCTCAGGGATCCACGTGGCAGAACAGCCAAGGATTTCCCTCTCTCTCTTCTGAGGGCCAGCACTCCTTGGTGGGTGCTGAAGAGCAAGGCTCCACATGGTGTGAGAGGTAGTGACCAGACAGAGCTAAGGAAGAATGCTGCTCTGCCTAACTTTTATGTATATGGAGATAGGGGATGGTGATCACATCAAGTCCTGAACCGGGAATCAAGTGACTTGCTATCAGTTCTCACCTTCCTATCTTACAATTATCATATTTCTAGGACAAATTCTACCTTTTCTATTCTTTGGTATACCTACCGCCTTGTACACAGGAATTATAACCTGAAACAGGATGTCTAGATGCCACTGTAAGGGCTTAGCTACAGTTAATACAAACAAAAACAATCCCATCAGATATAAGCTATTTAAAACAGAGAGCAATATATTTCGTTTTAAAAGTGCCCTTTGGTAAGATAGTCTTATTGCTTTTCTCATTACTGTGCAGAATTAGAATAACCATTGCCCATGCAAATTAGTAACAAGAAACAATATTTGCAAATAGCAGATGAAAATGAAAGGATTATATTTGGCAAATACAACTGCCAGATCAGATTCCCTCAGGCTGGGGGGGGTGGAGCTCACACCTTCTGTGCTGCACTGGAATACCTCAGTGCTGGGAACAGCAGTCTGTACCACTGAAGCTATTTGGCCATTCCAGGAGCCTTCTGGAGAGAGGCAGGAGGAGTGTGAGAGCAGTTTCCACCTCTCACAAGGGCTGTGCCGACACAGTGTCCAGTGTGAGCCTCTCACCTGCCCCAGCTCTGCCCCCTTGGCAGCGCGTGTTGCAGGCTCCGTTATCACGTGTTGGTCTGTGTCAGTACAGGGGTGCAGGAGGTCTTGTTGCTTTCTTTACAGGCAGATGTTTCATTGCTGGGCCCCTTGACCATGGCCCCTATATGGGCTCTATACGTGACCAATTCACACTGAAGATCAACAACCAATTCAGAGAGCCTGCATAATACATAAAACTGTTTCCAAGCCCAGACATTCAGACTCAGATATAAGCTTACATAAGGTGCACTTATCCACACTCATATACACCCATCCTGGAAAGTATAATGCAGGAAAGGTGATTCTAGTGTTAATCTAGTATAGGATGACAGATGTTAGAAGACATCAAGGAAAATCACAATAATAGTATTCTGTCTGGCTACAGCAGCATTAAAGATTCTAATCTGTAACTACAGCTTTCACTTATAATTCAGACTTAAGCTGCTAAACAAACTAAATAATTTATCAAGTACAATATGTTCTAACTCTGCAGCTTGCACAAACTGCAGCCATACCTTTATTTCAAAGAGTCACCAAATGGTGGAAATGTCAAGCTCTTCCTTAAAGTGCATCTTCCTCAATTCCCTTGGTAGATAGCACTGATTTTTTTTTTTCCTGAAGATGTTTTATTGTTTTTCTACTTTTCATCAGGGTGGGGTTGCCATGGCAATAAAGTAGGATGTCTTGCTGGATTTCACCTTTACTGTCTTGCTTCATATGGTTCTCTCTCCTCAGAGCAAACATGGTGGACGCAATGCACATACAGATGTCTGATTTCAGATTTCTTTCTCGAGTGTGCTTGGCAGCTGCTCTCCTGAGACAGGCAAAGCAGCACTTCGCAGGCAGCAATTCACTTTACATTCATCTTCCCACTCTCTCGTGGCCACCATCACGTCTCCCTTGCTTTGTGAGCTCTCTTTTAAGATGGACAAAGCTTTTCATGAAAGACTTGATTCCAGTGTAAACAAAACATTTTGCTTAAGCATTTTGATTAACCAAATGACCAAATCAATTCTCCTTTCAAAGTTAGTTGAGGTAAAGTGGCAAAATATGCTGCAATAGATATAAACACCCATTACATATCCCAGCAATCTGCCCAGAGTTACCCCAGTTACTGGATTTAAAAGGCTGAGTTTAGGCTGTGATGCTGTGCCAGTGAACTGGGTCTCACCTTTCCCTGTGTCAGCATTTATTGCCATACCAGTTTTCCCATTTAGATTTCGCCCAGAAAGAAAAAGTTCAAAAATTAAATCACTCACTGGGCTGAAGAGTTTTCATTTTATATATATTTCCTGCATCCTTCAAAAATAGACTATAAATCTGTTATCTATATCTGAATTTCACAGTGGTAGCATCTCAGAAATCCAGATGAAAAGGATGATAAACGCAGACTTCAGTCACAGTCCTTCAGTGAACACTGCAGATCAGCTCTTCTCTCCTTGTGGAGTACCATCAGTGGAAATGGCTGAAATTTCAGGATACACTCATGAATAATGCATGCCATGCCACAAAATTATCACTAATATCACAAGTATTTAAAACTCCATATCCAGTAGCTATAAGTCACAAAAGAATTTTTAAAATGCATGGCATTTTTAATATGATGGGATTTTTTTCCCATTGGCATTTGGATTCCTCTTTGCAATTCTACCAAAGTAAAATAGGGATGTACTACATGAACTCCTGTGGATTAGCCATGATGCTTTCCTTCGTCACTTTCCAATACTCTGCTTGTAACTGCCAAGCTGAGAAAATGTTTCCCAATTTCCAGGTGAAGGGTATATCCTCTGCTTCCCTTCTTTCTGCCTTACTCACTAGAGTAGCATTAAGTTTCCCTTTGAATTTGCTAATATTGCCTTGGCAGAACATCAGTGTCATTTTCAAGTATCATTACAATATTTGTTCTTCTGACTCCATAGGTCTCTGCCTACCAGTCCCAGTTTTTTTCTTGGTAAGATACTATTAGCATAATTATTATTCAAACACTATAGCACCCCAGAGACATGGGCATTGTCTCACTTTTCCATTTAGTTAATGCCAGAGGAAACTTACAATCTGGGTAGAAGACAAAAAATAACACATGTACATCAAGACAGATAATAAGAGTGCTTCGAGACTACATGACACTGCATGCTAAGCAGCAGAACTGTGATAGTGTCTCTTACTTTTGGTGCCTTATAATAAAAGAGATTGGAAAGGAATCTCCAGCAGCTGTTCCTTCAGAAGCTGTTTCATAGGATGGAGTACAGCAAAGAGCATGAAGTTGCTTCTCTGACAGTCCTGTGGCTGGTGTAAGATGTTGGCTTATCAGATGAAGGGGTGGTAGGAATTGATTTCTTAGCAAACTCAGAAGATTGAAGAAAATCTTCTGTGATGTGAGAAGGTTTAGTGCACATTATTTTGCTGATCTGGAACATCTGTTTCCAACTTGGTAGTAATGGCCTGCTAATAACCAGCTCACTGCTGCTCTCATGACAAGGACATCTGTATTTTAGAAGACAGACTCTACTATTTCTGCCCCAAACTAATACTTCTGTGCACAACACATCACAGCTGCAGTGATAATCATGGCTGTAGAGCAAGCTGTGCCTTGGCTGCTTCTCTCCAGGTTATTTTTCAGGACAGAGGTGCTGCTACTTTGGACAGGACCAGGCCACCTTGTGCCTTTTAAACCAAACCTCAGCCCAGTTTATCACTGCATGTGGCACAACTTTAGCTGGTATCAGTTGTGACAGGGCCTGATTTTAGTGACCTAAAAGCAAGTTCTGCACAAAAAAACCTCCAGTGTTCATTCTGTTGCCTGAAATGTATGGCATGTGTAGGTCCCTTGTCCTGGAAAGCTGTGCTACATCTGCTGGTTTGCTGCTATTTTAGGAATGCACCAGAGCCCAGGAAATATGTGAAAAGAAAAAATCAGAATGTTTTTAAAGGTATTTACATTACTTAGCATTTTTATCAGGAAGATTTCAAAGTATTTTATGTGAATATTACTATTATCCCCAGATTATAGCTGGTAGGACTCAGATAACATACAGATCAGTTATTTCCTCAAATCCATGGCAGAGTTAAGTGATGAAATTAGGAATGGGATCCCCCATCTTGGCTTTCTATTCCATGTTGTAACTATCACATATCTCCATGTCATGTACATTTCTGATATTTACAACTTAATTCAGCTGCACTCCCTGCCATTTAATTCAATGGCAATATGTGCATTTGCAGGAGTGGGGTGGGAAGGCCTATTTTTTGGGCAGGCCGTGTGTGCTGTTTATAGTCTAAAAAGCATGTAGTGTGAAAATCTGATGGCTCTTGAAAATATCTTCCTGGACATTTTGCTGAGCCTGCCAGGAAAACTGGTAATTAACAAAAGTAATTTTTGACAGAAACAAAAAGGCTGAGCATATGCTTTGCTTATAGTCCTATAGCATTTCTCTGGAAGAGAAATGGAACTTCAACCAGCATTGAGAAGCATTAGAACTGAAAATACTTACCATGTTTACCTTGAATAAAAAGAGAATTCAGTTTTTATGTTCAACTGCATTATTAGAAACATCTAAACATTTGATTAATGAATTTTTCTAGGCCCAAGGACATCTGGCTGAGTTGAGGTGCTGAAGAATGTCATGGTGTGGTATTACCTGCGTCAGCATATGAGCTGTATCCATAGAGCTCAAATAATGTAAAAAAAAAATAGAAAACTGCCTCAGATTTTATTATTCTGGAGGGAAAAGTCAACTGAGGATGATTCCTAACTGCTGATGAAAGAAAAAAATTTCACTACTGTAGAATCAGGCCAGTGCAATGCAACGGTGCAACTGCAACAAGGATGGACTAGAGAGGTGTTTGATATGTATGCATCTGAACACATTTATGAAAAGTATTTTATTGTAGCACTTCAAAAAGTCTTGCAGACCAGTGAAATGCCTTAGCTTTTATATATTTAACATCTGAGTAATAGCAATGTTAATGGAATATTGGCACATATAATCGTTTCTGTGTTGAGATGGTAAAGTTATTCAGAACGTTCACGTAAACAGCAGGTTTCTTTAAGAACTATCTACATTCACTATATTTTTACTTGGCAACAGGAGTACAAATAACTCTTGTCTAGGGTAGGGGAATGACAATACTCAGTTACCCTTCTATTCACTTACTGCTGAGATGCCCAGTAAGTCTGTTAATTGGTAGTGGTCACTTGCGGCAAGAGCACCAGTAGCCTGGGAAGCAGAGCAAGCCCTGCGACCTCCTTTTTCCAGCTGCTACAAACAGCTGTCTATTTAGGAGCATAATTCCAGCTTCTTTCTGCTGACCTGTGCTGGATTCAAGTTACTAAAAGGAAAAGCCTGGCAAGGATCATGAAAAACTTTGAATGCATTTATTTTTAGGATACTCAAGCAGCGGCTAAGCAGAGATGAGTAAGAATAACAGATCACCACTCTTCAAACAAGCAGTGACTATTTGACCTGTAATTGAAGATAGCTGGTGGTATCTTACTTCTTGTGGGTAGTACAGTACCTACATGTAGTCAAAGAGGCAAAGGAATTCTGATATCAGCATAACTCATACGATGATGAGCCAGAGCTTTCAGTTAAGAACTGAGGTACATTTTGTCTGTGCAACTGGATGAGAACCATTGCAGTACATGTGATTGTTATTCTTCAGCTGTGTGATGTCTTTAATATTAACCATTGTCTTTATTTCTCCATGTGAGTAGTTCCCTGAAAAGGAATACCATATTAATAATCTTGAAGAGTCGAGAAATTTTTGATATGAACATGCTTTAATTACCTTGCCAAACAGAATCAATAAGGAAATATCTGTTGTCTTGAAAATGGTTCAGATAAATTGAATAGAGTATTCATACATGTTTATCAAACAGTCCAGATCAGAATACTGTTGTTTTCAGCAATTGAATGCAATGTGGCTTAAAACAGCAAGAAAGAAAATTCCTTCCTGATTAAAGAATACTGTGAAGGGCAGGTCAGCCTCTGATTTCAATGTTCATTGCAGAAACACTCTGTGTGAATACAACAGTAATACAAATCTGAGGGACTTAAGTCCTGTTTAGGATGAGACAAACGCACAGTTTTTAACAACCACAGTGCTCAGGCTGAGAGAGAGCAGGACTTTATTGCCACTTTCAGAAAGGCTAGAAGCTCTTTCTGGAAACAGGAACCAGTTAGTGTCATCACAGCAAACACCAAGAGGTATCAGTGAGGGCTGTAACTTCAGCCAAGCATCTCAGAACAAAATCAGAGAAACTCGTGAGAAAGATCCAGCATTAGTGCAAAAGCTTCTGGTTATAAAATAGTGATGGGGGGGAAAAAGGCATGCTGTATAGGTGAAATCTCAGTAGACTGATTCAGTTTTTTTCCATGAAGCATTAGCAAGGTTTTAAATAGCTGCAACCTGCATATTAAAAATGCCCATGTGTATAATACATGAACAAGGGCACCTTGGCTGAATACATTATGGAACAGAACCGTCATCTTTACCCCCTTCACAACCACACTTTTGCTTGCTTAAGTGAATAGTCAAGAACAGTGATGAGCACTTATCCAAAGTTAAATCGGGCAGTCAATCAATAGATTAAGACTATTTTTTTTTTAATAAGCATTTCTCCACCAGTTCCTTTCTCTCCACCACTTTCTAAAATCAGGCCATTTCTCTGCAGCTCTTTATTTAGACACAAAGCCTGGAAAATGATCATGTTTCATCTACAGACTGACTGAGGCTTTTTTGTGATTCATTCACCTGCTGCTCCAGCAAAGACATAATCCCATCTTCATTTATGTACCTCAGAGACAATTCAGATACAGGAAAGAATGTCTGCTACCAAAAGGAATCTGCTACATCTGCTCTGCTTGATATATGTGAAGTGTGGCAAAAACCTCTCTGCAGCTGTTTGTCTTTGTATTTAGCATGAGACAATGTAATAATGCACTTGTAGGGCAGGAGTGACTCGCTGAATATTTCAACAAGATATGTAGATTTTATGCTGTGCTATTCAAAAAAAAAAAAAAAAAGTGATCTTGACTAGCCGTATATTCCTGACCCATAAGCCCATTTCAAGAAACAGAGGCACAGAATTTTTGAGCAAAGTAGCTTGATTTTCTCCCCTTAAGTATTGCTTCCCTGTGTAACCATTCTGTTGCACCTCTCAGTAGAAGGACTAGCAATTCTGCTTTTTAATGATGCACTCTCTCTAATGATGAAGGAAAAAAAAGAGTGCAAGTTTTCTGGTCGAGGTAGCTCTTGTCTGTGCTGCTGGTTTTTAGCTCTCAAGTGAGTGGAACATTGTATAGCTCCAAGAGATGAAGCTTCTGAATTGCTGTTATCAGTGAGAGCTTGCTGAGAAAATGAAGTGCATGCCTACAATTCTATTTCATAGTCCATGGAAATTAACACCATTTTAGACCCTGCATGCAGGCCTTTACAGATACCTGGAATGTATTTTTTCCATCTGATTCATGTCTCTGTGAGTCATTTATGGGGCTTTCATATGCAGAGGTGTTTTTTAGGCTATTTATAATGCTTGAGTACATTTAAGCCCTCATCTTTAACAGGGGCTCAGCACACAGGGAAAAGAAGTTTCTTCTGGACAGTAATTTACAATTATAGAAATTACAGTGGTGTTCAGAAGAAAATCCCTTCTTATTGTAACAACAAACAATTTCCAAGAGCAGGCTCTTATTTACTACCTTTCATCCTAAGTAAGGAAATCTGGTTTGCCCTTTCTTGTGTGACCTGGACAAATAATATAATCTTGGCAACCCTCAGCATTCCTCTGGCCCAGAGCTGGACAAGAGTCCAGGATGAAGCAGGGGCAGGGCAGACCCCTGAGCCCTTTGCAGGCTGTGCCACACTGGGTGCAGAGCTGGCAGGAGGGCAGAGCCACAGAGGTCATCAGCAAGCCTGGGAGACAAAACCTTGGCAATCTACTCTGTACCTGGGAACAAACATCAGTACTGCAGGGAAAAAACAAAAGCTGCAAAAGCACTAAAATGGCAGAGCTACTGTCTTTGCTGAAAGAAAAAATAAAACCAGCAGACAAAGGCATTGGCAAATAAGGAGCTCAGGGTTTATTGTTACCTCCAGTGGAGATTTCACTGGTTCTGTGTTGTGCACCATCCTATTACACTAAGGGCATGAAATTAAATTTCATTTCATCTCCAAGACTGTTTGCAAGTTGCTTCCCCATCAACATGTACTGGCAAATTTTAAAGATGATAAAACAAAGCAATCAATTCCTGTTTAAAATGATCAGATAATACAAGGGAAAAAAAAATCTTTCTGGCTGCCTTTTCAAACCCCTATTGAGATAAAAGGGGTTTGCATGTGAAAAAGCAGCAACCTCCAAGACACAGCACTTTTGTGGGTAGGTTGGAATGGTCTTTTCAGGGCTTCCTCTTTATTTTGAAAATTTTTAGAGATATATATTTGAACAGACCAAAGAAAGGGATGAGACACCCTAAAAGAAAAGTATGAAACAATATTTAAATGATGTGTGATTTCATTCTTGCCCGAGGGCATGCTGAATTCATCAAGAGAGTCCCCCAGGACATTTCACAGTGTGGTGTACACAGGCTGCTTCCCTGACAGGTCATTACTGCACATCATGCTGGGATGCAGCATGCTGGTGGCTGCTGTACCTGCCTTGGTCTCAGGGTAGTCCTTGTAAACACAGGTCAGGAACTCTGTCTTTGGCATCCCAGATGCCCAAGCAGACTCACAAGAGGAGTGATTGATTTCCACTACAGGACAGAGCTATCAGGAAAAGTTATCTACAATTCAGAAAGTTTATAGACAGGCACCTTGAAAAACTGGGGCAAAAACACAGTCAGCTGTGTGGGGTTGGCTTCTTGAAGAACTCCTTTCTGACTTCATGTACAGCAGTAGCCTCTGAGTGACTGAAATAGATCCATTAAAAAGCAGGAGCTAGTACAACAACAAGTATAGGAAGACTGAATAAAAAATACATATTAGAGATGCATTAGAATGAGTGAAACTGCAAGGAAAAGATACTTTGTTAGTGGGTGCAGTGCAGGCACACCTCTCAGCCAGCAGAACTGCCTTTCTGTGCTGCATGGTATATCTCAGATGAGAAAATCTGAGCTGGGTATGAGAGTTTTATGTGGCTGTTTTGAAACCCAGGCTGGCTCCTCTGGACTTGCAGGAGGTGTCACTGCCAGTGATGGCCCTGCAGAAGGAGGACATCCCCTCCCAAGGCCCCAAGCAACCCTCCTCTGGCAAGAAATTATAATCTGACCTTGGCCCACATTCTGCGCAGTCAAATAGCAAAGCAATAATAGAGTAAAAAACCTGAGTGCTTGAAGATAGATTGGGCTGGGTTTGGTGATCCAAGACCTTATTCTAATTAGACCTTCAGAAGTTTGCATTGCTTCTGCAAACTGTTGGTGAATAAAGGTTTTTTAGTAGTAGCTGATGTTTATAATGATTTTGAAAGTAAATCCCCCAAATGTTCTCTTTTATAAACAGTGCAGCTGTGACAGTTTTAGGGATATATGGAAAAAGGGAAATATAGTGTCACTTCTGTCCAGCAAAATATTCAGCCTTCTGAAGGCAGGCAAAATTTTAGGGTTTTCAGACATGCAGGTTATTTAGGTCTGTTTGCATTGAGATTCAGAACCTTAAAAATTAGTTTCCTGGCAATATTACTCCCCTCCTAAAATTAAAATACCAGTTTGTAATAAATAACAGATACATGCTCAGGGCATGGCCATGCAATGAGAAAAAAGCTTAAATATTCAATTTTTATGCTAGATTTAAAGAATTTGACTTTTGGCCAGCTAAAATAATTTTTCATATCCACTGTGTTCTTCCTATAACATTTTTATTACTTGGACACTGAAATCACTTTTTGAAATATGGTAAGAGAAAACATCTATTTAACATTAGAGTGGGAAGTGTAATCTGTGGCCTTATTGTTCTTATTTTAAATCTGAATGAACATTTCTTATTATAGTGGAACAGAAAAATGTGGGAATCAATAAATAGTGTTTCAGTATGAGCTAGCAGAATTGAAGAAGTGCAGTTGGGGATAGAAAATGGCTGGAGGCTGCTTTGTAGTCTTTAGTAATCTACAGTGTGAAATCTTCACCTATGTACTTTTCCCTTTTCCTTTCTTTCTTCTTTCTTGGAAATAACTTCAGTCAGTTTATTGATTTGTTTTTACCCCAGATTTTTAAATTGCAAAAGTTGTTGTGACTCCCGGTTTCACCAGATACCTGTCACCTTAACAGCACTTGTAGCCTTGAATCAGAGCTACCTTGCATGTTTGGAGAGTCCTTAGTTTATGAAGGCCCTGCCAGATCCTCAAATGGGAACATCAGAAACCAAGGCTATCTCACTGTACTTCTTTGCAACACAAAAGTGTACATTGGTGTTTTATGTAAGGTTTAATAAGAGCTTCTTCTTTGAGCACTCGTGTTTTTAAGCCAAAACCATAATAATATGACAAATAGGAGACAGGGTGTGGAGGACACGTGAACGTGACTAATCAATGCATCCTCATTCTCTGTTTGATCTGCATTAGGGAATTTAATCCTGCTTCTTTGTGGATACAGATGGCTCCTTTGCACTGCAGCCAGCCTTGGTTTCTCCACATGAAGACAGAAAACAGTGGATGGCCACATGGGAGTACATGGGTGATGGACTGCACAAAGCTAAATTTGTTCACTTGGTCACATGGCAATAACATAATGGAAGTAAATACATGAAGGACATTAATTCTAGAATAGAGATAAATTTAATGCTATACACACAAAAAGCAGACAGTAAATATTAATGTGCTATCATAGCAGGAAATGAGGCTTCTTTGCCTCAGTTTCCCCATCTATAAGTGGAGTTGGTCCACAAAGTTTCTTGGCATCCAAACATTTTTAAACCCAGTGATAGATCAGGCAACTTTTCTTTCAGGAGACTATTCCTAATTTAAAATATTTTCTAGTCAGGACACTTTCCTTTATTCTCATCTGCTTTTGTAATGTCCCATTATTCCTAATTTCTGTCTTGCATTGTTCCCTCAGCCCACTCTCCGAAGTTCCTCTGCCAACACAGTTACAGTTACTGTGCCACCCTTGGTCAATGTTCAGCTACAGTACATGATTCTCATAGATGTTCCCCATCAGTCAAATTGTTCTGTGCTTAAACATTAGCATTGCTTCTTGGGTTTTTTTCCCTAAGCTCAATGTCTCACCATCTATCATTACCCTTCCTTTATAGCTTGTCAACCAATTTAAAATCCATGGACAGTGCTCATTTCTTACCCAACTGAGTTTAATTTTTCAAGTACGATTTCTGAGGTATTGCATCTGCTGTCTACTGATACTGGATACAAGAATCCAAAATTGCTCAGGGTTACAAATTTGTGACTCCCCACTGCAGTCAGCCTGTGCTCAAACACATATGTCTGGGATCATAATTTCACTCATTGCTGTTTATTGCTCATATTTCTGCTGTCAGCTGCTTACTTTCCTTTAAAAAAACCCCAAAATCTCACTTCTGTTATTTTCCTAGGGAATGTAATGTGTTTTACCAGATGATCATTTTCACGATTACTCTTTATTCATCTTCTAAAGTTCAGTGCCATCCAGCCATCTGGTGTTTCATTAGTTCTGCAAAAGCCCTAACCTACAAAGAAAAAAAACACTCACATGGCTAGTTTTAAGTATGTGAATCCTAATGATGCAAAGAAGACTGCTCATATTTTTTGACAGAGGCATATAGAGACTCTTGCAGAAGCAGGCCATAAAATACTCTCAAAATATTTCTGTGGTTAATCATATAAAATAATTAGCATGAACACTGCAATGTACTTCACACAGAAGTGCTAATAAGCCTGTATTAAAGTTTTCCATGCATTTCTTTACTAGCTCTTTATCAATCACCTGGGAATCAGATTTGTGGCAATATAAAGAGCAGTGTAAGTATTCACCTGAAACATGTTGATGGATGTATGCTTTCAGGACATTTGGAATCAGATGCATAGTGTTCATCATTTCTTAATTAGCCATTTTGATTTCTCTCTTCCTCATTGGTGCTAGACATCCACATACGAGTACATTCAGTTTAGAATCAACATGATCTTTTTTCAGTCTTCTTCCTTAAATAGCAGATTTTCTCTCTTAAACTACCTGTCCTCACTAATATAGGTGTGAAACCCCATCTTATTTGTTTTGTATTCTGCAGTGAGAATTCATTTCTTCCTGTCTGGAGCGGTGTTACTGCAAAGGAGCAGGTTTTTTTCATACCCCTTTTTCTGACTGTATATGAGAAACACCTTTCTATTTATTAATGCATTGCTTAGTTAAAAAACTGAACCAATTTTTAGAGTGCCATTATTTAGGTGTGAACCATTTTGTGAAAGGCAGCTTGTTACTGCTTTATCTCATAAATATCCTTTAAACACCTACTCTTTGAACTTCTGATTCATCAGTCTGGCATCTGAAATTCCCTTCTGTTAATAACAAAATACTGATCTTTCTCATAACCATGATAACAATAACACCTAGTTAGGCACAGAATGTTGCTTCTTCTGGCAAACTGCAGTGTCTCATGTTTCAGTGCTTTCTGTCACTTAGCTGATTAAATCAGTTTGCACATAGCCAGCTTTGCACATGCCTCTGCAAAATACTGAATGTTCTTTTGTAGGCTCCTGAATTCAGACCGGGTGATGTGGAATATGCAGGATGAATGTCACTTGTTACCATTAACTCACAGAGCTTAACCCAGTCCAAAAATGCATTGTTGCTCATTTTGCTGAGCAACAGAGGAGATTGTGTATTTTATCTTTTTGAGCATGGATCACTAAAACAAGGAGAAATCAAATATGTTTTCCCAGAACCTGTAGTAACTCTGCAACTGAATTTCCAGAAAGCCAGTAAATGTCTTAACTGCAACACTGCTCCTTCTGAAAAGATAACGCCTCCAAGCCAGTCCTTAACTGCTGGAAAATATCAATCAGAAAAGGTAAAGGCAAATTCACCTACCTACCTCTAACTGATTTTAGTCAGCAGGGGCTATTCAGGGTTACTTTATCTCCTTTTATGTAATTTATTAGTTGTGTGCATTTTCATACAAGAACAGCCTAGGAGAAAGAAACATCCTGAAGAAAATTTGACCAGGAGAAACAGATTGGCCAAACTCTGGAGTTGGACTATGCACAGATGTAAATAATCAACAAATACTTCTTCCCCTCAAACAAAACCACAAAATAACCCCAGTAGCACCTTTCAGATTAAAAGATTTAAATTCCCACTATATACTTATGTAATCACAGACCAGATGAAATACTATTAATGATAACGATAAGCAAGTGTTTGGTTGATATAACAGTATTAAACTCTCAGCTGGAAAGTTACACAGGTAGTAAGTAAGTTTGAAATAAACACTACTATGTGTTTCTTGACCTTCACAGGTCAGGAAGAAAATGCATTTGCAAACTTCCTGATACTGAAAGAAAGCCACTTTTAGAAAGCCTTTAGATTAAAAGCATTGTGAATTCATTTCAGGCTTAGCATAATAGTCCTGATGGACCAGGATGTTCTCTGGGATAAGCAAACATGGCATAGCCAGAAAGAAGAAACTTCAGCAGAGCTGACTCAGTTCAGGATCATTTAATGCAAAATCTCCATGCAATTTCCTTTTATTTAAACCATTATTAAGAAATATCCTTCAGCTCATCACATGTGAAGCATAAGCTTCCTTTGGTATTAACTTTGACACTTGGGAGATTATATTAATATAGGTGATAGTACCTGTTAGTGAGCATTTGATTGCCCTCAATGCAGAAGGATTTACTCTTGTTATTGATTTGTTGGCTAATATATTGGTTGGAAATCCCCTGGTATTGCTGGTAGCTGTGTATTCTAAATTTTATTGGCTTTGTGGGCAATTTTCCTCTGTCTTTAAACTTATGATCACGTTATAAAAAGAAGAGCCCAAGAGTAAGCTGAAAAACAATCAGTGTTTTTATTTTGCTGAAAAGGAAAGCTGTCTTGTTTTGCTTTGTTCCTGGTTGTTGATTTCTGTTGTCTGGCTTTTGTGATGCTTACTCTTGAGACAGGCAACAAACTGAGAATACATTGCTACAGGAGCCCGAGAGAGACAAGCCATTACCTCTAATGGGCAGAGGGTCACCTGGACAAATTCTGTTTCATGCAGAGGACAGAAATCAAACCCACATACCCTTCAGTTGCCACGTACGGGCTGTTGTGACTTCTTTTGTAGCACTACTTTCCTCCTAATCATTTCCCTCAGTCCTTTAGGCAGGGGTTGATGGAAGCCAAGGATAAGCCAGCCTGAACCCTGAGGGCACTGTCCTGGGCATGGAGGCAGCCCCTGCCTGCTAGCACAGCCCACAGCAGGCCATGGGACCCAGGGATGTGCAGGGCTCTGTGCCCTGCCCTCTCCTGCAGGTGAGACACAGCCAGGGAGCAGCTCCTGAATACCCAGGGTGTGCAGGGCTCTGTGCCCTGCCCTGCAGGAGAGACACAGCCAGGGAGCAGCTCCTGCATCCTCAGGGTGTGCAGGGCTCTGTGCCCTCTCCTGCAGGAGAGACACAGCCAGGGAGCAGCTCCTGCATCCCAGGGGTGTGCAGGGCTCTGTGCCCTGCCCTGCAGGTGACCCAGCCAGGGAGCAGCTCCTGCATCCTCAGGGTGTGCAGGGCTCTGTGCCCTGCCCTGCAGGAGGGACACAGCCAGGGAGCAGCTCCTGCATCCTCAG